>VZRN01000988.1:2011736-2101253 GCA_013397935.1 Dasyornis broadbenti | reverse complement strand
TTTTTTTTTTTTTTTAGGAAACAGCTCTTCACTCCCTCCCCTGCCCGCTCTTCCCAGCCACATTCTAAGCGTGTCGTCGCGGGGCTGATACATCTTGCGACACGGGCACGCCGGGCAGCCAGCCCTCGGATCAGCCAGGGAACCAACCCGGGCCATTCTGTCCCGTTTCGCTTCTCAACCGTTTTTTTTTTTTTTTTAAATCTCTTCTTTAACCCGCTCAAGGTTTTGCAATTCTGAGGCACATCCCCATGGCCGGGTCTGGGGGAGCATCCCCACCGCCCGCTGCCAACTCCGCAGAGCATCCCGCAGCCCTCGCTCGCTGCCGCAGGAAGGTGCGGGCAGAGCGTCCGAGCGTGCGGCCCCGGCACGGGCACACGGCTGCTCGCAGTCCCTCTGGAACGCGGGGGTCACTGTCCAGCACGGCTGCCAAGATCGAAGATGGGTTCCTTGGGTTTTGTCTCGTTAAGGCTTTTTTTCTTTTCTTTACCAGACCGAAGAGGATGCAGAAATTTCCAGATGTTGAGAAAGAAAAAAAAATAACCCAAACAAAATTTTAAAAAGCCAAACCCATCATCCCCCCCCAAGTCGGGTGGCTGGGAGGGAAGGGGGGAAAAAAAAAATGGGAAAGGGAAAAATGAAAAAGCTCTGCTCCTGCATCTTCGCTCGTGAGAGCCGGCGGGGCCGGGGCGGTGGGCGCTCGCCCCAGGCGTCCCGCTTGCTCCTGCCTTGGGTTTGGTCGCCGTCTCCCTGCCCCGGCTCCTCTCATTCACTGTCCGAAAGGGTTTCGTACTGGGAGCAGAGCAGGGGCTTGGGCTCCTCGTCCCAGGCGTGGTGCTGGCTGCTGGGGGTGCCCTGTGGCAGCGGGGCACTGGGGGCTGCTGTCACCACCCCGCTGGGGAGCCGCATGGTGAGCGGGTTGTAGGGGAACGGCGTCGAACCTGCGCGGGAGGAGGAAGCAGAGTCAGCACCGGGGGGTGGCTGAGCCCCCACAGCCCTGCGAGGCTGGCACGGCCACTCTGGGAACACATCCCCTCGAGCCCTACCTGCGGATGACGGCCGGTCCTCCCAGACGCGGTTGGTGAGGGGAGTCCTGCGGTTGCAGTCCCCCTCCGAGTGCACCGAGGACACGGAGGGCGGCCGCTCGCCCGAGGACAGACCCGGCGCCGGCGACTTGGCCTTGCGGCTGTTGGGTCTGGCAGCGATCTTTGGCTTCCCCCCTCCTCCTGCAAAGAGAAGCACCCGCTCGTCACCCGGCTCGTCGTGGCAGGATTCAGGGGGTCGGGGAGAGGGTGCAGGTTGCCAGCGCTTCCCTTTGAGGAGCTTTGCAAAAACGGCTCGTGGCAGGAGAAAAGCTCACCCCGGGCCGATGGCAGCGCGGTGGGGAATGGCGATGGGGCAGGCGGGCGCGGTGGCCGGAGGAGGTTTCTACCCCTCCTGGGCTGCTCCACTTTGTGGGCTGATGCCATCAAATGTCCCGTGAAGGGACCCGGTGCAAGAGCAGCCATAAGGCTTTGGCCGTTTCTCTGCAGGATCTGCTCCTGGGCCGGCTCATGGCTCAGCCCACAAACGTGGCTCACGGAATGCAGCCCCATGTGCTGCCCCACGTGCTGCAGGCTGGGACCCCCAGGAGCTGCTTGGGTGCTGGAGCCCTGAGCACATTCCCCATTCCCGTGGTCTACATGGCCAGGATGGTCTTTCCATCCCTCCTTACAGCAGAATCCCTGGGGATGTTTAGGCAGTTTTTAAAAGGTTTGAAGCCCAAATGGCCTCTCTCAGGCAGGTGAGCCCAGATAAACCAGGAGAAGCTCTCCAAAGGGGAGAGATAGAGAGGCTCCGCATCCCACCCTGCCTTCCCAGGGACATAGGGAGGCACAGCTGGAAGCAGCTGCTGGTTTCATGCAGGAGCCAGAAAAGCTTTTCTGCAAAAAGCTTTAGAGTGCCTGGTGTTAGCTGACCTGGGGGAAGGTGCATGTGTGCACCCAGGATCTGCTCCCGAGCTGGGGGCTCTGTGCCTGCATTCCTGAGGGTGATCCTGGCAGTGGTGTCAGCTCTGTGCAGGGCACTCACGTGAGGCACTCTGCCCTTGGCAGGCGTGTGGGGGACAAATGTTCCCCTCATCCATCCCTGATCCCCCTCCTCCCTCCCTTTCTTGACTAGGGATCTGCACAGCCACTCTCTCATCTCTGCTCAAGTCTCCCTGAAGCTGAGCAGGCCCTGCAGGGCCCATGGGGCAGCTCACCCCCAGCTCTCCTCTCTTATCATCCCCCACGTATCACTTTTAGCTCCCTCAGAATCTCCCTCTTGCTCCAGGCGCTCCCAGATCCCATCCAACCTCCCACCCCATCCCAGGCTGGATTCTGCCCTGGCATCCCCAGAGACTGGAGTGGGGAGGGAAATGCCACCCTGCCCTGTGTCCTCCACACCAGCCCTTCTCAGCATCTTCCCCTATTTTGGGAGCAGCGATCCCGCCCGGGCTTTACGGACAGTTGGGGCTGGCTATTTAAGTTTATGCCTTTGATTTTTTGTGAGAGGGGTTTTCCACCCCCATAAACCTTTCCATTGTGTAAAAAAAAAACCACAGGAAAAGGAGATATTAAAAACCAACAAACAGGGAAAGGAGCAAGTCAGTGTTTTAGAGAAAGCAACAGCACCTTTGGAGACTATTAAATTAACATCAAACAGGATTAATCAGCGGATCCACAAAGCTCAAAGCTGGGGGAGGGAGGGGAGAAAAGAAAACCAAAATGAAAAAAAATGGGGAGGGGAGGAATAAATCCCCCCATAAATGGGGAAATAAAAAGGCTGAGAATTAATAACACAGAGAGAGTGAAGGTGGAGAGGGCTGCAGACCTGGCAAGGAGCGCACGTCCTCGTTTCGTCCATCAGCAGGAGTTATGGGCATAGCAGCGGGCAGGCTTGCACTGGCATTCAGAGAGTTAAAAGCATTGGCACTGAGAGGTGAGCGCTCTTCCCACTGCTCGTCATATTTACCCATTAGGGCTTTCCTAATTATTGCCTCCAACCCCATGTTGGTACTGGAATTCTCTTGGACCGACTGGCTCCTACAACTGATTAGCCCTGGGAGATACGGGAAAGGGAGGAGAAAGGGGATGGGAGATGGGGGAGGAGCCAAATGAGAAGAAAGATGGGGGGGACGGGGAAAGGGGGAGAAAGGAGACAAGGGAGAAGGGAAGAAACAAACAGTCAGCACATTCTCGCAAAGCAACAAACTTTGTCATCTTGTTCTTTAAAGCGCTGCGATGCACCCGTCCTCCTCCTCCTCCCGCTCCATCCCACCCCGGGGCTGGCGGTGGGACGGATGGGACTCACTCTGGGATCTGGGTTTTGGGAGGGTCCCCCAGGGCCAGGGGACAAGGGTTTGTTGCTGTGTCCCAGGGAGCATCTCCAAGGAGCAGGGGCTGCGCTCCCAACCCAGCCAGGCTCGGTTGGGGCAGGAGGAGTCATTTGGATGTGGGGTCCATATGCACACATAGCAACAGTCAGTGTGTGCCAGGAATTTGGAGGCCGGGGCAGTTTTCCATGAAGGAAGTCAGGGGAGGAAGAAGGAGAACCCCACAAAAACCCTTGATGAGAAAGACTGGATTTGGCCCTGGGGTGAGAGGATGCAGGCAGCCCCCGGAGCTGCCTGCGAGGGTTGGGCTGTGCAGGGAGAGGGGAGCGTCCTGCTGTCCCTCCTCGCGTTCTCTGCAAGCCCCCTGCCCACTGCCCAACCCCTCTTTTCCCCCCAGGCCGGGTTCCCACGGGGACCAGGGCCCCCCCAGGTGAGCCAGGGCTGCGGGACAGGATGCAGAGGCGAAGTGTCCGCGTGGTTGTGAGTCTCAAGCCATGCAGTTATGGAGCAGCACCGCACAGGGACCAGAGGCTCAGCCACGCCACCGTCATTCCCGGGGTGGCAGTTACAGGGAACAAGCAAGGGCAAAATACAGACACAAAACTGCCAGGCCCCCCAGCTGACCCCATCCTGGGGGGTTTGTTCTGGGATCGCTGCCCCTCTGCTTGGAAAGGGACAGATCCCACGTTCCTGCAAACCTGGTTTGAGCACTCGTCTTGCTGTGAACAGGCAGGGTCTTTGCTGGTCCCCTCTAGGTAAAACTGAACCTCAAATCTTGTCTGCCAGGGCTCCTCGGGTCCCACCTGGCTGCCCCTGCTCATCCCAGCAGCTGATGCCAGCTCATTCCTCCCAAACGCTTTTCCACTGGCGAGCAGTCCTAAGCCACTGGCCCTCCCTCCGCACCAAGCCCCTGCCCACAGCACCTCCTGCCCTTGGTGGGGGAAAGCTGCTGCTCTCCTACTTAAAACTAACAACCTGAAAGCATTCCTGCTGTAGGAGAGCATTAATCCGTAATCAATTAAGTGCCAATTAGTATCCCTCAGTGGGGATTCGCTCCATTCATTTGTGAGCCCACCCAGACGTGTCGCAGGTGGCAATAGTGTGACAGCCTTCCCGCTGTCAATCCCCCTCGGGCTGGCCATGGGCCTGAGCACCTCTCCAGCTCCCAGGAAACACCTCCTCCTGCCCCAGCACCCATCCATCTCCCTTCTCCTCAGCATCACTGCTTTGCCCAACACAAGGCTGCTGCTCTTGCCCCACTTTGCTTCCACCACTGGCTCCTGCATCCTGCCCAGCCCACAGTGACACAGACCCCACTGCCACCCCCACGTTCCCCTCTGCCACTGCCCTCCCACCCACCCACAGGTGACCACAAGGTCCCACCAAGAGCAGGGTGAGGTCCACCTTGCCAAGATGGTTTAACCCTCTGATGGCATGAGATGGCCAACCTTTGCTTGACCCTCAACCTCTCCTCAAATTCTGCCAGGCTTTCCAAGGAATTACACTGTCCTGTCTCCAACCCAACAGCAGGGAGTTATGATGTGTCCTGAGGTTTCTGCCTCTCAGCCACTGTTCTGCTTGGTCTTAGGGGAGAACAAAAAGAGGAGGTGCTTAAATCTACCAAGCCTCCTGCTCTCCACGGCTGTAAACCCTATGGGGAATGAGGTACAGGGATGTGGGGAGTTACCTGCTCCGGTAATCGCTGGCATGTTGAAAATCTCTGTCCCAGGCTGCCCAACATCTGGAGAAAAACAAAGAAGCTCTTCAGTACAGAGAGCAGGTTAGTGGCAAGGGAGGACCTGCCATGGCAGCCGTGACAAGATTCCCATCTCCCTGTCCCAGCTCCCCCAGGCACAGGGCTGGGTCTGCAGGTGCTGGCTGGGACCAGGAATAACTCCCAGTGCCTTTGGGAGATCCACAGTGAGCACCTTCACCAGGTGGGAAAGGGCAAAAACAGCCGAGCCCAGAAAGCCAGGGCGATGTCTTTGTGCTCAGTGCCTCGCTCTCTTCCTCCCTCCTGCCCTGGGGATTACAAGCTCCATGAAGCCAAACCCTCTCTCCTGCCCATGGGATTTTCACAGGCTCAATGTCCCCTATACATGGAGCAGGTTTGGGCAGCAGAGAAGGTGAGGAGAAGGAGAAGAAATGTTAAATCAATATTTTCCCTCTTAGCTGAGCTATTTGACTTGGATATTGCTTTCCTTAGAATAACAGAAATTCTCATCAAATAAGAGGTGTATCCAATTTCTATATATTTTTTCTTGATAAGGGAAAGTGTGGAAGGTCACAGGGTTCAGCCACATGTCCCCAAAGGGGCATAACAATACTGTTGGCTCATGGTAACATCATCCAGGAGACGAGACAGCTCGGTCCCTCTTATCCGATGCAGCTGTTTTAAGATGGATTCAAATTGAATTAGTATTGACTGTATAATGCTGGGCTAAATTAAATTATGATCCTATCTACTCTATTAGCGGTTAATGAATGAACGGGCTGAATTTCTAATCTGAGCCAGCCTGGTTAGTTTTACAGAGCTGCACCAATATTGATGTAGGGCTTAAAGTGAGGTTGGGGGGAGATGCAGCTCAAGGAGGAAGGATTCAGCTTGGCTGGCCAGTCATTAAAATATCAATTGCTCTTAAGGCTCCTCCATGCTCAGCTCATTATTTCCTTCCTACTGAGGTTATTTGGTGCGGGTGGGATTGACAGCCTCAGAGCACGGAGGCTGGAGTGGGAAATCTCCCATGGCCTCCCGAGATGCACACAGTCACTGCTGACCCCAGTACAGCTCGTCCTAGGAAGCATTTGGACCCTGTACTTCATAGAATCACAGAATATTCTGAGTTGGAAGGGACCCACAAGGACTACCGAGTCTGATTCTTAAGTGCAGGCAGAGCTGGCTGGGAGCTCCCAGCCCTTTAACACAGCAGCACCCATTCCCAAATCTTTGCTTCATGCATCCTCCAGGTTTTCCTCCCCTGGTACCCTGCATTTGCCTCCCCACAGGTTCTTACTGTACTCCGTCTCGTTTTTGTTGGTTGTGCTGAGCTTCTTGATGATCTCCTGTTTCTTGGACTTCACCATGGCGGAGTTGCTCTCGGTCAGTTTGCTGAAGAAAGCTGGGCGCTGAGTGTTGTTTCCTGGGGACTTGGACCCCATCCTGCAGAGCAAAAGAGCATTGGAAACCTCTGCAACATCCACTGCACCAAGTCCTACCTAAAGAGCCCCTTCCCTCCGCGTAACTGCTCAGGATCAGCCTGGGAGCTCCCGGGATGCTCGGCATCTCCAACATCTCTCCCCATCCTGACCATAAATGTATCCCGTGGTATTGAAAAGCTCCCTAGGATGGGACACTGCTTTTGGCAGCAAGGAAAGCAGCCTGGACCAGGCCCTGTGTGGGGCCATTCCCATCCCCAGCTGCCCCAGTGCCCACTCCCGGGCCATACCTCTGGTCCATGGGCTCTCCGTCGCGGAACAGGACGGGGTATGGGGCGCTCTTGGCGTGTTCCGCTTCTCCCACGCCGTCTGGTGGAGACACCGGCTCGATACAGCTGTCTGGGCCCCCGGCTGCCGCCTTGCCCTGCTCCGGGGACCTGGGCAGCAACGGGGAGATGCCATCAGCTCCCTGGGACAGGCCTGTCCCTGTGCAGCAGCTCACATCAGGATTGGGAGGTGGACATGGGCTCCTGGTGCTTTTCAGCACGGGCCAGAGGGAAAGCGTGGTTTGGGCGGGCGGAGCTGGGCTGAACCGAGCCCTGGGCCTGATCCCTGATAGTGGGACAGCTGAGCCACCCCAAACACAGCAGGGACACATGGATCCCTGTGGAGGGCTGTGACATCGACCTTTTGGGGACACTGCTTTGGATTCTCAGTATTTGTGAACACGGCAGAGGCAGAACCCGCCACCTCCCATCCTCCTTGTCAGGGCCACACAGGAGCTGGGCTGCTGCAGGAGGGGGCCTGGAGCTGGGGCAGCTTGGAGAGGATCAATACTGGCCCCTGATGCCTGCCCGTGGCCAGAGCCTGGGAGACAGCCAGGCTCGAATCTCTGAGGAACTCCTCATGGAGAGTTCTGGGAATTTACATCTTTGTTCTTTTTGTGGTTTCTCTTTTTCCCCATTTTTTTTTTTTTCATCACTGGGTGGTCAGGGCTGGACTCTTTTCCTTCAAGTTTTAAAGCCAATTCTAGGATCAGGCAGAGCTCAGAAGAATAATCCTATTTACTGAAAAGGAACCACCAGTTTGGAGGCACCATTCCTGGATACATCTGGGTGGGTGTTTGGGTGGGAAGACAGACCCAATTTTTAATTGCATACAACAGCAATCAAAGCTGCCTTGTAGCAGCACGGGGATTTAAAACAAATACAGGTGGTGCCTGAAATGAACAATTCAGTTGTCAGGGTACATGTGTCTAACAAACTGTGAAAGATGAAAATAAAATTAACTTTGAACCAACGGAAAACATGTTGCTTCAGGTTTTTTGGAATCATCTGTGGTCAGGGACTGAGAACAGTGACAGGACAAGAGGCAACAGGCGCAAACAAAACACATGAACTCCATCCCAATAAAAGAACACCCTTTTTTCCTGTGAGAGTGCTGAAATGCTGTGGTAGGTTGGCCAGAGTGGTGCTGTCTCCATCAGCGGGGATATTCAGAACCCCAGAGGCCATGACCCAGGACAAACTGCTCAAGAGGTGCTGGGCTGGACGATCTTGAGACATCCCTTCCCACCTTAACTATCCTGTCACACCGGCCAGGTTGGGAAGGGAATTCTGCATGGACTCTAAGGGGGTCTAAAGAGCACAAGCCCACCTGTGCCAGCTCGGGTTGGACTCTGAGCTCACCTTTTGCCCCCCTCGTTCTGCGGGGAGATGCGCGAGGCCGCCGTGTGCTCCTGCTGCTGCAGGTAGGCCTCGCTGGGGGTGCGGCGCAGGTCCAGCACCGGGCACGCTGCGCCGGGGAACGAATACACCGGGGCCTGGATGTGGGAGTTGAGCTGCTGCGGGTGATGGCGCGTGTAGTCCTGCGTGATGACCTCCTGGAGAAGAAACCCGAGTCAGAAATGGAGCCGATTTGGACTTTTGCTTTGCTGGGCCCGACTAGGAGGGCGAGCAGGACGGAAATAGGCTGGTTTGTCCCTGCAGATGGAGCTTCTTCCTCCTGTCCCTCACAGCTCTCGTGATGTGCTTCTTGGGGACACAAACACCCCTGATGCCCCCTGCTCTTCAGCCCCCAATTACAGGAGTTGAGATCTCTAGCATCACTCCCAGCCCATCCCCACCAGCCATGTTTCATTGAGCTCCTCCCTCGTCCCTGGAGCCCCAGCAGGAAGGTGAAGGAGGTGAATGAGGTTATTTAGTTACACTGATGTGCTGGGCCAGCGTGACCACGCGCTGGTTCATGCCCTTGATGCTCTGGCTGGACTGCAGGGGCTGGCACTGGGGGCCGTCGGGCTGCCGCAGGTGCTGCAGGTGGGCGGCGTCGGGAGCCGAGGCCTTCAGCGAGCCTGGGGGGCACCAAGAAGAGAGGAGGAATGAGATAACATCCGTGTCCCCTGCCTTGAATCCCATCCCAGCATCAGAGCACAGCCAGCCTGGGCTCTCCCGCGCCAGCCCCTGGTCTCACCTTGCTGCTTCTGCCTCAGGTCGTGCTCCCCATGCCCCTTCTCTGTGTCCTGCAGCAGCTTGGCCCCTTTCTCGTGGGACAGGCTGGGCGAGCTCACGGGACTCACTGCTTCCATCCGCTCAGGGCTGTAGCCTCCATGAAAGCCTGAGGAAATGGAAGGGAGTTAAAACCAGGAGCTCACTCAGCTTTTCCCTGGCACTGCTGCATCATCGCTTGGGGGTGGAGTCACACGTTCAGTGAAGTGGGAGGGAAAAAGAGATGAGGGAAGAGCTGGAAGGTCACACTGCAGGGCCACTTCCCATGTCCAGCTGTGGTGATGTCTCACTCCTGCAGAGCTGGACACGCAGCAGCTCTTGGTGATAGCATGAGAGCCAGAGACCAAACGCAACTCTGCAGGCTCACAACTTGTTCCCCCATTTTCTCCACCCACTGAAAGCCCCACTATGCCCAGAGGGACAGCGATGCCCAGAGAGGGTGGAGGTGGCTGCACAAGAGGTCTCCAAGTGCACTATGAAGCAAAGCCCCAGGTCCAGCATGGCCAGGACCAGGACTTGAAAACTGGATGAGGCCCTGGAGACCCCAGATGCCACTCCAAAGACAGTGGACTCACAAACCACAGGGGCAAAATTTGACCATTTTCTGCTTTTCAACAGACTTTTATAGACTCACAGAACCATTTAGGCTGGAAATGATCTCTCTGAGCCTATTGAGTACAACTACTGACCTACCACTGACAAGTCCACCAAGTCCACACAAGCCTCTGCACAGACTGAAACTGCATCAAAACAGGCAGAGCTGGAAAGAGGGACCATCACCTTTCAACGGAGAGGGGAAACTAAGGCATGGATGGGTTATGCTTCGGCAGCGGATGGAGGGACCCTGGAGGAGGCAAATGCTGCCTCTCTCCAGCCAAGCATGTTTGGTAACACAACTCTTGTCTTCACAGATCTTTACCCTCCTTACCCTCAATTCCTAGAGACTGCCCTCAGCAGGCAAATGTGTCAGGGGACCCACAGCACTGCTGGAGGGTCCCTGGTGCACACATGCAGACACACTGACCCTGCCTGTACCTGAGGCACAGGGAGGGGAGGATTCCACTGAGAACGTCACGGCACCAGGGATGGCGATGCAGCATCCTCCATCACCCCATGCATGCCAACACTGAAGGGACCACACTTTGGACCCACCCAAGATGAAGTATCCTGTTCTGGAAAGGTCCCTAACCAGCAGTGAGGTCCTGAGGAGCACCACCTCCTTTCTGTAAGCTCATGGCCACAGAAGAGCTGTCCCTCTCCAAAGCACAATGCTCAGCTGGATTAAGTACAGGTGTCAGGGAAAAAAGTGGGGAAAGCTCAGCCAGGGAGTGCACCACGGCCAGAGGCACATCCATGGTCCTGGAACATGCTGCTAGAAGGTGCCAGAACCAGACAGGACTGAGGGCTGGATAGGATGAGAAGTTAGAACAGCTCTTCTCCCCAGCCATGATGCCACGTCCTCTCCATCCTCGGAGTATGGGAAGGCGAGTGGGGCAGAAACTCCCAGTGCTGATGGCCAAGGCAGATGCTGCAACTTGAAGGTGGAGACCCACCCAATCCCCACAGGCTGCTTGTTGCTTCTGCATGCTGGTGGGAGCCTGGACAAATGCTCTGGGTGAAGCTTGGTCCCATCAAGAATGACCCAGACCCTGAAATCCATCTCCCTCCCTGCACTTTCTATTGGAATAACTAATCCCAGCGCTTCAGTGTTTTACACAAGATTCCTGTTAGGTGGTTCTTGTGGTCTGCTCTGGAAACAGCTGCTGAGCATGGCTGGGCTGAGTGATCCCAGCACAGCCATGTCCATGGTGCCCACCATGGGCAGCAACCAGCACCAGGACCCTGAGTGAGGTCACCCCGAGCACAGGGACACCATCCAAGCTGAGACCCACAAAGCCCTCTGAGACGCTGCAGCTCACGAGCAGGGAGGTGCTTGTCTGATGGCCAGCAGCCTCGTCACGCTCACAATCTCAGCTCTCCGCTTCGCTCGTTTGATTTATTACCCACAACTGTTCCTTACAGACTGCCTGGGAATTTCTAAGGACGGGGAAATTGAAATTAGCAAATGGCTTTTGTCTGTAAAAAGCAATACCAGAAACTGGACAACATTTGCAAAACGGAACTTAGCAACGGGAGAAACTAAAAGAGGGTGGGAGAAGGGACGATCCTTAAAACACACAAAAATAAAAAGGTCTGGAATAATACAACCAGAAAGCAGAGGGACAAGCACACTTGGGGAGCTGATGGAGTCAGTAGCCAAAATGTGCAACTAAAACTAAGAAATAATGAAATAAAATGGGTGTCAGGCCACAGCTCTCTCACCTCTGCCCTCCAATTTCTTACCATCGCTAGTGGAGCTGTTACCCAGCGAGCCTCTTTCCCGCTGCCCCTTATCGCGAGACATTTGGCGCATGATAATCACATCTATGAAGTTGGCCGCTGTCGTGGTGGTCTTACCGAGTGCTCGGAGCTCCTGTTCCTGCATGGAAAACCGTTTACTTTGACTCTTTTCTCTACTGTGCTGCTCGGAGCCTGAGGCTGCGTGCTGCTGGTCCAGAGGGTGGTGGTGCTGCTGGCTTTTCCCCTGTCCTCTGCCATAGTGATGAGAAGAACCAGGTCCGGAGGCGGGCAAAGGTCTTGACTCCATGGCTTTAATGGGCGAAGGCGACTGTTCGAGGTTGGCCCCACTGGGCAGCTTTGAGGTGTAGACGTTGTTGTCAGTCTGGGCTCGTTCTGTCTTGGCTTCCCGCACCCTCGAGGCCTCTTTCTGCAGGATGGCCGGGTCCAGCGGGGCTGCGTAGCCGTCGGCCGCGCTGAGGGAGGAGCGCAGGGTGGAGGCCGAGGGGAAGGCGGCAGAGCGGATCGGTGACGTGGTAGTGGTGGAGGAGGATCTGGAAGGAAATGAAGACAAGGCCACGATGAGAGAAGCACATGGGGAAAGGGAATGCTCTTACCAGAGCTTCAGTGTCCAGCCTTGACTGGTTGAGCTCCTTCCAGGCCTCCTCAGCGTTGGCCCATGAAGGGACAGTGAGCAGGGCTGGGATGGAGTCTCCACCACAGTATCTGGCCACAGGGTATTGGACCTGAATGCACTGACTGGAGAAAAAATAACCCATGGACAGGTCCTAGAGATGTTGATAACTCCACCACCAGGCAACCTACAGCAAGAGGAGCAATAGCTGTATTTGGGCACAGGCACACTCCTGCTTTTTTCTCCTGGTGGCAGGAAAAGCCATGAGGAAAAGCAAAACAATTGGGGCACCAAAATCCGCCTCTCCCCATCGCAACTTCCCTGGAAGCCCCAGTCCTGTTGCCACTGAGACTGAAGGGAAAATAATTTTCACTCCTTCCTCTCAGAGGTGCTCATTAATTGAAGTGCTGGTGCAGGCATCCAGGCAAGCACTGGAAACCACGGTGGGGGGAACGTACCGTAGGACGGAAGGGGTGGGGGTCTCCGAGGAGATGATCTTCATGCTCGTGTTGTGGAGCACACTGGGGCGCTGCTGGATGGTCTCGTGGGTGCGGGGTGAGACGGGAGAGTGCTGATGGCTGTGAGAGTGGGAGGACGAACGGCTGCTGGACTGCTCTGTACCTGGGGAGAGCACAAGGGAGGGCTTCTTTAACTCCTTGTCCAATAATCCTACCTCCAGCCAGCACCCAAGGTGTGGTGCTTGACTCCTCCCCAGCCTACCTGGTCTCCAGATGGGCGCATGCTCCACCGTGGTGGAGGCTAGGATGGATTTTTCACGCTCCCTCTCTCGTTCCCGCTCCCGTTCCCGTTCAGACACCGATGATCCTGACTGTTTGGTCATGTGCGTGGGCCCTCCTGAAACCCAAGCAAAAGGCAGTGAGAGGGCTGCAGACACAGCAATTCCCCCTGGGAATGCTGCCTGCTCTTCACATTGCTGTGTCTGCAGAGCAGATAAGGAATGGCTCCATCCAAGGTCACCTGGAGCAGGACAGACAAAGGCAACCAGTGCAACAAAACCCAGACAAATCATGGAATAGCTGTCCTGGTGACAAGGGCATGACCTTCCACAGAGCTGTTTGCTTTGGGGAAGAAGGGGGAAAAGCAAGGAAGCCCTCAACAAGCAGGAAGAGAGGGAGTCAGTGGATTGGTCCCTGAGAGAGAATTAATTTGCAGTCTCCCCATCTGCCCAGGCATGCTGAGCCCATGGCCTTGGATTGGTTGTGGGCATCCTGCTCAACCATTTTCCCACTGGAAAAGCAACCTGCAGCACTACCTGGGGAGAGCGGGGAGCTGCTGTGCCGGCTGCCAAAGGTCTGGGGGGGTCCAGGGATATAGGTGATGCGGTCCATGGTGGTGGCAGAGGTGCCAGGGGTCGGGGGCACAAGGACGGGCAGGTGTGGCACTTGGGACAGGTCGATGATGCCTGGAGAGAGAAGCAAGAAGACTGTCAGGATAACGCCGAGCTGGCCACCCTGGAGCTGGCAGTGCCAGCCTGAGCCAGCCTCCTTCTCCCATCCTGCTCCCAAACCCCTGGGCAGCGCCATGCTGGGAGGACCTGCTGCATAGCTGAGGGGGAGGGAGGGCTCCCGGGGCGACAGCCCGCGCAGCATGTCCGCCCGCTGCGCCATGGCCGTGGCTGCGGCGTTGTGGTGCATCTGCTGCGACGTGATGTAGTCGTTGATGATGGTCTGGCGGTTCTCCATGGCAGCCGTGTCCGGGTAGCCCCGGATGAGGTACGGGGGGTACAGGTGTGGGTACGTGGGGCTCGGAGCCAGATGCCTCGGCAGGTAGTAAGCAGCAGCTGGAAGAGAAAAGGATGCAGATGTGAAGCGCCAGAGAGCTCAGGCTTTTCGAGCATGAGAAGGAAAAGAACAGGCTGTACTCCCACCAAAGGTACCTGCTTCCAGCTGGATTCCCCTCGGGATGGCGGCGGGGTCGAAAGGCAGCGGGATGTGTCCGCGGTACAGATCGACACCGCTCACACCGCGGAGCAGGTGCTCATATGGGGAGATGGGGTGGTGGTGGTCAGGCACGGGGGCGTGCGGAGACTTGGAGTTGGTGAGCTCTCTGGATGTGGGGGTGATCTTTCTGTCCTGGGACACCGGCTTCCCAGCAGTGATGCTCCCTGCAGAGAGCAGAAGGAAATGAGTCAGAGACTGAGTGCTGAGGCCAAGCCATGTCCCCAACGGATGCCTGCAGCCAAGCATGTCCCACACGGTCAATCGCAGCTACCCTGAACTCGAGGGACCTTTCCCTCCTCCCTGCACTGCTGCGCCCTGTTACACCACCGAGGTTGAAGCAGGCCACGTCCCAGCTGCCCCTTGGGAAAGAGGCCTTTCCCAAATCATCCCTCCACCCCAGCACATCCAAGCTGGGCAATCTGTGCATTCACCCTGGCCTGCACAAGCAGCCGGTGGTGCAGCCTTGCTGCCACGCTCTTCAGCACAAGGAGGTCACCGCTGGTGTTAGTGGGATGTGAATATCCCCCACCCAGTGTCCCAAGCACTGCTTTCCTGCCCACCTATGGAAAAAACAGTGCTGTGGGCCAATACTGGCACAGGGAAGACACTTCCAAAACACCAATGGCTTCACCAGCCACGGCCCAAGTCTCCCTTTGGTTACCCTGGTGCAGGTGAAGAGCCCTCACTTCAACCGTGTGAGCACCCTCAGGAAGGGCACTGAGCCCCAGCTGTCCCTGGCAGCCACCCCAGTGCCCAGAGTCAACCGTGGGTGTGGGGTGCTGGGAAGAACAGGTTCAGCAGGCACCTGCTGGGAACCGCTCGGGCAGGTGGGGTCACAGCCACCTCTTGCACACCTCACCTGCTCGGTTGTTCAAAATCTTACCATCAAACAAAAGGTTTGCCAAGTACCTTCATGCTGCCGTGGTGTGGATTCCCGCGTGGAGACCGGAGACCCTCTGTGCAAGTGGCTGCTGAACGCCGTGCTGTGCCCTGCCTGGTGGTCCTCGTAGCCGAGGGCACTTTGGTGGGGCTTTCCTGGCTCGGGAACAATCACAGGAGCCCCTCTGGCGATGGAGCCACCCGAGTTTGTCACAGGGCTTGGCCTGTTTTTCAGGCTCTCTTCGTAAGCTCTCTCCAGATTCCTCGGGTCTTGGATGACATCCAGAGAATGCACAGAGTGAAAAGTCCTGCCGGGACTGCCGATGATGGACCGCACATCGTGCTTTTTGGTGCTCGAGGAAGAAGAGCCGCTGTCATACTTCATTGGGGTACCCTGGGGACAGGAGGCAGAGGGGACATCAAAAGGGATGTAGAGCAGAAGGAGTCTGGTGACTGCATCCCACCAAATTCCAACAGGACTCAGGATGCCTCATTCCGTGGGTCAATACGCGAAGTTTCCTCGCTCAAACAGCCATGGGCAAAGCAGAGAGAGCCACTCGGCACAGGGCGGGGTGGAGGGCCCATCTTGCATGCCTTGCTGTGCTCCAACAGGATGATGATGAGTCACTGCCGAAGGCTGGCTGTGCCCATCACGCCTCTCTCCTACACACACTGGCAAATGGGATAGGACTACAAGGTGCCATGGGAACCCTGCAAATATTTGGAGTCCAACAGGAGATAGAATGCCATGTTTCATCCTAACTACTGGCCCTGCTGGGTTGCCACTTGCCCACGAAGGGAGGAGACCAAGTTTATGTGCACTCAAGAGTCACAAGTGCTGAGGGCACCAAGTTGACTCTGTCCTTGCAGAAGAGGCAAATTCATCCCCTTTTGTTTACACATGTAGATGGATCACTGCTTTCTTAACACGCCAAGGGTTTCCCTGGGTTTTGTATTTATCTGCTGGGAAGGGCAACAGGACAGTCTGGATTGGATGGGATCCCTTCAAAGGGTGGGGCAAGACAACCCATACCCAAGCAGAGCGTCAGCTCTTACCAGTGATGCAACGCAAAGCTGTCTCTGCTCCCCTTTTACCTTGGGAATGGCTCCCAGGATCTGTGCAAGGACAGCAGTCTGAGCAGGACTGACCCCTTCCGCTGCTCACTCCATGCTCACCTGCGTGATGGAACCTTCCTTCAGAGGTCTCGTCAGAGAGATGTCTGGTGTTCGCCTCAGCTCCTCCCGGGGAATCTCATGGATTGATCTTCCTGCTTCTTTCACTGTGGCTACCAGGTCTTCATGGGCTGATTTCATTTTCAGAGGAGTAAGGCCCTCGTGAGATCTGACCTTGTAGGCATCAGATAAGTCCCTTGGTGGAGTGTTTTCCCTCTTGAGCTGTTTGGCTTCTCTTCTGAGGTAGTCCTCATGGGCCTCCACGTAGGACCGAGGTATTCCTGCAAGCCCCAAGGAGGAGATGGATGCAGAGAGAGATTCCCCATACAGACAATGGACTCCCACTGAAGGGGATGCTCACTTCAAGGCGGTCTCCAGTTAACACACATAACTCAGGGACTGGTACCCAGCTGAGCCCACAGAGCAGCTACACCGCTAATGCTGCTGGGTCCACCTCACATCTATCACCACTTTCTGGGCTCATTTCACACTCGCTTCATCCTGTTTCATGCAAATCACTTACAATTTTGTCCCTGACTTTGGCAGAATTTAGGTTGGTAGAAGCTGAGCAAGACTGAGAACCTCTCTGAGCACAAAGCAGGGGCTGCAAAGATCTGCAGCCAGACTTTGACACGCCCATCCTTACTGCCTCCTGTCCTATCCCAGCCATGAGAACAAAGAGCCATGGGTGTGAGATGCTTCCCCATGCTACCTCTGCCCATGCCCACCTTGTGCTTGCAGGCTTTACCTTGTGTAATCGAGCCCCGCATGTGATGCTGCTCCTTTAGGCTATGGGGACTGTGTCGGTCTGGAGGGATCGCTCGACCCATGAGACCTGGAACAGATCCAAGAGGGAAAGTTGGGCTGTGACACAGCAATTATTTACAATGAATACATGACAGTGCTACCAGAGACGTCTGGGACAACAAGGAAAAACACCAACAATGTCTAAATTATTGATTCTCTTCCTTTTTTCCCATGCTGGTCAGATGCTGTCCTGTTGGGATATCAGCCAAGCACTGCCAGAACACCGGCACAGGAAGATGCATCATGCAGACAGGACACAAGATGAGGTCTCCACAGGTCACTGCCATAACCCAGGGGAAAGGTTTTATCCAGACCCACCTTCAATGCTGGTAGATAAGCTATCCCGCGCTGATAAGCCCCGGCTGATCCTCCCCTCCATCATATCATAGGTCCGCTTAGTTCCTGTGGTCTCATGGGAAGCTCCTGAGCTCCTGCTGTCTTCTTTGGGACACTGGGAAGCAGCAACTCCACCTGGGGGAGGGCACATCAAGAGGCACCACCATGAGCATGGGAAGTCAGCACGGGCCAAGAGAGGGTGTTTACTGCTGTTTGTGTGCGTTGCTGAGGGGTCAGATCCCATCCCAGCATCAGCCACCCGTTCGCAGAGCCAGAAACATTGCACGGGATTCGCTTCCAGGAAATTCAGCTGGTATTTTCTCCCCTCCCTGCCTGCCTCAGACTCCAGATCTGTGCTTCCTGCTCGGGCAGGAGCATCCACCCTGTTGTGTCCCATGCCCTCCCTCCTTGGCGGGGCCATCCTGTAGGCAGCAGGACAGCCTGGAGCCTGTGGGAGCAGCTGTGGTTCCACTGAACTTGGCCTTTTGGGTCTGGGGCGTTTTGTTTTTTTCCCGTTTGTTTTGATTTTTGCTAGACACCTACTGTTTGGGATCTTGGCCAGCCTTAACATTTGCCGAGACACTCCCTGGGTAAGAAAATCAGGGAAAAGGGAGGAGAAAAGCAAAGCTGAGAATGATTCCTTTGAAACAACACAGAGCACACACAGGAGCTGGGAGAGATGGTGCAAAGTGCCATGCAGGACTGATGGAGCAAGTGCTAAAGTGAGGAGAGACCACTGACTACGCCCTGATCCACACCTGCAGTAGGTACACAAGCAGTGGACATCTGTCCTGAGCTACAGCCCTGCCCGTGCCCGGCAGCATCACACACCCACCCTGGGCAATGGGCACTCGGTGTGTGTAGCGAGCTGTGAATTCAGCAGCTCCTGATCCAGTTGAATGCCTTGGGTTTATGCCACGAGCTCCGAACAGGATGGCAGCTAGGAGATGAAATGCCTCTGCCCATCATCCCAAGCCAGGCTGCCCTTGCCGAGGATCACCAGTGCCCTGATCCTCCTCTTCGTGGGCAGAGAAGGTGGTTGTACAATTAAAGAAAGCAGGGAAGTTAAAAACATTCATTCTATTGTGGACAATCAGGAACAAAACTCCTCCTCGGCAAAACCAGTAATTAATAAAATGGGATTATTACAACTTCACACCCACTGTTGGTTTCCGCAATCAGCACCCACTCAATCCACGAAGTGTTTGGGGCTGTGTGTGGGGAAACAAGAGGGGGTCCGTGCCTGAGCCTTTGCTTCATCTCCATTTGACAGGAGAAATCCGGGGGTGACATTCAGAACACGCCAAGCACCGTGCGGGCGATGTGCCTGCACCCTGTCATCAAGGCACATCTGTTGCCACCAGCCCTTCTGCAGGAGGGGACGTGCTCCCAGGCACCCTTTGTACCACCGGGAAGCAGGGGGAGGGCGCGAGGGAGAAGAGAGACTAAACAGAAAGAAAACCATTCCAAACCCATGTCCCTCGCCTTGCAGCAGCCATCAGCAATCATATGCAGGATGAGAATAACCAATCTAGCACAATTCAGCTCACACATGCTACAGGATCTCGTCTCATTACAGCTCTTTTATTTTAAGCACCCTCATGACACTAAAGAATTTGCAATTTTTTTTCTGCTTGCCAAAATTCATAATCACCAACAGTTTCAGTTTTCTTATTTAATTTTTTTTTTTAACTCTTCCACTCCTGGCTGCGCAGCCTTGCCGGGCTGTACGGGGGGAAGGACAGAGGCTGCAGCAGCTTGTGGGATCACTTGGGATGAGATAAACGCTATCAAGCGTGTAAAAGGCTGCTGGGGAGAGGAAGGAATTAATTCCTCATCTCTGTCCATGGGGGGTAGCATAAGATGTGACGGACACAGGCTGCAGCCAAGGAAACTCAGGCTGACACAACAACAGGGAAGAGTTTGGCCTGCAGCTCCGTTCCATTGCACAGAGCAGGATCCCAGCTCTGGGCATGGGCAGCCCTCACAGCTGGGAGCCTTCCCCATCTCTCCCTGATGGTGCCATTTTTGAGATCAGCCTCGTTTGACCCCCAGCCCAGGCAGAGGTGATTAAAATAGCTTCTTGCACAAACAAGTCCTGAAACGCTTCCTGCGTCCTGCCTGGTGCAAGCCTTGCCAACTGTCCCAAAGGGCATCCAGACACAAATCTTCCCCGGTGACACTTCTTATCTGGGCTAGAGTTGACAGTGGACCCAGGGGGACATGCTGTGAGCCAGTTTCCATGTGGCAGGCGAGAGACTCAGCACAGAGCCCTGTCCTGAAAGGTCCCTGTGGTCCCAGGATGCACACAAAGGTGACATCAGCTGGAGCCTGAGAGTTGTCCCCATGGCCTGACCTGAACCCTCGGCCTCCGGCCCTGGATCAAACAAGCCAGCCCGTGATGAACCAGCTGCCTGCATTTGTGGGCAAGAGGAGAGGGACTTCCGTGAGCCACGCTCTCCTTGCAGGACTGACCACAAGGCCCAGGCCTTCAGGCAGGCTGGAAGGGACACTGTGCCCCAGGGAGTGATGCTCTGCCCCAGGGAGGGAGGCAGAGGGCTCAGGCAGCTGGGCAGACACCTACTGAGGTAGCTGAGGCTGGGATCTGATCCTTAATCATCTCCAAACTCAGCTCAGAGGTGATGCACGAGGATGGCCACCCCTGGGCACACCAAAGGACACGTCAGTGCTTTACCCCAAGAGGATGCAGGGCTGCAGCATCTGGAAGTCAGCTCTTCCTGACCCCAAGTGCAGGCCAGGAGGAGTCCAGCTCCACAACAGAGATGCCCGACTCAGCACATGGTGAAAGGCAAGAATGGAGTTGTTTCCAGCCTCACTGGAGAGGAACATCTGCTTATCTCCAACGGGAGGCACTGGGACACGCAGAGCAGCTTTGATGGCCAGTGCTGTGATGGGCTGAGCAGGCGCAGAGGACGCAGGAGCAGCTGGTGACCACCTGCTGGTACCACTAATGCAGTGAGACACCGCCGGCATTTACCGAGGAAAAGCGTTCCCATGCTGTGGGGGTGCAGCAGCAGCCAACACATCCCAGACGGGCTCCTTGTGGGATGCAAGAATGGCTTCACCACCTCCAATAGCTCCAGCAAAGCTCACTGGATACCGAGGCTGGCTCCAGGAGGATTCCCACAGGGCAGCCCCGTGCTGGAAAAGCCTCACGGTGCCCAAGTCAGTGTAGATGAGAATCTGATGTACAAATAAACTTTTATGCCAAACGACCTGACTTCCCGCCATCTTGCAGGTCCACCTTGGCCCAAGAAATTTAGGGGTGTTCTCATGTTTTCAATCAGCACAGGGTACTAGGGATGAAGATAACACCTTTCCATCTGGTCCTCTCCTCTTCCCTGTTTCCCAAAGCCAGCTAAAACCATTGCAACCCTGCCTGCCAGCAAGCTGTCTCTAAGACAAGATAACCACATGGGACAGAGCGACACAGTCTCACCAGGGTGGGAAGGGAGAGAAACGCTGGAAGCAAAGACGTGAGGCTGGCCCGTTGTACTTTGTCAGCCTTTCCTCAAATAGCTCCCAAGTCCCAGCCACGGTGGCACAAACCCCTGGCATCTGCCCTAAAAAGGCAGAGGATTAGGACTTACCCTCGTAGGACAGCACGTGGCCTTTCTTCCCTTCGTAGATGACATGTCCTTTGGGCACGGCATCCTCCCTCGCCTTCTCTGCTCTGCTGGGGCTGTCTTCTCCGATTATCCTGGTAATGGTTCCTTTGTACAACACTTCTGCCGGGGTGCCCTTGGAAAGCCACCAAGATCCATATTTAACAGTGTCACAACCAATTAAGCAAACGCCGCGCGGGGACAGGCTGTTCCTCGCGGGAAGCTGAGCGCAGGGAGTGCACCCGGCCTCCGTTTCCTGGCGCAGCCAACAGCCAGGGACTTGCAGCTTAATTATTGATGAGAATGGTAATGAGGAGCGGTAAAAAGGTACGTGATCTGTGTGAGGCTGCTGGGAAGAGGCCTGGGATGAGGACAGCATAGACTCCAAAACAGCAACTCTCATCCTGCGTGTTTTGGAGTAAGCTACCTGGGCCTGCTCCCCCTCCCCAGGTTTGGTAGACAGGGCTGGTGCTCTCCTGGGGACACCTTAGTGACAGCAGGCGCTGCTCCAGTGTCAGCTTTTTCCCTGCAGCCTGTTTCCCCAGCTTGGCACAGGAGCCACAGAGATGTCCTGCCCACCCAGGCACATCTGCTGGCAGCAGCGTGACCTTCAGCGAGCTGCCTGTGTGCAGGAGCTGGCGGCTGGCAGCGCGCCCGGGCGACAACGAAACCGGTCCCGGAGCAGGCTGGGGAGCAGAGCCTGCCTTAGCTCTCCAACAGGAACAGCATCGGGCTCCCCACACAAACCCATGGGAACCGAAACCTCTCCATCGCCACAGGCACACCTCAGAGCACCTGTCCCCTGAATCCCCTTCAAAACACACAGAGCTGGATGTCCCTGAAGAGTTGCTGGTGATTAACACCCTTCTGTCATTGAGACCTGCCGGTGCCAAGTGGGAACAGCCACCGTGGGGTGACAGCACTCCTTGCCCACCTCTAGGAAGGCACAGTGATGCTGGCAGAGTGACACTCCTGACTGACACCTGCTCCTTTGACCCCAGCACGCCCTGGCACTGATGCCTGGGGGAAGCCTCGGGGACGCGATGCCCCTGCCAGCTTTGCTGTTGCTTCCAGGTTGCGCTGCTCAGGCTTTTTCCCCACCCCTGCTTGGGGCTGCCCCTGCTCTTTACCAAGCCCTCGGAGTAGCAGCTGTCCCCAAAACCTAGGACATGTCAGCACGTGGGTTCAGTGCTCTACTAATTTACCCTTGCAGTGGACCCAGGCACTCGGTAATGGCTCTCCCAGCCCCAGGTGGGTCACACCTCCCTTCCGTGGATGTGCTCCAAGGGGATGCGAAAGCAAGCGAAGACAGATGGCTTCAGAGCAGAGAGCATAAATTCAAGATCTGCTTCCTGTGAACTGGATGACTAATCTGAGATCAAGTACCAGCCCCGGTACCAGGAGCTGCTGCCAGAGCTGGGGGCTCCTTCTCCCCAGCAGGAGCAGAGGGATGCAGGCTGCTGGGCCAGCAGGAGAGCCAGGCAATGCCCGGGGTCTGGGCTTGGGACCTTAATCCCAAGCCAAACAAAGGAACCTGGATGGATTCATCAGCTGGCTGGATTCACTATAGCAGGATGCAAAACAGTGTCTCAACAAACTCTGCTCATCTTTGGAACTGGCAAATGGTGCTCAAGGTCCTTCACGTCCACCCACTGCTGCCCGTAGCTGCTGCAGGAGCATCTGAGAAGATGGAGCAAGTGCTTGCTCTGATGGGGTATTTTCAGCCCCTGAGCACAGCCCCACTCCTGGCAATTGTTGGACACTGGGCACCAGACAAGCTAAGCCTTTGCTCTGGGCCAGGATTCAGGATCAGGTCCCCAGGGCCAAAGAGAACATAGCCATCCTCCTTGAAGAAGGCAGGCAAAAACTGGAGCCTGAGTGTCTTTAAATATCTGAATGATGGCCAGATAAAATCCCCACGGGAAACAGATATTTTTTTTTAATGCTCTCCGCTCTGTTACCAGATGAGCAATAACTCACACTGCAAGAAACTATCGCCCGCTTGCCAGCTGCTCTTCGGAAGATGGATGGTGGAGATTAAGGCCAAAGTATCTTCCTGCTGAAGAGCCTTTGGGCAGGACCCCCAGCACAGCACACTCAGCCCTGGCAGGAGCCCTTGCTACCTTAGGTGCCCCCTCACAGCCTCCTCCCTCCTCCACCTGGCCTTGGCTCTCCACCCGTCTCCTTTGCTCTGCTCCACTTTCTTGCCCTGACAAGATGATTTTCCCAGAGCCATTTAGAGCTGCTTTTGCCTCTGCTCTTGATAACTACAAAACGCAAAGCAGGGTTTAAATGTGTTGTAAGGTTGCATTGGTGTTTGCTGGGCTCTGCTCTTCTGCAGTCTCCGCTCACGGGACGGGGCTCGTGCCATCCCAAGTGGAGGCTCTTTGCAGACCTCTCCGAGGGGCTCCACGGGGTGGGAGCATCACAGAGCCCTGTGCTGCACAGCCAGGGTGCCCCACAAACCCCCAGTGCCCGTGTCCAGCACCCAGGAAGCGAAACCCGTGGGAGACGAGGGACCTACGTGTGTGATGGACCCTCGGTAGGTGATGGGCGACTCCGGAGGGGGTCTGGATGTGGGTGTTCCTTTGGTGATGCTTCCTCCCGAGGCAGAGCTGAGGGAAGTACCTGTAGGGCACAAAGCCTGTGAGCTGGGGCTGGATTTGCTGTTCAGCACAAAACCCACGCAGGATTTGACCCCGTCTCTAGCAAGCTGTGGTACCAGAGCGGACACCCTCCGAGAGATGTCGATGTTCAACCCCATGCCTTGCAGAACCCTTTGCACCAAGTCTCTTGAGAGACCCATCCCTGTGAGCGTGGGGTGGGGAGGAGGTAAAAAGACAGGGATTTTGAGGCTATCAGCTCCCTGCTGTCTTCGTGGAGGGGCTGGGCAGATTTATGAGGCTGGGAGAAAGCACAGCCTGGCTCAGCTTCTCCTGATGTGATCAGAGCAGATCTGTGGTGAGATGCAGCTCAGGGCGGCTTCAGTTCATTCACACAGATCTGTCCCGGGCTGGAGCCAGCCCACCACACTCAGGCTCCTGACTACCTTACTGGGGGCTTCATAAAACAGAATTTGCACTAAAAAGCAACATCTTTGCATTTATTTTCTTTTTCCTGGCTAACAGGGAAAGAAACCTGTGAGGACTGTATTTAACCAAAATGGGGTCCCTGTCCAGCTGCAGCAGCAACAGTGAAGAGCATGAAAATACCAATTAACGTAACTTAAACAGGTGCATTGGTGTTTAAGCAACAGATTTTCAGGTGCCCCTTTAACACAAAACCTCCACCAGAATCAATACCTGAGGCCCTGATTTGGGGAGATAGGGAAAAGGGGAAAAGAGACCCCTTTGGCTGGGCACAATTCCAGAAATCAAACCCGAGATCACCAGGCAGCTGCAGCCAGTGTGGCATTCACCGGGCTTGGCAGCGCCAGCATCCCTCCCTTCCCACAGCTGGGGCACGCTCCAGGTCCTCACCCCGCAGGATGGAGCCCTCCTGGGATGGCTGCAGAACCAGACTTTCCGGCTGGCTGGCCTGGCTTCTAGGAGAAAGTTGTTCCTGCTTTACTCCAGGAAAAGGCACTGGAAAACATTAACCATGGATCAGCGTGGGTGCAGGACACGGGGCCACAGTCCCAAGGCGGCACCTTCTTGGCACCTTTGCCATTCCCAGCTCTTTGGGATGGGCTTCCCCAGGGTGGTGAAAACACAAATGCCATTGAGAAAAGCCAGATCCTTTGCCCTGGCAAAGGCACTGCCCACACCAGGACCAGAGCTGATGTTGAAAACCCTGTGCTGGTTTACAGCAGGACCCACACACAGTGGGAAACAGAGCTCATATCCCCCCTCTCCAGGCTTGATCCCTCACCCATTCCCTCCTGCTGTTAAGAAAAGCTTCCAAACCTGCACACTAAACACTTTCTTTGTTCACTTCAGGCCATTTACTCTTTATCCTACCAGCCTGGGGAGCAACAATATATTTCCTTCCTTCGATCACAGTATTAGCTGGAGAGTATTTATAGGCTGGGAAGCGTCCCTGACCGAGTTGTTGCTCTCCTATACCGCACAAATTTAGCTCCCTGTGTCTCTGAGCTCCTGATGGACTAATCCTTTCATCCTCTTAGCAGTTCTCTCTGTGCTCCCTTGCTGTGTCCTGTGCTCCTCCTTTCCCCTGTGCTGCTGGCACAAGCTCTCTCCCTGCTGCTCTCGGAGCATGTGAGAAACAACTTGCCTCTCAATTCCTTACCCAGTTTCTTGGGATCCATGGTTAGTGGCAGGCCCATGGTGATGGAACCGACGGGGACCTTGGCGTGCTCGGGGCTATAGGGTGTGTGGAGCTGGATGGGCATTCCCTGTGGGGCGAGAGGAGAGGTCAGGGGCAACTGCTGGTCCCTGTGAGGCGTCTGCACCGCTCACACCCATCAACAGCCTACCTGGGAAATGGATCCGACGGATCTCTCCAGCACGGAGGGGTGCTTGGTGGAGGAGATGAGGGGAGGAGGGTTGGAGATGCTGGCTAGTCTCTGCAGCCCTGAGCGAGAGCTCTCATGCAGGTTTAGTGGGATGGGGTGTCCTGTGAGGAAAACACGGACTTTAGCGAGGCTGAGGGCAGGCAGAGCAGCTGCAGCTATCGGAGAGCAAAGGGGCACTGGAGGGAGCAGGGGCTGGACACAGTGACCTCGTCAGCCATGAGCCTGCAAGAGGCTCCAAGTCACATGATCATTTTGGAAAGGACTGGAATAGTTTAAATTGCTGCCTTGTCCCCTCTGCAGCCAGAGGATGAACTGTGCCCGACCTGCATGCCCTCCAGCCACAGAAGACAGCACAGTGGGGGACAAAACCTGCCTGACTTTGCACCCACACTGCTCTGTGACAAACCACATCCCTAAATCCCAGCCAGGGCTGGGAGACACACCTGACCGCCCTGGGATCTTTAAACAGCCCAACCTGTGATCCTGGCTGCAAGCACAGCCTCGGTGCTTGGGCCCAGCTCAGGCAGAGGAGGGCACATGCCATACAGCCAGTGGGTTTTACTTGCCTGGTGGGTTATACTGGAACAGGTGGGGCTCCGCCTGGGGAGAAGTTTTGATCACATCCCGGGGGTAGGACAGAACAGGGGGCCAGCAGGAGGCGGCCATCGACTCTGCGCTCAGCTTCTGAGCCTCTGCGATGGCTGAGAAATGCACGGACTTTTCTGCAAGGAACACAGAAAGAAACCATGTGGTCAGTGGCCAATGTGGGTGAGGGGTCCCTGTGAGCATGGGCAGGGAAGCCAGAGCCAGCTCCAACCACAGGAAATGGCTTCAGTTCAGTCCGACCTGGCCATGAGGTGAGGGCTGAACTCCCCAGCCAAGCTAAAAGGAAAAAGCTCAGTGTCACTGCCTGGATTTGATGGTTTTTATTTCACTCAGATGTTTAAAGTGCGATGGGACGTCTGTGTTGGTGACTCTGCTGATGGTCACTGCCAGCAGAGAGCTCCATGGACCTGGTGCCATCCCACCTCACCCAGGAGAGATGGCACCTGGCATGCAGCCGGGTAGAGAGTCCAGCTCCCTGCCAGGCCTTGGCCATGAGTGAACTGCTCCTGGGCAGCTCCTGCCTGTCCACACCATCCCAGCACGGCATGGCTGGAGGATTAATGATGCTGCTGCCAAAACCTTCCCTGAGGTTAAAGCCAAGAAGTAGCAATTTCAGCATCCCACTGGTGCATGGGGGACATCCAGAGGGCACCAGTGGGGCACAGGGTGCCTGCAGAGCCCCAGGCCACTGCCAGGGCCACTGCCATGCCAGCACACCAGGGACAGGCTCAGCCCCACATCATACGGAGACGTGAAAGCTCAGCCGCTCTTAAAAGATGGCTCCTGGCTGTAAACCATTTGCAGGCTGTGAGAAGGGGCCAGAAATAACGGCAACACTTTCTCAGACAGCGAGGGAAAAACACACTGGTGTTCTCTGAACACCTGGGACAAGCATGCTGCACGAAACTGTCAGAGGCAAACGAAGATGGAGAAGGGCTCTGTAGAACAACCAAATGAGGGAAATGAGGGAAGCTCATAGGGCCTGGGGGCAGGAAAGTTTCCTGAAATTACCTGGTTCAGGGCATCCTGGAAACCAGGCTGGGTTCATCCTGGCTACAAAAAGGGCTGATGGAAGCCCAAGAAGAGCTTATGATGGAGGAGCTGTGCTGGGGACACCTGAACTGTGCCATGTGCTGAAAGATGCTGAGGAAAAGAGAGGCTTCATCTGCACCAGCTCTATGCCAAGTGCATCCTCATGCTTGGCTAAGCAGATGGATGAGACAGCCTTTTCTGGATGGATTAGAAGCAGGTTGGGTAGGATTTCCTTGTAATCAATAAACACTTCATTTTGCTCTGCCCTTCTTCCCCAGATCCACCTGTGTAACGTTCACATTGACCAGAAATTAGAAACTAGGCAGTAAACAATAGCGATCACAAATGAACCCAGCCTTTAACCATCAATTTTTGATAAAAATAGATGCCTGAATCCTGCTAAGCCTAATAATAGGGCAAGTAGATTATCAGAGGCCCAATTTAATGAGGCTTTACTGCATTATCGTTATTAATGCTCAGTGTACTCAGAAGCTGGGAGATTATTCTTGTCTGCTTCGGTGAGAGAAGAAATCCATTCGAGGCACACAGAGGTGTGCAGGCACTCACACCTCTGCAGCCTGGTGGGGCCAGCTCTTGGCTGTGGCTTCTTCTCTCCCCATGTGGGATCCCAGAGAGGATCCCTTCATCCTGCCAACAGAGGGGCATCCAGGCACATCCTCCACGCTGATGGGGAGTCCCCGGCATATCCACACTCCTTGACCATCTCCCCTTCAGCTCGGCCCAGTTCAGCTCTGCTGGTGTGGGGGCAATGGGGGCCGGGATGTCCCAGCTGAAGACGCTCCCTGACGCCAAAGCGTTGTCAGCCAAGGCTGTGTGCACCCTGGATGGCTCTCGGAGAGCCTCGTCCTCCTCCCCTCCCCGTGGGAGCCGTCCCCTCCTCTGCGAGCCTCTCCAGCCTGTGAAATGTGGCCAGTTCCTAATTGCCCCCACATTAGAGGGTAGCTATAACTCAGCCAGCTTTTGATAAAATAGCACTTACACGGGGAAGAGAGAGTTCCTATTACCGTTTATCAAGTCCCTGGAATGGGAGCGAAGGAGTCAGAGTTTATATGATCCGTCATCCAAATTAATGCTCTTGGCTCCCCATCGCCTACAAAGGCCAAATGAAACACAACTAAATCAACACAAAACACAGCGCTGGCGCTCCAGCCGCTGAGCGATAACCAGAGACATCCCTGACGGCAACTCGGCAACGGGGAAAGGGATCCGTGTGCCTGTCGGGGAGATCCAGGCAGGGCTGCCTCTGCCCAGCCCGTGATTAGCAGCTCCTCTTGGAAGGCAGGGGAGCGAGGGCAGTGCTCAGGAAGGTATGGCGGGCTGGCCACCCTCCAAGCCCACAGAGCCCCAGCCAGCGGCTGTGAGGCAGCCAACGCCTCGGCCAGGATGTGTGCAAGACTTGGCTTTGAAGCGGATCCAGAGCGGTGTGAAGGATGATGATCTCTGGAGCGGCTGCAGGAGTTCAAGCTCTCTTATCGAGCTGGGGAGGAACAGGAGTACCTGCTCTGGTGGAGGCAGCCCCTTGCTGAGAGGTGGCACAGGGCTGCTCTCCAGAGGGCTCTGCAGGCTGTGCTGGACTCTCCCTTTTAACTCCAAGCCATGTGGCAGCATGATGTCTGCAGGCTGGATGCTTGCCACTTCACTGGGATGCCTCGGCGAGCAGGGGAGGGAAGGGATGCACAGATTTGCCAGGACTATCTGGCTATCTCCCTTCTAAGCCCTGACCCACGGCCAGGACGCGTTCCAAGAGGCAAAGATAGCATTGGGACGGTGCCTGAGTCCATTCTTGTACTGAAATCAGGGCTTTGGGGGAGTTGATTTCTCCCCTCGAAGTGACTCATCGCAAACCTGCTGGTTTTCAAAAGGGAGATGCATTCCCATCAAGAACAGAGGAGACCAGCCTACGTCTCTCTGGGATCCACAGGCATTCCAGACCCACTGTGGCACCCAGCACAGATGCACAGCCACACAGGACTTGAAGAGCACACAGCTGGAGCCCAAGACCTGCTGAGACGTTTGCAGGGATACAGGGAGGCATAATTAGTTTCATTAACATGAAAGATTCAGAGCTCTACGGAAGAGAGAATAAAGTGCTTCATATCATTAGTGCTTTGCAGAGAACAAAGCAACAAAAGATCCACCTGGATAACAGATCCTTGTATTTGATAATGGTTCCAAGCAGGTTGCAGAGTGGCGTGGTTGACTCCAGCCCCTAAACCCTGCCTTGTACCTCTGCCTCATCTCCTCATCCTCCTGTGGCCAGGAGGAAGCTGGAGCTGCAGCACTGGGACAGGGGCAATGCAGAGCTCCGGGCTGGAATGCTGGCCATGGCACCCAGCTCACAAGGAAGCTGAGCAGTGCAGCATCAGATCTGCACAGGATTACAGCACAGGAGATCAAATCTGATTACCTGCCTTGAGGGGGGGAAGAGCCAGAGGGGAACTGTTCCACCTGGGCAAACAGGAGCTCAGCAGGATGAGATCAACTGGAAATGGGACTTCACAGGTGGCAACACTACGACTTAGGGGAAATTCCCTTTCTTTCAAGGTGTGCAGTCACCTTCCTTGCTTATATGCAAAACATTCTGAAGGTGCGATGCACACACGGTGCTATTTACTGTTTGAAAAAGTTGTGGCTGAGTGCCAGCAACCAACTCTTCTTGCAAGCACATCCTTCTGTCCAGAGGGACATGACAGCTTGAGGAAGAACCACCTGGGCCTGGACACTGCAGAGCAGGCTGCCACAGTCCTGCATGCCAGAGGCTGAACTAGAGCAGTGATTTTCCAGCACAGATCACAGGCCAAGTCCAGTGCCTCCTCAGTGCAGTCTTATCCACCCTCCTCTTCCATGCACAAGTGAGTTTTGCAGCTGCACCCACTCCCTGTGCAGGATCCAGCACTGGTGGACATTGTACCCACCCAAGCCCAACTTCCCTGCTCCTGACTGTGCCATTGGTGACAGCATCTCGTCTTCCTTAACAACTGAGCCACAGCCTGGCTCTGGGGGGAGGGACACAGACCCTGAAGTGGAACAGGCTCTAACACTCAGATTAAAAACACATTTAGAGGATGGTCTCATCAGGACTTCCCGTCTCTCCTTAACCTTGATCCCCAGGTGCTCAAGCTAATAATGTTTCAGATGCTCTATGGTGGGAACCTCTGAATTGCTCATTAGGCAGCCAAACCACATCAGAGCTATTCCGGGGAGAAAGCACTGGGATTCTTTACAGGAACCTTTGGACTCCGAGTCACAGTATTAGCATTGATTTTAAATGAAATAATGGTCCCTGCTGTGCATTAAAAGCATTCTTTATAGAAAGCCAGCAAGGTAGAAAAGAGCCATTGTACCCAGAGCCTTGGCATGCCTCCAGGCCCCTCTGCTCTCTGGTGAATGGCAGGCACTAATAAAGGCAATCTTCACCTCCTTGGCGCTCCACACTGCCCGGTGTTTGCTGTGGGCTCAATGAGACATGATGTACTGTCTAATGAACATGGGAAATTAGCCATGCCTCTCTCGTCCTGCCTCAAGATGCTATTAAAGAGCTTTCAGGGGTCGAAACAAGCTTTCACCTAAGAGGGGGAAAGCTGCTGGCTGCGTACAGCTGCACAGCCCGGGCGTTCCGCGCGGATAAACGCGCACCGACACGCACACAGCCCTACCTTCCTTGTCACCAACAGCGGGGCTCCGGCTCTTCCCCCTGGGACTGCTGCTGGGCTGCTGCTGCTCCTTCTCAGCCTGCTGCTGCTGGGACTGGGAGAGCTTGCTTGGGGGCATGTCCTCACGGGCAGACTCGTGGGCTTTTGTGATCTGCTGCTGGTAGAGAGCCAAGGCGTGGGGAGGCACCTGAGGCTTCGTGCTTCCACTCTGCAGTATCCCCTCTGAGAAACCTTCGGAAATCTGCAAAGCAGTAAGAATTGGTGACACTCATCATGTGCTGTTGACATCCATAACCATCTTGAAGACATCAGGAGTTATGAGAAGCCCCTGCCCCACACTATCATGGCAAGTCTTAGCAGAGACCAAACAAGGCTTTGAACTCACTAGCTACAGGAGATTAAAAAAGCCTACGACAAAGAGTATCAGCTCTGTGCTGGTGATACTACAGGAGAGTCAGACTTGTTCAAAACCTCTAATCTGTAGTTACGTACTTGTAGCTTTTGCCAGAAGTTACATTACAGCAGCCACATCTTCGGCGGCAATATGGGAAACTGGAAGAGCATCAGGAATCTTCCCTGAGCATGGAAACACCAAAGCAGGGATTTCCTCCCTGCCCGTCCTGCGTCACTGCTCCTCCACTGCTGACCCTGGAGATATGAGGATGCTTCTTCCCATAGCCCAAGCCACCGAACCAGTACTTTCAATACATGGCTACTGGGGGACCAAGCAAAGCTTCTGGGTGAGGAAGGTGATATCCTTCAGCACGAGATGAAGTGCAGGGCTGGGAAGGTGCACTCTCTCTTTTTAAAGCAATGGGAGGCAGCAGTCATGTGGCAATGAGAAGCTTTTTCTGCCCAGACCTCCCACGATTTTCTGATAAAAGAGCTCAAGAGACATCCAAATGCTGCTGGCAGAGCTGCTCCAGCAGCTGGGAACACGATCTGCACAAGGGAGCACCTTGCCTGGCCAGGGCTCACACCGCCCAGGCACAGCTCTCTGTGGACCAGAGGCCATCCCCAGGGACCTGCACATCCTTGCAGCCCTGACGCACACCACAGAGCCCAGCGGGAGAACATGCACGAGGCACAGGCTGTGCTCCCAGCCCTGGCCCTCCCCAGTGGGGTACTCACAATGGGAGGGATGGCAGCAGCTCTCTGCTTCAGCTGTTTCAGGTCAAGCGGCTTCTGCGGTGAGGAGCTGAGCCTGGTGTCGCTGGTGGTGTTGAGCAGGCTGGGCCGGGGGGACAGCAACCTGGAACCAAAACACGCACGTCAGCCATGCCCAGGCTCTATGGCCCATGGCTCCCCCACGCCCTGGATCCCCATTTTGTGCTGCCAAACCTACATCCTCCGCGTCAGAGAGGAGCGTGCTGGACTGCTGCTTGCTGCTCGGAATCCGGGCTCAAATACAACCCCCATGGGACTACGTGCTCAAACAAGACCCTTATGTCTGGCTCAAGAGGCTCTTGAGCCCACTCTCCCTCATCCCTGTGCTATTTCTAGCAAATCCGCTGTTTTCCGGAATAAACCTGAGGGAGAACGGACTCCAGAGCTGAGTGTTATGGAGGAAGGTGACCAGTTCAAGTTTCATTTGGACATCAGGCTACCCCCTCCAGAGCTCACATGGGGTGCTCGCCTGGTGCTGGGGATCAGCCTCACACTCTTCTTCAAGGACTGTCTTTTATCAAGGTGCTAAAGCCAGGGCAAGCCACCATGTGCAGGCAACTGGGGCGCTTGGGTCACTTGAAAGACGAGAGGCTGGATTTGGATGGGATTTGGTACTCAGCAGCCCAGCAGCTGTGCAGCCCTGCACCCTCACCACTTGCTCTTCCCCTTGGCAGTTTGAGCCGCGGGGTAGACACTCAGCCAGCCGTGCAGAGCCCCTGTGCAAACACCATGGGCATCCCACGGTGCCACCAAAATGGGGTGGGATGGACGTGTGCAAAGCCCATGGGTCAAACCCTCTGTGCGTCGAGCTCCTGAGCTTATGCTGAGACCCCAGGGACAATGTCTGTCCAGGCCATCTCTGCTTTCTCTCCCTCCTGACTCCGATTTGTTGAAGCCGGTTCATAGTTTTCGAGCTTTACAGCTTGATTTGTTTACTTTAGCTGTTATTTCAGTGTTCTCTTCAGCCTATAAATTTCAAGGTCATTCCATGCTCACCCTTGGATGAATAAACAAGCGTGGCGGGGCCATGTGCGGGGAATAAACTCCTCACGGTGCTGGGACTGCCCCAGCCCCAGCTCTGCACAGTGCCTCAGAGGGGAAGGGGACCCACCTCCACACCAGGACCAGGGTTAGACACCCAGGGGAGACCAACCAAGGGGCAGTGAATTTGAACCGCTCCTCAAATAATCCCAGCGATGTCTGCCCGTGGATCCACATGGATATTGTGAAGCCACACTCCTGGAAGGGTGCAACGCCCCAAAGTCTGCTGAGACACAGGACTGGGGACAAGGGCACCCTGCACTTGTTCTCGAGACCGTCACGCCAGGCTGAGCTGTGGAACCGCCATCCCAGCAGCTGCTTCGTGCACTCGTTGGTGCTTGAAGAGGTACATTTAAGCACCCTTAAAGTCCCTTCAAGCACCCTCAAGATCTTCAGGTTTCCTGAAGCCCTCCAGGATCCTGACGCTTCGGAAGCCAAAGTCAGTATTAAATTCATCAATATGCAAATTGCCTAATTTATTACGTCCCTCCTAGCAGATCTTGCGCCAGACAATGGGATGTGTGTTGGGTGCTTTGCTCTGGAAATCACCATACGAACAACTCTCGGCATCTCTTATCCACCTGCTGCCAACCCAGCACCTCCCAAACCCAAGCACCAGTGCCTTAAGATGGCTGACGGCACTGGGAAGGATGGGACAACAGAGCAGGATGGGGTCAGCAGGCCCACGGCTGTGCCTCTGCAGTGTGGGAATGTCCCCTCCCAGGCACAAAGCTTTGGGGATGACCAGGACGTCTCATTTTCCATGCTTTTTCTCCTGTCATAGAGATGGATGGGGACTAGTTTAACTTCCAGATGATCCAACACACTGACACATGACTCAGCCAAACATGACTCCATAGTCACTGTGCAAAGGCAATGGCTACCCGATCTCTGCAATGGGCTCCCCCAAGTCAGGGACACGGCTCCAACATGGAGCTGGCCTGGTGGAGTCTCTGCAACTATGGCTGAGCCGGCAATGGGATGGTCACCCCTAAGTGCAGCACAGGGATGGCCGGTGCAGGTCTCTCCTCTGTGTGCTGCAGGTCTGGCCTTGCTCTCACGTCCCCATCTGGCGTGACCTCCTGCTGAACCACGTCCTGGCTGTGCTTGCAGCAGCCCTCCTGCAGCACTCACTGCATGGAACCACAGACAACCAGCTGCCTCCTTCAGCTTGGATGAGTTAAGGCTGCGCCTCCTCAATCCTGGACATGTCTTTGCTAGTGTGAACTGCAGGAGGACCAAAAAAAGGCTGCCCCTACTCTGAACTCCTTCCTTTCTCACCACGGGGACACCCCAGCCACCCTCTGTCCCCTTCTGGGAGATGCCAGGGACAGCTTGATGCTTTCACAAGCGCAGGGAAGAGCACCCACGCCCCGCTGGTGCTGGGTGGGTGGGCGAGCATCGGGTGATGCGGTGATGGGGCGGCTCACGCGGCATCGCGGCAGCCCGGTCCTGCTCAGCGCGAGTCACGCTGCGGCAGCGCGGCTGCGGTAACACCCGCGGGCCAGCAGCCCTCAGCCCACAGGGAAGGCAAGGGAGCAAAGCTAGAGCCGGGAAGGGCACTGAGTCCCCACCGGGAGCACAGCAGTGCCAAAAGCTCTGAGCCAGCTGAGGATCAGCCCCGTGGGTGCTTCTGGGTTGGGAAGTGCTCGGTGCCAGCGTCAGCTGCAGCCTTCCCATGCCGGCAGGCTCTGCTATCGCCTGCGCCTCATCACCACACCGGGTAAGAGGAGTGGCCTGGGAGCTGCGGGACGCCTGTTTAATGTTTAATATTCCTGGAAGCTGGTTACTGTTTGACAAGCGAGATAGGCGCTGACTCAGCGAGGAACCGGCATGAAAAAGTTGTTCCCAAGACGACTTGCTCCTTTGCTGCTGGGAAGTCGTACAAGCCACTGCTGTCCTGCTTTCGGTTGGGTTAATGTTAAACTGGAGGAGGACAGCCCTGCTGGCCTCATTCTCCCTTACTGGGAGGTTTTCTCCTGTCTGGGAAGGAGGGGAGGGTGGGGAGGGGTGGTGCTGGACTCTGGCCATTGCTGGAGAGGAGCACCAGAGCCAAGAGGCCTCAGCCCTGCCACGGGGCTGGGGCCAGCAGCACCCGCACCACCCCTTGGCACAGCCAGCGCTGCTTCCAGCTGCTTGGTAGTGAGAGGGGCTGCTCCCAGAGGATGCTCCCGCACCAGCAGCATCCACTGGCTCCTTAATCAGTCACAGGAGCGGTGCAGAGGCCGTTTGGAGTGGTGGGATGCTGAACAGCTCCCTCCAACTTCATCCCACCACTTTGCTCAGCTGTTTTTTCAATAACCCCATCCACAGCGCTGCATAGAGCCTGCCCAGCCTGGCAGCACCCATCCTGCTGCCAAACTGCTCCCTGTGAGCCCACGGAAGGAATGTGGTTTGCACGACACTGGATGCAGGATGCTGGATGTGGGATGCCATGGCAGGGTGTACAGAGAACTCTACCTGGCCCAGGAGTCACCAGGAAATTCAGTGCTACAAAGATGTCCGTGTTCATACGTATTCTTTAAAAAACAGGAAACCCTCTCTCCATTTGCGAGGCTCTTGGGTGGGGAAGGCCCTGTGGGAAAAGCTGGGAGGGGAGCAGGATGTTTCTCCATGGAGAAGGCCAGTGTTTCTCCTCCCTGTCCCAAGAGCCATCCACGAAGGGTTTGAGGTGCGTTTGGCTGCCAGGCCTAGGGGTGGGTGGAGGGCTCAAGATTGCAGTAGCTCAGGTGAAGACGTGCTGGCATGGTCCCAGAAAAGCTCACACAGACCACATTATTCTCCTGCCTTTATGGCCAGGATGGAAAATTTGCCCCTACAGATCCGAGCAACATCTCTGCCAAAGGAGCAACTCGCCCCCTTTCTGCAGCGGGAACACAGCCCTGACGTGACTTTTCTCCTGCCAGTGCCAACTCAGACAGAAACCATTCCCAACCCCGGATGCTGGCAAACCAGCACAACTCCACTGTCCCCGAGGGCACATCCCGCTCCATTGCGTCACCCAGATGGGCAGCTGCCATCAGCAGATGCAGTGGCTCTGCACCCAACATCTGCCCACGGCCATGTCCCAGAAGCACCCGTACGTTGGGACATCACACTGCCTGTTGTGTCAGAGCCCTTTTGGAAGCAGTGGCCAAAGGGCTGGGGGCACACAGGGACACAGCTGGGAAGTCCCTTTGCCTGGGGGAGTGCCTGAGCAGTGACATTCCCAAGGAGGAGCTCACTAAGGCACCCACAGCCACTGTGACACACAATGGAAAAGCTCATCTGGCCCGTGGGTCACGCCCTTGCCCCCCTCTCTCCTCGCTCCTACCTGCTCTTGTCCACAGCATCCTGCTCATCCATCTCATCTGCGCTGCAGGTCGCGCTGGAGTCGCTGTCAGGGTTCACCCCGGGGCCTTTACTGCCCTTATGGCTCTCCTTCTTCTCGGCCTTGGGTGTCCCCTCCGTTCCCGCTGTCCCCGCGCTGCTGGCGCCACTTTCCACCTTCTTGTCATTCCCCTTGTCCTTCTCCTGGCTCTCTTCACTCTCCTCCTTCTTCACCTCGCTCTTGCAGGGCTCCTCGCTCACCTTCTCCTCCGGCTCCTCCGTTTTCACCACGTCTACCACCAGGTCCTCTGGCACTTTCTCCTCAGCGCTGGGCGGCTCGGGAGCTGTCTCCGGCGGGGGGCTGGCAGCAGGAGCGGGGTTGGCAGGGGGAGCAGAGGGAGCGTCGGGGGATGTTGGAGCCTCTTCCCACTTGACTGCCGGTTCTGTGCCGGCGTCACCTCCAGGCCCGGGTGGTGCCTTGGCCCCGTTTTCGCCTCCTTCTTTGGCTTCGGGCCTTGGCGAGGGAATGCTCTCGGTGTCGGAGCTGTTATTTACTGCAGCTGAGAAATGGGAAGAAATAAAAATAAGGATCAGCCTGAGATTCTTGCTTCCCATATCGCTGCCTCCACCCCCTCCCTTGGGAAGAGAACGCCCTCGTTCCTCTGAGGGGGAGATGATCCCGGGGCTGGGAGAGCTGTGCTGGGATCCCCGGATCCAGAGCCTACTAAGCAAAGGGCTGTTCTGGGGGCCTCTCTGCTTGCCCAGCACGGCTGTTAACCCCCACCCAAACAACACCACACGCCCAAAAGCCTGGAGAGACTGAGCGACCGGGAAGCTGGATTTTAAGGGAAAACCCTGGCTGCTGGCTGGACTTGTAGAATAAGATCTGCTCCCTTCTCGCCTTCTCACCCATGGCACGTGATCAACTCTGCTGCCCCTGACCAGGCACCACATTGGCACCCTGCTCGCTGATTTACGTCGCCTGTGTCCCTGGCTCTGCCACCCCTGGGGCAGCTGGGATCATCCCAAAACACTACACGTGTTTGTTGTCATTTAAGCCACCGATGGCAGAAGAAAGGAGGTCAGGGTCAGTGAAAGCAAGGAGCTGGCAGGGCTGCAGGACAGGTTAATTATTACATGGGAAGGATCATTCCCAGATCTGCCACCAGCAGCTTGACGCGAGTTGGAAGCGCAAGCGTCCGTGCACTGCTTGGCGTTAGGTGCTGCCAAGAGATTGTTTCTACAGCTGGGGAGAGGATCGCTCCCTCCAAGCCTCTGCCGGACAAACATGGCCAGGGCCAGGAACACCAGGAGATTTCCACAGTCCCATCCCAGCATGCCCCCACCGGGCAGAGCTCTCACGCTCATGCCCCAAAGGCTTCCTCACATGCATTCCTTGCCTTGCCTCTCTCCACGGCAGCACAGCCAGCTTTCCAATGCTGCTGAGATGAGTGCCACAGAGGGACTGTGTGCTAAGAGCTGTATTGTCGGAGGGAGCACACCCATCTTTCCTCAGAGGGAAATCGTGCCACACTCATCAGGAATCTCAGCCTTCTCCAGTCTCACGCACTTGCAAACAAGAAATGAGGTGTCCCATCACCCACCCAGGACAAGGTTCACCGCGTGTTTGGCAAAACTCTTCCCGACTGCCACTTGATGCTACTCTGAATGCCGTGCTGAGACATCCAACAGAGGCTCATCCCAAGCTCAGCCAAGCTCTAGACTCCCTTGCCTTCCCTCCAGATAACGAATCCATAGTCTACACCATAACTCCCACACTGAGTCCTTCCCCTTCCCTGGATTGGGCACATAGCCCCTGCAACTCCAAGGTATTGTCTGAGCATCCCCAAAAGTCACCCTGGAGCCAGTAGCCATCTCCTGCATAACACCACCCTGGCACTTCCACGCCCATTACATTTCATCTCCCTGCTCACGCTTTTCCACAGCTCTGTAGGACACCCCAGCAGCAGAACAAGAGCCAATGCTTGGAGAGTAAGCCTCGGAAGTATGTCAAGGGATCCGTCTCTAATCTCAAAATCATTTTGTTTCCTCTCAGGCACTCTCACAAAGAGCAATAACTACCTTTTACTTTGCTCCTGTGAGTCACGTATCACCTCGCACAAAGATTTACCTGGAATCTGCCTTGTAATGAGTCACTCACAAGGACAATTTGAAAAGATTTCCCATTTCAAGTCCCATTAGCCTAGGTGCTAAGGCCAGGAACCAGTGTGGTGCCGTAGTGCTGGTTAAGTTATTAAATTACTTTGACAGAAGTCAAATGGGCTATTGTTGGAAAATTGAGCACATTTTCTCTAAACTCCAAACCTCCGAGCTTTTGAAGCGATAAATAGCTGAAAATTGTCACTTTCAAGTTGTTTCCTTTCTTTGGTATGGCTGGGAGGGAGGAAAACACTGCCTTAAAAGGGAAAGGAGGAGGAAAAGCCCCACCAAGATGCATCAGCCTTGCTGGTGGGAGACCATGGCTTCCCCTGCCTTTGCTGCAGTCCTGGGCTCCGGGAACTTCACCACCCGTGAAAGCAGCAATGCCCTGATGGGATGGGCACACAGACCTTGGCGGGTTATCTCTCCTTGAGCTCGTGATAAGCTCCATGAGAACTCAGTGGTGGCTGTCTAAGAGCGTGCAGGGACTCTCCTTTGGAGGCAAACACCAAGAAATGTGATTTACAAGGAACCCTGGGAAGCTGTGCACTCTTGGAGAGCACACTGACGGAAATCAGAAACCAAAGGGATCCCAAAAATAGCCATCTGTCCAGACAGGCACGGGAGGAGGGCAGTGATTCAGGGCACTCCTTGCAAGCATCAAATCCAGAGGCATCCAAAATGCCACGAGTGCCTTGTGCTGTGAGACACTGTCACCTCAGTGTGACTTTGGGGTGACAGACCCCTTGCGAGCGCTGGTGTTTGCAACCCCGGAGAGGCCGTGTGCGGTGCCTCTGCTGCCATCGGGCAGCAGAGCCAGCAGAGCCGAGCACATTGCCCTGCCACAGCCCCCACCTGCCTCACCTTCCGCCTCCTCTGCCATCTCCTCCTCGTTGCCGCTCGTCCCAGACACCTCCATCTCCTCGTCCTCAGCTGCAGGAGGGAAGGCAGCTTCTTCGTTCTGAACAGCGGCGCCTTTTTTCTTCTTCCTCTTGGCATTCCTTTCTTTCTCCTGAGGAAAAGGAAGAGGATGGTGAGAGGCAAAGCCCATGGGGAGTTATGGGGAAGCAGAGAGAGCACTGGTCCTGCCCAAAGGGTCAAGAGGGATGTTCACACCTGCCCTGGGAAAACCCTCTGAGCACCAGTCTTTAGGACCAGACTCGCCTGTTGAAAGCCTGGCAGTGTGGTGCCAGTTGGCCAAGAACTTTTGACCGCTGTGCAATGGCCAGCCTGGCTCCACATGGAGCTCCAGCCTCAGCCAGCAGCGAGCCTTCAGGGCAAGAATGGCACAGATACATGGACAAGGGACAAGCACGCAGAGGTCACCAGTGCAGGGCTGGCAAGAGCCCGGGGGTCACACGTCTGCTCATGACACACGTGTGAGCCCTGCGCATTTCCAGGCTCTATCTCCAGCTACACAAACACGCGTGGCTGCCACTTGACGCTCATCAGCAGATAATGAAGCTGATGCCCCAGATACAGCCCAGCCAATATTTTCATGCAACAGCTTTCATCTCCCCTTTGGCAGGTGCTGCCAAAGAACTTTGACTACCATGCCAGGGCAGCTGTCACCGGTGGACAGTGGACACGGTCCGTGCAGCACAGCATCCCAAAGGTGACTGCCCGGTGTCCTGGCTTGCCCTGAGACAGCCCCGGCCTCCCTTGCTGGAGCACGTGCCACAGACACGAGGCTGCGGACAGCTGCTCCCTCCCGCAGACCTAAAGGAAAAGTCTCGGCTTTGCTATTGTTTCCTGCTCTTGTTGCTTGAGTAAATATTACCAGTAGGAACAGGCTCATCATCTCCGGCTCTCCCTGCAAACCCCACATGAGTGACGTGTGTAGGACGTCTATTTACATGGATGAAAAGATAAAGCCGTGGTGGAAACGCTAACTTTGCTGCTGGGTCTCTGTGCTGGGAAGAGCTGGTCCCCCCCTTCCCCCACCCCCAACTTTTCAATCCTTTAGAAAACTTCCAGATAAAACAAACAAATACAACTGCTTTTTGCTTGGAAACGCTGCTTGCTCAAAATCTATTTTTATCAAACCGGGCAGGAGAGAGGGAAAAAAGGCACTTGAGAACAGGCCCTGTGCAGGCGTGGAGAGGCAGCGGGAAGAATGCCAGGCTCCGTGGCTCCCTTGCCCCATCCCGGCCCTGTCGGTGATGCCCTGGCGCTGCCAGCGTTCGGGCCTCTGCCGGGGCAGCGATTCAGCACCGCACGTTTCTGTGTGAAGCAGCAGTTCCCCATCACGCTAATGCAGTGACAAAGCGCCGACGTTACTATGGCAAAGGCTTCTCTGCCTCTTACTCACGGGTCTGTGACTCAGCCGCGGGCAGGAGCAGGCTCTTCAGTGGGAATTAGCTGGGAACCAGCCTCTGCCTCAGCACCCTACTTGGCCAGAGCCCGGGGCTGGCAGCTGCTGGCAGAGCAGAGCGGCCCCAGGGGCACCGTGTGTCCCTCTCCCAGCAGACCCTACTGCTCGTATTCAGGGAAAATGGTGTGAAATACAGACAGCAGATCCTGGCTACAACTAGAGATATGTTCAAGGCCACCACTTTGCTTCTTATCAGACCTACAGCTCCAGGTCCCTTGTGCAATCTCGCTCCTGGCACCCTGCCCGGGAACGGTTCTCTACCTGCCACCAGCTATTTCTTCAGGAGCATCCAGGACTTGGTGCCACTCTGACTCGCCAAGACCACCAAGGAGAAATGCTGTGCACAGCAAAGACACGGAACCCTGCACGAGGGGTCACTCCATGCCTCCTCATCCACAGTGTCTTTCTGGACCACCCTGACAAACTTAGCCTCTCCCTGCACTCACGCCCTGACGCGGCAGCAACAACCCAAACAGCTCCCAAACCATGCCACCAACACGGAGTCACCCTGATGGGAACCTCCCATCAGCCTCAGCCTGTCCTAACAACAGGACCAAGGCAAGACAGACACATTGATTCCCCAGAAGCAGAGGCCACCAGACTGCACTCCTGCAGCAGTTTTGCTGTGCAAAGCCAGCATCATCCAAAAGAAGCACAGAATTAAAGAAATGTTGCTCACAGGAGGTCCATGGGACTTGGTCTCCAAGTAGGAGCAGCCCAGCCCTGGGGATAACTGGTGCCTCTTCCCTGCACAAGCCAAAACAAGCGCCAGCAGTCAGGAGACCAAAGTGACAACCACACTGCAGACTGATCCCAGTGAAGGCAGTGCCTAATCTCCAGGCACTAGCAGAAGGAGCAGCTCCGAGGACACCGTGTATCCCAATGCCCTGCTTTCCTTAAATGCCAAGATTAGCGAGTGCAGTGTGCAGAAGGTCAAGGCTAAGTGACGCTGATGCCTGGGACACATCCGAGCGGCGCAGCAGTGAAACCAAGCCAAAACACACAGCAGGGCAGATAAAGTGAAGCCTCAAGGTGGCCTCACCCTGCCCCAGCAGTAACAGGCTGCCTGCCCCAGGGTGCAGCCGGCTGGCTGAGGGTCTGCTTCCCATCCCACACCACTGGCACAGCCCCACAGCTCCTCAGAGCCACCTGCACACTGCTGAAACATGGAGTCACACCTACCTGGAAGAGGAGGCTACAATATTAACGAGCCCCATTTGGGAAATGAATGAGATCTGCTAATTAAGTTTACTCTCATTTAGCATGAGGAGGAAAAGCAGAGCCACTGCATTTCCCTGCACATGATCAGCAACAGCTGGTGGTGATGAGGTCAGGGAATAATCTGTGGATGTCATGGCAAAACTAAGTGATGCCACGCTGCTTCACCACGTGCTTCCTCCACAGAGGTCATGGCTGATTCTGGGTATAGGATGAGATTTGGAGGCTTGGTTTGCTTGGGAATATATTTAGGAGTCAGGAAGGAAGGTCTGTGGCAATTTAATCTGAGTTGTTCTTTTATTTTATTCAGCTTTCTGGCATCTGCTGTTGCCACAAAACAATAAGAGTACAATAAATAACAGCTGAATGTTCATTGTTCTTCTCCACGACCGAATCCCACAGCCTCCAATGCTCGAAAAATAAAATGATGATGCTGATATAAACTGCAAGTGAGAGTGAGCAATTAGACTGGAGAAGTCTAGCGGCTGCCTTGGAGGGACGGATGCAGGGAAAAATGTGGTTCTGCAGAAAAACACTTCCGTGATATAATTTCTGCAACATTAGGGAGCAGAGTAAATTAATATACACCGGCTCCGCTGCCAGCAAGGCTGTATGATCTTATTTCAGATTCTCCCCAGTAATGAACAATGATATCTTTCTAATGTAACTTTGTATATTCAGAGGGCTTGATGCACATTTCACGGAATATTTCATTCCAGCCTTTATATAGGTCTGGGGGTCTTTCATATAGTTTGTTTGCTTTGTTTCTAAAAACAATTCGGTGAAACATGGGAACACAGGAGTGTCTCTGTGCACAGAGAATTAATAAAAAAGAATCGCCGATGTCTTCTCTTTCTCTCATTCCTATAGACTGACTAGGATATTAAATTCCTGGGTGAGTCACTGAATGTTTTCCTGTCTTTCTTTTTACTCTTGCTGTAATAGCTTGCTTGGAAAGATTCCTGCATTGAACATTGTCCTTTGCATTTTCAAAGCACCCCTTGGGGGTTTAGCCATGTGAATTCTATTAGCCAGAAACTGGGAACCCCAGGATACTCTACAAATGAAATAATTATCATCTTTAATGGCTCTTAGCAGTCCAAGCTATCTCCAGAACACCAAACAAGCCCCACTACATTCACACCCTGCACCACATGCCAGGAAAGAAGCGGCGTCAGCCCCTTCTGAAGGGGAAACTGAGGCACGGAGAGATGCGTGCATCTGTTTGCGGCACTTAAGACAACCTGTTTTAGTGCCAGTCTTTCCTCACATTGTCCTAAATCCCTGATTTTCTTTGGGGCAAACCAAAGCCGTTTACTGCAGGTAACTGCAGAATCTGCAAGGCACAGACCCGAGCGGCCCAGGCAGGCTCTCTGCTCGTCGGGGTGGAACAGCACAGCCTCACCAGAGACAAAGTATTTGCACAGCCACTTAAACTTGCATCCTGGCCAGCACACCAGAGCCCCGTTCCTCCTCCTGCTCCTTATCTCCCAGTGTACCAGCCACACTCCAGACAGCCAGGCATCTCCCACGCAGCAGCTCTGCCTCATCCAGACCTCCCAGGGATAGATGGGTGGACAAGCCCTCCCATGCCACTCTGCTTTCACCCAAGATGATAAAGGCTCCCCTTGGCTGTGGGAAGCATCCAAGCACTTGCGAGGAAATATCCACAGAGCCCAGTGCAGGCTGGGACAGGGCTCTCACCATTTTCAGTTTGTGCTGCTGTAGGATCTCATCCAGATTCTGCCTCTTCTTGTAATTAAAGTAGAAGTTTTTGCACTGCGACACGGTCTTGGAGCCCACCATCCTGGCAATGGCCGACCAGTTCCGCCCATGCTCAAGGAGACCTGTAGTTGGAGGAGGGAGAAGGGAGAAAGGTTTAACACCAGATGCGCTCGCACAAGGGCAGCATTATCCACGCAGGATGGGAAACCTCCGTGCAAGCCAAACTCCACAGGAACAATATGGTCACTAGCACCTGTCTGAATGGCTTCTAGGCCAGGGGATGACCTATGAGAGCCTGTTTTTCTTTCCAGAGGGTGTTTTCCCAGCACGATGCTGATCGTCTCTGGAATAAAATACGTCCCACAGCCATGTCTTGGCCGGCCACTGGGCAGTCACGAGGACGAGCGGTGCTCCCTTTCCCTTGGGATGGCTGCAGCAGGTGTTGGCATGCCCAGGAGAACTTGGGACAGCTGCTCTCAGTCCCTACCATGAAGCAAAGGCTCTTCCCACCTTCTTGTACCCCAATGCTGATTTCAAGAGGGGTGGCAAGGCAGGTCAGGGATTGGAGCACACAGCCCTGCTCGGGAAGGGGTGGGAAGCCCAGGCAGGTAAGTGGCAGCAGCCCAGCAGGGAAGCCCAGGTGATGTCCCTGGCTGAGAAGAGATGTGCCAGGGGATTAGTGCTGATCACAGGCTCATGAGCAAAAGCAGCTTCCCAGGTCAGGCATCGCGCCAAGAGCTGGCAATCCTGGCCAGATGGTGCCACCCGAGCACGGGGCTCTTGCCAGCACTGGGGCAAACCCAGCAGGGTGGAGGAGGATGAGGAGGAGGAAGGAGCCAGTCAGCACCCCCTGTCCTTGCTGTCTCTGCAGGGGTATCTGGGCACCCCTTGTCCCGCAGATGGAGGTAGGAGTTACAACCACAGCCAAGGGATGGGTGCAGTGGCACCCTAGTCCCTCCACCCCAGCCTCTTAGAAGTGACCGGCAAAAAGACCATCCAGGCTTTCTGGGAAGTAACACTTCACTGCCTGCAGTTATTCCTGGTGTGTGGCTGGTCCTTCGAGTGGTGTCTCACGGGGCTGGAGCTGCCACCAGCCTGTGGGGCACTGCTGGTCCAGCTTGCTCCTGACTGCCCATGTGATGCCACTGTCAGGCCAGCAGTTCCCTAGCCCTTCCCTGCACCTTCTGAGGGCACAGGATGCAGAGACTGTAAGCCCAGGGGCACTCTACTGCCACAGAAAGGTAACTTCAAGATGCAAACCAGCAGGGAATGAACCTAAGAACATCTTTCTCATTTGCTGGGAGATTTTCTGGCCAGAAGCCACCAACCACAGAGCCCTGTGTGGTTGAGAGTAGGCACTGACCATATTCAAGCCCCTCCCTGGCTGCTCTGACACCATGGGGCTTAGGACCATGCTGAGTCCCAACTGGGGCTCCTGGCATGGCTCTGTTTGTGCCTGGGAACATGGCAGCTGTGCCCCAGCCCTGTTGCCAGCCTCCTGTCATGTGTCAGCCCGGCCCTGAAGTGCCAGCCCAAGCCCTGCTTCAGCCCAACAGCAAACCCCCGGGGACGGGCTGATCTCAGCACAGCCACACGCAGCCAGGCCCGAGGGATGCACCTCCAGCTGGGATCTGTTCTGTGAGTCCCTGCAAGGGGAGGGCACGGCGTGGAGGCTGAGGGCATGGCTGCATTGAAGAGACGGCACCAGGCACCCCCAGAGAGATGAAATCCCTCCTCCCTGCTTCCCAGGAGAAAACCAGCAGCACACCCAGCACAGCAGGAGTTAACATCCAGCTGGTGCTTGTATCCTGCCCATCCCAGCACCAGGCTTATCAAATTGCATGTATGAGGCATCACACGCACTGAGCACCAGAAAAGCCGTGGCAAGCCAAGAAACAAGTTTCAGCTTTAACTCTGCAACTCCCAGCCTTGCTCAGCCAAACCCATGACCTCCGTCACCCTTGCTGGCAGGCTGGGACTTCTTAAAAAAAAAATAACAGATAAAATATCACATCCGGCCACCAATCATGAGGCAACGAGTGGGGCAGGAGTCCTCCCCCTGCCGTTGCTGAGTGCCGCAGGGGAAAACAGGACAGTCCCCAGTGTCACAACCCATCCCCTCTGACACAACCCACTGCTGCCGTCCAAAGCAAACAAGGAGCTCTGTCCCACTGCTCATCACTGCACTGGTGGCCCAGCACCAAGTGTGACAGCTGGGGCCAAGGCTGAATGTGTGCCCCAGGCAAAGCTGAAATGAAAACACTGGCAGCAGTGTGGATGTGCCACGAGCATGGGCGCTTTGGCGGGAAAAATGCCAGGCAGCAGGACCTGGCATGGCAGAGCTCGGGGCTGGGGGGTAATGGATGCCAGTGCGAACGGTCCCCAGTGTGGTGTGACCTTTCCCAGCCACAGGCAATGCCAGCCCCTGGCTGTCCTTCCCCCTGCCCGGGCTGGCTGTGCCCATGCCCGCCGGGACGCTGCTGAAGGAGCCTGCAGCTGAGCAGGCAGGTGGCTGTGTCCGTGCTGGGCTCGGCAGGGGGAGGAGGAGGCTGCCCGCAGTCCCTGCCCGCGGGACCAGCAGGGAGCCCCGCCACTCTTCTCTCTACATGAAACCAGAGCAAAACAGCAACACCTGCTTCCCACGCTGTAGTTATCTGCACGCTCAGGAGGGACCAGCCGAGACACCCCCGGACGTGCTGGAAAGCTCCCGGCTCGCCAGGCACCCCAGCTCCATGAGCTGCTTCAGCAGAGCCACCCCCAGAGCCTGTTCCCCCTGCCCTGCGCTCCCCGGCACTCCAGCCCGCCTCGGCAGCACGCGGCCCTTGGTTCCACATCGCAACTGAAACTATGACTAACCGAGTTATCAGATCCTGGGGAAGGCTGAGCTCCTCGGCTCGGGGCGGGGGCTCCGGACGCAGGGTCTGCCGCAGGCACGCAGCTACACACAACCTTGAGGTTAACCCCATCCTTCGGACCCCAACACCCGACTTACGTGCTGCAGCTCCGGCGGGCAGGGAGCACACCTGGAGTGTGCAGCGAGTGGGCTGGGAAGGACACGGCTGTCAGGGCACTTCTTCAAAGCCCCCCCGGGCACGGCAGCCCGCGGCAAAGCGCTGCGAGTGCTCCGCTCACACCCTCCCCACGCATTTCGCTTTCGCTCCCTCGCAGCAGCCGGAGACAGAGAAGAAAGCAAAGCCGGTTCCTTAAATCTTGGGGGCGAGAGGATTTCAGAGCCATGGGCAGCCGGGAGCGGGGAGCAAACGGGCACCAAGGCTGGAAACCAGGTCACAGGCAGCAGACTCCTGACCCCGATGGCAGAAGTTGGTGGGAACACATGCTCCGGCCCCAGCGCTCTTCCCTTTGGAGCAAACAGCGTTCTCCGCTCTCCTCCTGCTCGCTCGCCGGAGCGTTCCAGCCGGCTGCAGCCGCGGTTGTTAAGGTGGATGGAAGCGCCGCCAGTATTTTCTCCCCTACCTCATCTCCTTGCTCAGCAGCTCGGGGCTATGGGGAGACTGTGCAGTTTCAAGAGATGCCCGACGTTGCCAAGAAATAATAATAATTTAAAAAATAAATAAAAAAAAGGCAGGAGAAAAGCGAAGGGGCGGGAGCGCGGCAGTTCCGCTCCTGCCAGCCCGGGGACGGGGAGCCGGTGCCGTCGGTATGTGGCGGAGCAGCGAGCAAGCTCTAATCTGTTCCTCTGGCTGACCCAGGGCTCGTTGCATCTGAATGTGACCTCTAGACAGAGCATTAATAACGAACGTGGCGCTGACCCAAGCTGACAAGGGGTGCGGCGCTTGGCACCCGCTCCCGCCCTCCCTCGCTCACTTTCTGTCTCCCTCGCTCTCGGCTGAATGTCAGCGGCAGGGGGAGGGATCCAGGAAAACAAAGCTTGGCTAATAGTTTTCTCCGCTCTCAAGTGAATCAAAGGCGCTTTTCTTTGGGGACGTGCGCGCCGGCGAGCCCAGTGCCGCACCGACAGGGTGCCCTGGCGCCCCAGGACACCTCGGCCCTGCAGCTGCTGCCCTGGCACAGGAGGGATGGGGAGAGGTTTGGCACCCGTCTCGCCATGGGCGGACTGGGGCCTCTGCTCCCGTACAGCAAGTGGAGGCTGGAAGGAAGAGGAGCTCGGAGAGCAGGGTACTGTGCTCAGCATCTTGGGGAACAGAGAAGAAACCTGGAGGGGCAGCGCGGCAGACAAGGGCTATCGGCTCGCATCCCCTCGGCGCTCGGCAGCTGGGGGTTTTTACCAGAGACATTCCAAAGCTCTCTGGCACGGCCGCCCAGCTCCACCCTGGGCTTGGTGAGGGCGGAGAGAGCCCGTAAAAGGGTCCCTTAATGGGAGCTCGCATGGATTAACAGATCAAGGTTAAAGGGGAGGAATTAAGTGATACCATTCCCTACGCCCGACGGTACCTGGTGTGATCCTTCAGTACCTCCTGCACCCACACACCCTCTTGGGAATGGGGATGCAGACAGTTCTGGCTATGGCACAGCCAAAATGTGCCGCAATCCTGTTCTGGAGAAAGACCAGCCCTGTGGAGTCAGCGACACCACCCAAGGCATCCCGAAAGCGTGGTCTGCATCGCTTTCCTGCGCAAACCTCGCGGTGGTTTGCAGAGGCACTGAGAAGGTGAGTAACTTCTCCAGGGCCATGGATCAGTGGGTGGCAAAGCCAGGTGCATGCCAGCTCCTGGTGCTGTGCCAAGGGAAGCGGCGGGGATGGTGCGTGGGGGGCGAGCCCACATCCCCGCAGGCGCTGGGGCGCTGCCGGAGGGACCATGGCACAGGCGGCTGGGCTCGGTGTGCTCTCGCTACCGCGGTGGGTGATGCCCTTCCCTCCTTCCTTGGTGAGTGATGCCCTTCCTTCCTTCAGGTGATGGTGGCACCAGCCTGCCGTGCTTCCCATGGACCCCTCTTTGGGCAACTGGACACAAGCACACCTCTGATGTGTCCCACGGCTACAAGGGAGCTGAACTCCCCAGCACCTTTCACACCCATCACGCCACTCCTCTGGAGGGAGGCAGTGTCACCAAACAAGGTGTGGGTACCTGACCAGCAAGGAGTTAGCACTCCCGGCCAGCTCAGCTCTAGGGCAATGTCCCCTCTCTGCTGGCCCTGCCTGGGGACCCTCAGCTCCCAGGTCTCCCCTTTGAAATGGATGGTTCCTGGGCCACTGCAGCCAACTGCTGCAAAACCTTGAGGCTGTGCCCTGATCACAGACTTGCCTGGCTTCACTACTCCTACCACAGCCTTTCTTTTTTTGCTGTGTCCTGTCCTGTGACAGGAGGGGACAGGAAGCTCCCCTCAGGATGCTCCTGGGGATGTGCCATCCCCTCTGGTCCAGCATGTCAGTGAGTACACATAGAGCAGCCACTGCTGGCAGGCCCAGCTCTCTTCCTTCACCTGGTTCAGATACTATTCCCGCTCCCTTATTGTTGAAAAAATAATACTCAAAATTAAAATGTAGGCAGCAAATTATAGTAATTACCCAGCAGTTCCTCCTGACAGGCCTTTTGTATTCCATTCACTGACACTCACTAAGCAAATCCTCGCAGTTTGCTCCTACACACTTGAGAAACATTCTGCCAACGGTGGCAGAAAGTGCAGCTCCGGGGGCACGGGGGGCACCGGCACCACGGGCATGGCCCTGGGGGTAACACCTTGGCTGAAGGGCAGCCAAGCCCCGGCCTGGGACAGCAGGGATGGGACTGCAGTCAACCACAGCCTCACTCAGGGCAAGAGTGGCTAATTTACGCCTTGGACACAGTTGTGCCGTCATGGCACCCAATCTGCCCCATCCCAATAATTTCCCCCACATCATTTTGTACAGACTTCACAACCAACACCAGGCACATGCGGCACTCTGGCTGCGGACACTGGGATGGCCAGGCTGGGCTCTCCTTCCTCTGAGCTCCCCTTGCATCCAGCCCGGATAGAGGACACCCAAGTGGGAGACCCCAAGGCACATCCCACCCCAAGGCCAGCCAGAAGGACAACGTGCAGCGACAGCCATGGGCTGCAAACCAGTTTCTCCAGCCCACATTTACTACTATCAGCAGGTTTTTACAGTTGTAAATACTTGTGATGGGAGAAGGGAAGGCTCCAACACGAGCATAGGGAAGATGAAAGGAGGAAGGTATGGAGCTGCCAGCTCCCCAGCATCACCCAGCCAGCTCCCGCATTCCAAAGGTGATGTAAGGTGTCTGATTTTATTTTAGTTTCATGAACAGAATGGCACTGGGGAAAAAATGGTTCAGGTCAGTCCAAAACTCAGATGAATTGTTGGCAGCACTGAAAATACGCTCTCGAAAGAGTGCCTTCGGTATCCAAGGGAATATTTTATATCTACCCAAAAAGAACTACACAGGAGTCTTCATGGGTTATTTAACTCTCTGTCATCAGGATTTTACATTCATGCCCAACCCTCCTCTGCCTCATCACGCTGACTCCATCCCGTGGCCTCTCTGTGCCCTCAGCACGGGAAAAGGCATAAAGAGCCCCAGGCTGGCTGAGCCCTGAGGCCATGGTGCGTGGAGCCTGGGCAAGGCATGGGAGGACCTCAGCAAGAACCTGTCACTTCCACCTGCCTCTTTTCAAAGAACAAAACCACTTGTTAGACACTGGGGGAAAACCCCAAGCTGGGCGAGAACAGATACCAGACTTTAAAGACTAACAAAGGTCATGTCGAAACCTCCCGGTTCATCGAGTTCAGCTCCAGCGCTATCGCGGCTGCCCTGCAGCACCGGCGCTGCTGGTGACACTCGGTGGAGGGGCTGGGGGACAATAAACCCACCCACTGCCCCAGGCTGGTGCTCACCCGCTGCTCACGAACTCCCTTCCAGCCTACCTTGAACTCCTGCCTGCGTGGGCTCATCCAGCAGGTCCCCCAAAGGCAGGAACTGCCTAAACATTGCCTTTTAAGGAGCAGCCCCATCCCGCTGCCGAATGCCTCTGCACCCTGCCCAGCAGCAAAGCAGTGGGTGCTGCCTGGTTCCCAGCTTGGGAAGGGAAGGGGGAAATCCTCGAGCAACTCCAGTTAAATCAAAACCTCCCGCTTTAAGGATCACAGCCATGGCGTAAGGAGATAGTATCAGAAAAAACACGTTCCCCCATCGTTATACCAATCTCTGCACATTTTGACAGACTACTGAATCGAAGTTTATTGCATAATGAAAGTGTCATTAAGCAAGAACTTTCCTCTTGCTGGTTTTTGTTCCCCTATTTAAGTTTAGTAACATGGTACTCCCCTTCACTGTCTCCCCAGCAGACACCATCCTGCCTTCTCCCGACTGGAAACTCCCCGTGCAGCTCTGTGACTGTGAAGGAGAGCAGGCAGCTCTGGTGTCTCCCTGTCCCAGGGCTATTTTCTCTCACCTCCCTGAACACAAATGACATGGAGTTTCCAGCCACACACAAGAATCCCAGAGGGGAGGGCAAGGCTGGGCTGATCTCCTGGTTGGCAGGTGCTGGGAGCAGAGGTCACCGTCCCCATCTGTCAAAGTACCCCAGGGTGGCAGGGCTGACTTTCCCTGCGACTCATATCTTGTATAACTCCCTAAAGCAGCCAGCTACAGGCTCTGATCGGTACCAGCACGGAGCAGGCTGGCTTGGGTGGCCGAGTCCTTATGGTGAGGAGGATGGTGCCTGCGTCTCTGAGCCCAGCCTGAGAAGGCCACCACCCCCTCTGCCCCTGCCCAGCCATGCTGGCAGCGGGCTCTGCCACCGCCTCCTCCAGCCTTTGAGGCTACCTCTGGAGTTTCACAGTTGCTGTGAGTTGGAAACCCCCACCACACTGGCCCCTGGAAATGCCAGACAGAGCCAGTTCAAAGCATTAAAGCGGCTGCTTCCTGGCAGAGGGGAATTTGGCTTTTCTGTAGAAGTCTGGTGTTGCAATCTCAGTTTCCCAGGTTGTAACGAAGGGAGAAACAATCAGCCATTGGGCTTTACACCAGCAAATCTCCCTGCCTCCTCCTGGCCCCTGGGCTGGAATAGTGCTACGTGCTCCCACGCTTCATCCTTCCTTCACACAGGCTTTGGCAGCTGGTGTTAAGACTCCTTAAGTGCACCTCCAGCATCCAGCATGAAACAACAAGAGGCACTTTTTATCAACCAGATGCTGATCTCCAAAAGAAAGCAGTGCTCGGAAAAGATCCCCCCAACGACCCTCCCCTGCCAGCATCTGCTCGCCCCATTACCTGGCCCCAGGCCAGTTTGCTTGATTAAAGTCTATCTATTAAGTTTTGTGACTATAGAGAGCCCCGTTCAGCAACGCTCAGGATTGGCACTGCGTTGTAAAGAGGGCTGGAACAGCTTAGAGGCGAGCGAGCCAAACACTTCGGGATATTCACAGGCAAAGTAATCCAAGTCCACAGCTCCCATCGGCACCTGGGCAGCCGGCGCTCCAGAACATGCAATCACCATCCCAGCAGCAGGTGCATTTTTCAAGCTGAGCCGAACCTGCTAACACGCCTATTTGCCTTTGCCATCCCCGAACAACGCTCATTTCCATTTTAATTTCCCATTTACAATCCTCTCTGGGCCAGGAGAGTCGGCAGCAACGCGAGCGGGATGCACGGGCTGGGGATGTGAGCTCGACAGCCCATCAACAGGACGTGACTTTGGCAAAAAATTAAAGCAGTGAAAGAGCTGGCGCAGGAGCGGCACGAGGAGGGGAAGTGGCAAGAAGGGCTGTGCTACACTCAGCACTTTTTAAAAACGGTCTCAGCAAAGGCTCTGAATCAGCTCCAGGATGTAAAGTCACCCCACGCTGCCCGCAGCCCTGGCTCTCGAGAGCTCCGCAACATGTGCCTGCAGAGTGTTGGGGTTCACTGTCCTCTGCCTAAATACCAGAGCTGTGGACGCAGGCAAACACCCTCCGTGTGCCTGGAACAGATCACACCAAAGCCCTAAAGCTCCGTAGGTGGGGTGAAACTACATCCCATGCTACAGGCACCAGCAGCTCCAACTCTGCAATGGACAAAGCGTCTTCCCCATTTCCTACAGCCAGCTCCTGCCTCAAGAAACACACGAGGCTCCAGCCACAGCCCAGACATCCCTGGTGTTGCCACAGCTCCCAGGACCAGAGAAGCTGAGCACACTCCCTGCACCACCACCTACCCCACATCCTCCCTGAGGCGTGCTGGGAACAAACCAGGACAACAATAGCAGGACAGGCAGGATCCGGCCCCACAGGTCAGGATCCACCACCCTGCACCAATACCAGCAGTCAGATGCTGCCCATCCCCAATTGCTGGGTTAGCTCCAGCACAGCCGATACAAAAATGAGTGTCTTACCTTTTTTAGCCGTCTCCATCTCCTCTTCGGTCCAGCGAGAGCTTTCATTCATTTCCAGCGAAGCTGGGAAGAAAGAAGGAAAGAGAGCAGTCAGCTGTGAGAAGGATCCAGCAAACCCAGTGAGCTCAGAGCAGATGTCCCAACACCCAAACCCTGCCCCATGCCCTGTTCCCTGCAGGCACGACAAAACCCCGTGCAGTGCAGAATTGCCTCTGCAAGAAAGGCTGTCATGGTGCGAGTTCACAAGGATTTCCAACGCCACAGTACCCCATGCACAACATCCCCTCGGGATGCACCTCAGTGATCCAAAACCTCCACTTTGGGCCTGGAAGCGAAGGCAGATGGCTTGAGGGTGGCAGCAGATTTCCTGTTGATTTGGTGCCACGCACCCCGGCCCAACAACAGGTACCTAAGATGGAGCCGGCTGGGGCTGCGTGCTTTGGAGGAGGCAGACGCAGGGTGGGACTGTCAGAGACGGAGAAACAGCGTCACCTCAGTGGTGACTTTGGCCGACTGCATCTGTCAAGGGTGTTGGCCGTGTGTGACCGCGGGCTCCCTCTGTGCCATCACTGGGCTCTTGGACAACACCTCCGAGCCACTTCCAGCACAGCGGGGGCTTGTCTGGAGCAGTGCCCATTGAAGGGGACAGGCTGCTCCAGCCAGGAGAGGCTGACAGGGGTGTGAGTATCTGATGCTGCCTCTCTCCCCAACTCCAAGCAGGTGCTGGGGACATCGAGGTCCTGCATAAAGCCTGCACTATGCACCAGTCCTGCTGGCAGCCTGGCACAGAGCAAACCCTACAATAACAAACCGGGGTGTGAGTCAGAGACAAAAAACAACTCGGTAAGGAAACAGATTTCCGGCTCAGGCTGCCAAGGGGTTATTACTCTAAACAACAGGCAAAGCATTATTTCAACAGTGATGAGAGATGTTTTGACAGTGTCCTTTCAAAATGGAAAACAGGCTGATAGGTTCAGGATGAAGACTACAGGCACGGAGAGGAGGAAGCATCTTCCAAGAAGCTCTACAAGAAGCTGAGACCCTGTGGGAGGACAGTGTCAGCTCCGATGCCCACAGCATTGGGCAGAGGAATTTCCTTCAGAGCCGGCTGAGCACGACTGCAGGTGTCACCTCCCGGAAGGCAGCGCAGGTCACTGCCTCCCCCAGAACCCCTGGGACACCAGCCAAGAGGGAGGGAAATCGATACCTCACCACTTCCCCGTGGCTGCAGGCAGAGCCAGGGCCACAATGCTCATTTACGTAAAAGCGAGTGTCCCCAACGCTGGGCAGGCCCTGGGCTCAGCTGGTGATGGCTGTTCCTGTATGGTAAAGAAATGCCCCAGGAACGGCCCGTTTGGTTTGATTAATGGCATCGACTGAGGTTGCTCAGTTATGAAACAGATGCCTACAGGGAGCTCCGGCACGCTGCAGTTAAACCACAATACGGTTTTGTGTTGTTTTTTAATGTTCAATTGGTATTTAAAATGCAATAACTTTCTTAGCCAACCTAAATTAAAGCGCTATTGGAGAGACATAAAGTGAAATCAATTTCTCAGATATGTCACTGGAATTGATCCATTCCTTTTTCCCAATTTAACATGGTCTAAAGGCTTTCCTCTGTGTTTGCAGTGAAGTTTACCAAGGACTCTGAGATACCAGGATAAAAAAATCCCATCTGAGTTACTGGCATTATCTGCTGCTTCTCTGCAGCATTGCTGAACAAGTTGGAGCGAGAGAGCAGGGCTCCGTTGTGCTGGGGACTATTTATATCGCCTGTATGAAAACAGAGCGCTTGCAATCAAGGCTTCAGCCAGTTGTCAGCAGAGAACAGGGAGGCGAAACACCTCCGCGTGATTTATAGCACATGGAACAGCACAAGCCAGAAACTGCAGAGCAAGGAAACCGAGAGGAGTCACCCTGCTTTTATTTTTACCTGCCTGAGGTAGCACAGCAATAATTAAGTACTTTGCCAGAGTAGAAAATATAGGAAAATCAGCCAAATTCCTCGATGCATTGGCTTCTGTAAGTCAATACGTGAGCCCACTGCCTGGGGTGGCAACTCCTGATGCTGCAGATGCCAGAGGCAGATGTGCCCAACTTGGGGCTGTGGATGCTGCCACGAATTCCCATTTAGCCCGAGGCCACCATGGCAGCATGGCACGGCTATGGCTGACTGCTGTGTGTGGCCGTGGGCTGCTGCAGCGCCTGGATGCCACGGCTCAGGCAGCACCCTTTGCTGCATCAGGCCTGGATGGAAAAGGACCAGCCCAATGCTCAAGGCCAAGGAGGAGCAGATCCCACAGGCTGCAGCTGCTCAGGCCCCAGACATTTTTGAAAACAGAGCAGGTAGGAGAAGTGGCAGAGACCCAGGCAAGCCTGGGAAGGCAGAGGTCAAGGGGACTCGGAAGCCTGAGCAGCCACAGAGGAAACCAGCTCTGGGTGCAGGAGGGACACAAGCCTTGCAAAGCACTGCTGAAACCGATGGTGTCCCTTTTTGTCTGTTGCAACACTTTCCCTCTGAGGCCATACAACCCTCTAACACTCAGCTGGGACAGCCCAGGCTTGCAAATGCCGCCCCTTGTCCTGGTGAACCATGCTGAGTAATTCACACGATAGAGAGAAACACCCCTGCTACTCCCCAGAAAGAAGGATTTCACGAAGGGAACCCCTGTGAGCAGGGAGCAGAGCAGGGTGATGTCCCACCCCAGCACGACGGATACCCCAAAAGCCCAGCCCAGGGTAGGGTCCCCCTGCCCCTGCCACCTACCCAGCTCTGCGCTCTGCTGTGGCGTGGCTGCCTCCTCGTTGTTGGCTTCATTGGCCATGGAGCGGGTGATGCGGCCCTTGCGCCGGCCCTGGCTGTTGGCGGTTTTGCGGCCTTTGGAGGTGACGGTTTCTTTCTCATCGTTGTCTTCTCCGGATGTGTCGTCGTTCTTGTCCCTGCAAAAAAAGGGAGAGAATTAAAAAAGTTGTTTGGTTAGTCTGATTTTTAGGTCAAGCAATTATTTTTCTGCACGTGTTTGGGGATTTTTTATTTTAGTTTTTGGTTGTTTTTTTAGGGGGGCAGGTCTGCAGGTTTTTTGCAGACGCAGGCTCTTTTCCTGGCTGGAATTGGCGGTGGGGTGATTCGTGGTGGGGTTTTCTTTCTGCAGCTGGCTGCAGCTCCACCACCAAGTGCACGCAGAGACCTGACGGAGACAGGTTTAATACCAGACCATTCAAATTCATCCCTGCCTCCTCCTCATTTATCTTCCTGAAAGGGACCTGCTGGTAAATGTCTTTGCAGCCTAGATATAATGAAGCCAGATGTTCTTTTAAACCAAGTATTAAGCCCATTACAGATAGCGAGCGGTCTGCGTGCCAACCTTTCCCTGCCACGGTGCTGATGCTCGGTGTGAGGGAGGCAGGGCTGGCTGGAGCTCTTCATCTGGGAGCACTCACGTTGACATCAATAACACTAAAGGTGAAGTGCCATGCTCCGCTGCACCCAAAATGCTCCTCCAGCTCCCAGAGGCTCTCGTAACAACAAAACAAGCTGGAGGCTCACAGAAGCTTTGCAGATTGATTGGGTTGATATAAAAAAAACCCTGTATCGAATTGCTTTCCCAGTTTGGGAGCAGCAGGGAAGAGGAATGAGGAGGAGGATCTGCCTTTTCCTCGCTGCAGAAGAGGTGAGGTGGGCACACACAGTCCTACACAGGGTCAGGCAGCCCTGGACTATGCTGCATCCCAGCCCAATGCTCTCACTGGAGCCAGGCAGGGAGGGTAGTCCTTACTTTGTCAGCTCTTCTTTGTCATTTTCTGTTTCCTGCTTGTCTTCCTCCTTCTCTCCCTCCTTCTCTTTTTCCTTCTCTTTTTCATCTTTCTCTTCTTGGCTGCTCCGGGGCATTTGCTGCTGCTGCTGCAAAACAAAGGACACAAAATAAACCAGGCCCTCAGCGCTGAGGCGGACACATGGCAGCACCTGGGCCAACCCAAACAACTGCTGTGAAACAATGCTGGGAGTGAGTGGCCAAGAGGAAAGAGCTGCAGGCAGAGGGTGCAGGCAGGGCACTGGCGGAGGCCACAGGGACCAAAAGCTTTCCAAGGAGATCAGAGGTAGCTCAGGATCAGGCATGGCAGCTGCACTCTGGCTCTTGTTGCAGGCAGTGGGACAGCCCCAGCCGCTCCCCTGGGATCAGGCCACAGGCAAGGATCTGATGTGGGGTAAGGCAGAGAGGTGAGAACAACCCTCCTGTTCTGGCTTAGCCACTTGGGTGTGATTTGCAGCCAGTGGATGCAGTTTGCTAAAGCATGAAGGAGACAGGGCACCGGTGACACCCCGAGGCTCGGCAATACCAACACTTCTGATCCTTTTCCCAAGCATCTGACACAGCCCATGGGGAATGTTTGCGGCTCTGTATCTGCAAGCAGGGAAGGTGCCCAGCTCCTGGCGTACTCGGCAGCACCTGGCAGAGGCCACGAGCCCAACCACCCCAACGCTGCTGCTGCTGCTCAGACCGAAGGCACCGCGGTACCCCAGGGAGGGACACAGTGATTATTACAGTTCTGGATTTTGTTTCAACAGCTGCAGGAAGGAGGTTGCTGGGAAGGCCTGGTTCCCCTGACCTCCCTTCCCCCTGGTGACCAGCAAACAAGAGGCATTGCATAGAGAAGTAGAAATCAGAGACGGAAATGATTTATTAAACCATCCTGCTCCCGGCTAACGCAAGGCTGCTTGCTTCAGGAAACCCACCCGGGCTCACCTGGCCCCTGCCCAGCCTGCAGGGCTTCCACCACCCCTTGGGAAAGGGTTTGGTGATGTAATGGGGGGTAAAAATGGATTTGTCAGCAGAAGGTGGCTGGTCTGGCTGGCATACAGCCATACAGCAAGTACAGATGAGGTGTCTCCACATCCCTGGAGCCAGTGGAACTGGCCTGTCCCCTACCTGCAGGACTGGGAGGCTGCTCCAAACACAGGCATCCCACAGCAGCAGCGCTGGGTGTGAGCGGAGCTATCTGCCCCCATGGGCTGGTGCCAAAATCAGAAGTGTGGAGCTTTTAACGAGAAAACTGCTGATTCTTTCAGGCCCTGGTTCAACACAAGCCCTTGAAAGCCAGGCACAGCCACCACTGAAACCCCACAGACTTTCAGTTCCTCCTTGTCCAGGGGGAGGAAGCTGTGCCATCAGAACCCTGGCATGCTTGGCCAGCCCCTGGAACAGCTCTGCACACGTGCAGAACACAACTGTAATGAATCAGCTCACACTCCTGGTGCTCTGGGAATTGCTCCGTGGGATGCAAGGCTGGGAAGTCCCAGGGGAGAGGGAGTCAGGAAACAGTTGGGATGAGCACTCCGTTGCTTACGATTTTCCAAAGTCCACAGATCACTAAGGCTTGAGGAACTAAGGCTGTCTCATGCAGCAAGTGCCCAAGTGTCATCCCCAACATACCAGGCACTGCCCTTGTCAGCCCCCAGACCGGAGGAGGAGGGCAATGGACAAGCTGGGATGGGCAGGAGGGGAAGCCTGCACTGGCTGCAGAGGAGCAAGGGGTATCCATCATGTGCATTTCCCCAGGGCTGCCCTGAACTCTGTGACTTTGAGTCACTCCATGGTGAACCCTGAGCACGGGTTCAGCCCACACAGACACTCAAGAGGTGAGGGCTGCGACCTCCAAGGGCCGGGCAGGCAGCAGGACAGGCTCTGCCCCAGCCCTGGCCATCACCACCCATCTGCATTCCCCTCACCAAAGGCTTCGGCAAGGGAGGGCAGCCCACATGAGGTTCACACTATTTCTACCACCCAACTGCAAATATTTTCTTTTGAGGGATGGGGGAAACCCTGCATCCTAGAGATCCTTCAGCTTTAAACGCAGCTGTAACCACACGAGTACCTGCCCCAGCTTCCAAGAAAGGTTCAGCATCATCTCCTCCTCTCTCTATATTTGTTTGAACTGGGGGGCTACCAGCCTGAGCAGCCACTGCAGCTTTTCCCCAGAGGAACAGGCTGGAATGGCAGCAATGCCAAGGAGCTCCCTGCACCAGCCTGCAAACGCAGGAGCGGGAAGGCAGGGACAGATGTGAGTGACCTTGGTGGCTCACACTGCAACACAGCTGCTTCCCTGCTGAGGCATCTGCCAAGCTTCAGCATGATGAGGATGGGCAAACCCTGCTGGCCTGGCTTCAGCGGGCCACTGCACATCCTCCGGAACCTGGTAGGACATCAAATGAAGGCTTCTCCCAGTGGAGAGGCACATCTCGATCCAAGGATGCCCTCTAGTGATTGCCCTGCTCCGGCCATGGCCGGGTGCCCAATGCCAGGAGCGAGAGCCAGGTGGGATAAGCACCCGGCGCCTAGTAGGACACACAGGACAGGTCTCACCTGTCAGCCAGGTGAAATACATAAAATGGGCAGCATTGTCACCACCAGGCCAGGGTGGGAAAACTGACCCAGCTCCACCCAAGGCTGTGCTCATGTCTTCATCCGAGGAAAAGCTCCCAGCCAAATGCTGATCTGAACCCTGGCAAGCCCACAGCGATGGCTTATCTCCTGTACTAGAGCTTGGCCTCATAGCAGGGCACCCATCAAACACTCCAGGAAACGCCTCTGCTCATGAAGGCCCCCTTACATCCCACCCTGGGGTACACGCTGGGCTGGAGGCTGTGGGGCTGGCACCGAGCACCCAGCCCTGAGTTGGGAACGGGCACCCCGGGCTCCTGAATGAAGCCATTTCAGAGCTCGGCTACAAATGGCACACACAGATGGGACCATCCCCCGGTGACCAAACACGTCAGCTGCCCCAGCCTATCCATGCTGTGTGCTCTACCCCAAACCTCAGACAGGCACTGGAACCAGACTATGGCATGGCACAATGGAGGGAAGGCACCGCCGGGAACCTGTGAGCCAGCCGGCCCCCCCCATCCCAGCTCGCTGCCCCCGCGGCGTGTGGGGAGACTATTCTTAGTGCTAGACACGGACCAGCTCTGGATGATTCAAGGGACGGGACGCCATCCCAAAGCGTGACGGGCCAGGAAATGCTTCCCCAATTACCAGCTGATGTTTCCCTCTGATTCACACCGCCATGGCTAGAGGTGGACTGGCAGGTGGGTCAGCTCTTAGTGGACACGCCAAAGGCCGGCACCAAAACTGCTCAGCTCCCGGCAAGCTTAAACCTCTCTCCACCTACATCCCTGCCATCCTGGGAATGAGGCACTCCACCTCCCAGAGATAAACCAGGTACGTGCTCCCCATCCTGCACAAGAGGGCGAAGGGATGTGCCCGAGGCCAGGGAAGATGCCTGTGGCAGAGGGCAGGGCTGTCCCTCCCTCCCAGGTCAGACGCTGTAAGCCCGGACCGCCCTTCCTCCTCCTCAGCATCGTTGCTGCTTGTTTTCCCTGCCGATACATCCTGTTTATTTAAAAATGCCCCAGGACAAAATCGGACACGGGACGCGCGAGCAAGAAGCCGACCCTGCCCCGAGTCCAGGGGGACAGGCGGCCTCCTCCGCTCCCTGTGCTCCGGCCCGAGCAGCTCCGTAATTACAAACACCTGCTCACCTCTGCCCCAAGTCCCGGCGGGGCCGGAGCAGCTGGAGTGGCGCAGAGCGCTGCCAGCTCTCCCGGGAACACGGCGTTCCCGTAGCCGGGGCCCGCCGCAGGCACACATGCTCCCGCAGCGCCGGGCTCCCGGCTCGCCCAGCCTGGCCAGCTCCGCCGGGCACGACAATAAAGCTTCGTCTCTGAGCGCGCTTTCGGGGGACAGCGGCTTCCAGGTAGGACCCGGACACGGAAACGCTGACCCTGCTGAGAACGGACCAAGTTGCTGCGCGTCCTGACAGCGGGACTTGCTGCGAGAAAGCCCTGGCGAGGAAGAGGTGCAGCTCCTCCCACTCTGTTTACTTCCTCTGCCGAGGCACTGCCTGCTTCTGGAAGCAGGACGGGAGGGCAGGAGGAGGTGGGGGAAGCGGCTCCCCACCTTTGCCCTCCCCAGCCCTGCCGGAGACGCCCGGGCCTGTGGCAGAGAGACGGTGAAAGCAGCCAGAAAGCCCTTGGCAGGCGGCAGCGCGTCCCTCGCCTCCGAAGCGCCCCGCTCGCCCGCTCCCCGGGAGCTGCGGACCCTCGTCTCCCCCGATCACTCACTCACCTCCCCGCTCCCCGGCTCCCGCGAGCGGCCGGTCCCCGACAGCCCCATGGCCAGCGCCCGGCCCCTGCTCACCGCCCAGCCATCCGGGCGCGCTGTGCCTTACGTTCTCCGGCTCTGAAGGCTTCCTGACGATTTGCATAGTTAAGCCGTAAACTAACCACAACATTCCTCTTATGATTTTGCAATCTGCTGGAATAACGTGGTCTCTCTAAGTCGAGCGATGAATCATCATCTATAAACCACAGCTCTCGTCACCGGGGCTCTCAGTGCTGGCTGCTGCCTGCGTGATTAATCCGCCAGGATGCCAAGCTTAACCTACAGTGCAGGGCTATTTATTTTCCAAACTTGCAAGCCTCCGGAAAACGACTGCTGCTGCTTTCCCTATCCCCTTTGTGGCGAGATGTGCCAGGCTGTGGCAGGGGACCAGGAACCGGGGACCTCCCTTGTTGCCCGCAGGACATCCCAGCGTTAACCACTGGACCGTGCACCTTGCAACTGAGGCACCCACGCCCTCCCCCGGCCCCCCGTCACTCCTTGTACCACAGTACTCTCAAAACATGCACCAAAACACCACTTTTGCCAGCAGGGATGAGCTCATCCCTGGCAGTCCAGCTCCTGCATCAGAACTACCAGCTCCTGCCGCCCCAACTACACCACTTGCTGCTGGATATGCTAGTGGGGAGCCAGGTTATGGTGGTGGCACTGTGAGAGAGCCTGTCCCCGAGCCTGAGTGCCACCGGGGCTGGCATCTCTTCTCTCCCACGGCAGGTTTCAAGGCCAGATTGGCTGCACGGGGGATGCTGTTTGGCTGTGAGCAGAAGCATCACCTCCTCTGCCATCATTATGGTGCCCTGGACTCTTACAGGACATGAATGTGCCATGGAAACCACTGGCTCCTGTTCGTTCCCTAAATCAGGAGGGAGCAAGCGTGTACACCCTGGTGCAGAGGGAGCTGAGCTGCCAGGCACATGGTTTTGGTGCCACTCAAGCTCATTCCCAGCTACTGCAGGCAGTGAGCTCCAGGTTTTTGTTTGAAGGCGGCTTTGCACCCTCGCCACAGACTCGCTGCGGCAGCGCAGGGACGTGTGCCAACCCTCTCCCCAGCATGTCACACCAAAGTCTGTCTTGACAGGGACTTTGGAGGGAGCTGCATCCCACCAGTGTGAACCCCATACCCTCTGGCAGCTGGGAGCACCCACTCGGCTGTGCCGCCTCTCCCACGTGCAGGGCACCAGCTCTTCGCTTCTGCAGCGTGTGACTTCAGATCAATGGCATTTATGATGTTCTCCGGGGCACTCAGCTGCGGAGCAGGCTCAGGCCGAGGTCATTGCACGCAATCAGGGAGTTGCAAATTAAAACCAGCTCGAGATAAGCTGAAGACAAAAGGCCAATGCTATGCTGGCCAGGAACGCCTGGGGTTTGCTTTGCTGCTTCTCCGGGAGCCCCAGCACAGCTGCCATGGCCGTGGGCACACAGAGGTACCTGCTGGCATCACCCTGAACATCCCACAGGGTCCGGAACTGGCACCACGGGGCAGGATGCTCCGTGCTCTGCGCAGCACAGCCAGGGGGACTTGGCACTTGGCTCTCACCCCTCTTCCCAACCCCACAGATTCTGGGCAGGGCGTCTCTGCCAGGAACAGGGCTGGCATCGCACAGCTGTAGCTTGGGAGCATCCTCCCTCTACCACCTACACCCATCTTTTCACCTGCTTTCAAGCTCTTCCTCTGGCAGGTCACACCAGTGAGAGCCAGGGCAGGGACTCGGCCCCAGAGCACCTGCAGCACCAGCCTCTCCTTCAGCCACCACACTGCCCAGGCACTCAAAGTGCCTACGGAACTTCCTTCCTTGCCAACGCCACGGCAGAGGCAGAAGCACCCACCTCTGAGTTTGATACTGCACAGCCGCTACAAACACTGCTCCCCACATGTCCCTACCACGCCTTGAGGCAGACTGGATACGGAGTACAGTGAGGATGGCTTAGAAACACATGTGTGTGTCATGTAACCGGCTCCCAGGGCCTGGAGCCTCCGCTCCAGTGGTCTGGAACGCCTCAGGCCTCGTTGCCACCCACCGCCATGCAGCCTGGCTTCTCACGACCGCGTGCGGCACCCTCCACTCATGGGAGAAACCACAAAGCAAAACAAGCCGCTGCCAAAACAACAAGGGGAGGAAGAGGAATGTCTGCCGGCAAGTCGGCTTTGATTGCTTGTGTCCCAGGGCTGGGTTTGATGCTGTTGGCTGTGGAAGCAAGTCAGAAAAATCAAAGGGTCAGGCTCAGATTTCATAAGCATGATAGAGAGCATGGGGATTACTCGGTCCAGCTCAAACTGTGACAGCTCTGAGCTGAGCTGCTCCTCCACCAGCAAACAGCCAGCCAACTCTGCAACACACAGTCATCACATGGCAGGGATGGAGAACACCGAGGCTGTGCCCAGTGCCCCAGGAGATGTGGACAGGCCCTGTGCCCACTCACCAGCGCAGCTCCCGGGCACCACAGGCCACAAAACACGGCCAGTGTCAGCAGCTACGCACTGGCAGCTGCCATGCCATGGGAAGCCCTGTGCCACCTCCCAGGCCATGGGTCCTGGGGCCACGCAGCATGTCGGGGTGAGGAGAGGGGCTGGCTGTGGGACCGGAGTGATGCTGGACCCTGCATCACTTGCCAGATCACAGGACAAGCATACCTGGGTGCACTCACCCGAGTGTTGGCTCATCTCGGGCAGCACTGGGAGCCTGCTGGGCACAGGCACCATTCAGGCAGGGCCCTGTGTGGCTCAGCCCAGCACAGCTGGCACTGCCGCCTTCCCACCACTCACTGTGGTATCAGTGAAGCACTGAAGTGATTTTTACGGGACCCTGCTCACCAGATCCTTCCTTGAACCACTGAGGGCTTTTCCATAAGAGGAAATGTTTCTTTTCTGGGTCGCTGCTGAGTTTTTTAAAAAGTGATTTGATTGCTTGCGAAGGGAAAAATGACCTGAGGGGAAGAGAGCGTAACGTTTGGAAGTGGTGGAGATGAGCCCCCACTCTGTCCCAGGCAGGGAACACGTGTTTTCTCTTCCCTGTGGTTTCCTTTACCCCGCTCCCCCCCTGCTCGCAGCCCCCCGGCCACACGCTGACCCCTCTCCAAGCCCTGCCAACACAGGGAGGTGCCAGGTCAGCAGTTTGTGGGATGCAGAGCAGCATCCACACACGCCACGAACAACCAGGGGCAAAGCAAGCCCTGTATCCTTGTGGAAGCAGATTTCTGGGATTTTCAGCTGTGCCTGCTTTAGAAAGCAACTTAGCAATGACATGACCTGTCTCCCATCCATTCCTAGTCAAACCTGGATCACAACAACAGATAAAACAACTCATCCCAAAATCCAATTGCTTCTATGTCCTGCAATGAAGATGCTGCAGGTCCCTTGCTGGGATCAGCAGTGCCCAGCCTGGATCTCAAACCCTGTCCTGAGGGTACTGACGTGGGCAGTGGCGTGGTGGAGCACTTGCTGTGAGGATACATCGACCTGCTGCTGGAGAAACAGGAGTCCGAACTTGGGGGCCAACTGGAATGGGGGGGTCACCTCACTGAAGTCACTGTTTAGTTATTGCTGCCTGCAGATGCAGTCCAAGTAGCAAGGAAGAGCCTGGCTGTGAGGGCAAAAGGGTCCACCAGCAAGTGGTCCATCAGCAGCCTGTGCTGCTGCTACCCTGGAGGGAAGTGGCTGCATGTCCCTGCCCCTGCTCTGAGCCCACAGGTCTCCCTGCTGTCCCTGCACTGTGAGCAGCCCACAGGACCACATGGGGACCTGGGGACCAAGCAGCCATCCTCCTGTGGCAACGCATCCTCTGATTCTTTTCCCAAATATGGCCATGTCATTCTCATTTAATCACCCCCAAAACTGCAGCTGGGATTTCAGGAATGCAAGTTTCCATTGTGTTTGCTCGACTGTGCTGACTGGAGGGGCGGCAGGGCTGCAGGAAAGCCACTGCACCATTGTGATGGGGGGAACAGGCACGATGGACCTTACGGGGCACACCTGGGGGATCAGTGGAAGCCCAGACTGAAGGAACAGGTGCCAAAGGAGGATTACAGAATCCATCTCAGCTCAGCATCTCTGTGTCTCACACCTCACCCACCTCCTGCACAGACATCCCAACATAAACCTCCCTGGTGACCGCAGGTTTAAAGAGCGACAGCCTGCACCGAGCACCCAAGGGACAAACACTCTGTGAGATGTTTGCTCCTCTGAGGCCGCACTGGAGCAGGACCAGGACCACAGGGTCTGAACCAAGTTCAACTTCTCATCAGTCCTGCAGCCTCAGCCTGATTTCCCGGGCCATCAGCAGCCCTGTCACACTGCAGATTTGTCCAGAAAATGAGCCAAATTCAAGCCCTTTTATATCCCAGCACTGACATCCCACTGGCAAGAGATGAACCCATGCCCCAATACTGACATCTCCGGCCAAGAGATTCCCAACCAAGCAAACTCCATCATGGACTGCTCCTGCTCATCTGCAGAGAATTTCAGTGGTGTTTTAGACACAATACTCCAGCCAGCACAGCTCTAAATGCCTGCAGAATAATTTCTTGGTATTTGTGGCACAAAATTTACTGGCCACATCCAGGGCTGTGTTTGTATGATGCACTGAATGAATAAACAAGGATTTTGTGACAAGTATTTTCCTGTGTCTGGAAGAGAAGTTGTCAAACCCATTGTCACTAACGAGGAGCTGCTCCCCGCACTGATGAAGATCAAATGCTTCCCAGAAACAAGTATCATTGCTCTCATTAGCTGCTGTGGTTACCAGAGTGGGGGCACTTGCACAATTTGCAGAGTTAGAGCAGCTTCCTGAGCTCTGGACCTGATCCTTGAGCAGGGAGGAGAGGCAAGGCTGGAGTGTGGCGGGAGATCTGCTCCTGTACTGGGGACAGGGTGCAGGGAGCCCTGGAGTCGTGGGCAGGCATATCTGCAATCCCAAGCCCTGCCTGCACCTGCCAGTGTGACACGGCTGCCGGTGGCCAGGGAAACCTGTTTGGTTTCCCATGAGATACCAAGCCTGGCCAGATCCTGCTGGGATGGTGCTTCTGCCAAAAAAGTAAGCGGGCTGTTTATAAAAATCTGGGTTGGGGCTGTTTATCCACGTTGGTGAGGGGAATGGTTTGTGTTTGGGGAGGGCGGGACAGCCGGCGGGACGGATAATTCGATTTGGGTTTTGGCAGGGGACAGGAAAGAGGGTGGGGCCTGGCGGGGGCACTGCGCTGGCTGCCCGGCCAGGTCACACCGTGGGTCCCCGCCCTGCCGGCACGGCTCTGGCACCGCTCTCGGCGGAGGAAGGGGGGGTCTGGGCGGCTCCAGTCCCCCGGGGGCCACGGAACGAGTCCTCGAAAGTGTCGGCGCTAACAAACGGCCCTTTGGCCACGGAATTCATGAGCACTGTCTGACAGCAGTACGAGGGGGCTGGCGTGATGCTGTGTCCGGCGGCTGCGTCCTTCCACCATGACTTCATCCCCATCTGAGTCATCCCCAGGGCGGGCAGACGGCTCCTCCAGGCACCCATCGTCCTGCTGACAGACTGACCCATCCCCGCCGCCGACAGACTGACCCATCGTCCCTCTGCTGACAGACTGACTGACCCATCAATGGCTTTGCCTGGTGGGATGGCACCCCAGCTGCCCATTCCAGCAGGGCGTGGGAGACAATGGCTTTTTTTCCCCAAAGGAATTCACTGGCAGAAAGCGGATCTGGCACGCTGTGGCTGCTCCACTACCACAAGGGCGATGTTACTCCAAAATCAATGCAAATTTACTCTGGAATAAAAACCTCACACTCCAAATGCAATAATTATGTTGAAGCAGAGTCACTTTCCTTCCAGCCCGGTTTCAGCCCAACAGTTGTGCACCCACAGCCCGGCAAAACAGCTTCCCGAAGAATGAAGCACACGGTGCTTCAGTTTTGGTACCCCTGCTAGGGAATTCAGGGGGTTCACAGAGAGACACTGAAATGTCCTGAAGAGTAACCGCCACAGACCTCGAGTCGTATGGACACATCCACACGAGGATCTGTCATTACAAGCTCATGCAAATTTATGCTTCTTACTGTACACTGACTATTGGATCAGACTGTTTTACCATGGCACGAATTCCCATTTTTTTTTCAATGAGAAATGACAACGAGGAAGATATTTCTCTTCCCATCAATTCCCCCCTCACAGGATTACACTGCCTTTTCATACACAAACACAGAGGATTATTTTAGAAATCTCTTAATCTCAGGAGCCCCGATATTATGCATCGTGGCCCATTGGATGCTGTTACCTTCCACTGAGAAGTGCCGTGGAAGGCGGCGTGCCGGGAACATCCTGCCTCGGAGTGGGTGGCTGCTCCATTTTTCTGACAAACTGGAAGTGGAATCATGTGAAGCCCCTGCTCTTGGCAGGCGATTTTTACCAGTAAGTAGCAGCTTTGTGAGGAATATCCTTTGCCAGGAGACCATCAGCCAGGGAGCAGTGGGATTCTTATTTTTTAATGGACTTTTAATAAGTAGGCCACAAAGATAGTCTTGACACAGAGTAGCTTTTTTCTCAGTGTAATTATCATCCCTTCGCTCTCGAGCTCCCTGCAGCCTCCAAGAGCAAATAAGACCACCAACCTCTCCATGAGAAAAGGAGCAAGAAACCACCATCGGGCCACTTGAAATGCTCTTTGTATCAGATCTCATCCGCTCCTCTCATCTGATACAAAAGCCAACCTCGCGCCTCCCCTGCACTAATTAATTAAATCTCAGCTTTTGGTGTTTCACTGCTTGAACCCTTACCAGCTGGAAAATACCTGCTTGGAGCAGTGCTGGGAACAGCATGCCATGCCTCCCAGTGCTGCAGGAAGGCTGTCCACGATTCTGGCTCCTCCCTGCACATTGCCCATCCCTCTGCTGTCCCACTGTGGCTCCTGTCCTTCACCCTGTCACCCTCTCTGGTTGCTGACACCGGGCAGGTGATGGCAGAGCTGCCAGTGCCAGGTCAGCCCAATGCTGCTGCTGCTCCTGTCACAGTCCAAATCCTCACCAGGCCACATGGAAAACAGGCCAAGGGACCTGTACAGCGTTCCAAAGAATGCAGGACCCCTTGGGAACAAGCATGGAACAAGCAAGGTGCTGGCTGCGCCTTTGGGACATGTTACTCCCAAATGAGCACACCTGCAGCACAGGCAGAACTTGAGCTGCTCTGAGAAGACTCAGTAAGCAAAAAGCCACCAGGAGCATCTCTCCATCCCAGCCCTCCAGGTCTGCCAGTGCCTGATCTCTCCCACAATGGTCTGTGCAACCACACACGGACCCAGTCTGGCCTGTGGCAGCAGATCCCAACAGCACCACACCCATGGGAGACCCTGGCTCCGTGAAGAGGTGCAAGGGAGATGCTTCACTGCTCCCACAAGCTTCTGGCAGGGTTTTAAACAACATATTCATCCCTGTATTACCTTAAAATGCAACCCTAAAACGAGTACCTCCCCAGCAGAGCCTTCCTCTGCAGCACAGACGCAGCCCCTCAGCCTCCACCATGCCCTTCCCCAAGCTCGTCCAGCATTCCCCTCATGCAGTCTCATGGGAAATGGATGCAAATACTAAAGGTATCACAGCGCAAAATGTGAGTTTCAAAACCCCCCAAGATCTCTGTGGGAGAGCTGCTCCAGGCTGAATGCAGCAGCTGCTGTTCTGCACCTCTCTCCCACTGTGTATCATACAGCCAGCCCTTGGCTCTTAAAGCTTGTCTGAACATCCCACCTTCCACCTGAGCGTCCAACAGTAACGGAAAATATTCACTGTGTCGCTTCCTCCCAGACCCAGGGGGACTCCTCTTTCAAAATCAGCAATGTTCTGGCTGAAGTCTGCTCCAGGGGGATGCAAATTGTTCCCTTTGGTGCGATTCCTTACTTGCAAAAACAGTCCAGCTTTTTCCCACATTCGATGAAGCAAGTCCCTGCTTCTAAAGGCTGGCACTGAACAAGGCTCCAAAGGGCAGAATCGTGGGAAATTCTGCAACTAGGGATGCTTTGGATAATTTTAAAACCCAAAACACAAACAGTCCCCACTGGGTGCAGGATGGGCAGGTCTGCGGCTGCTGGGGTAGGTAAGGCAGATACAGAGCAAAGCCTCTCACTCTCCACACTTGCTCAATTTAACATTGAGACCAGAATGAGCTGTGCTAAATGTCTCCACTGCTAACAAGAAACAAATGTGGCCTCATGTTCTAGTTGCTGTGATCTAACAAAACAGACTGTGGTAAACACTATAAAAATGTACTGGAGGGAACCACCCTGTGTTTGCTGGGAGAGGGACTGCATAATCTAATAGGGCTTTATCCATCTCTAATGTCTCTGAAAAAAAGAAGGGAAAATTGGGCCTCATCCATGACATTCGTCATGTGCTAGCTATTCTGATGTCTTAATGCTGCAGAAATCAAACTGGAGTGAGGCTACCTATCTGCTTTCCAATCAGGATCTGGGCCCAAGTGCTGCTTTTTATGGCTGTGCAGCGTGAAGATCTGCTGATGTCAGTGGTGTCACGGGCCAGGCCAGTTTTTCCATCCTTATCCCCACGTTATCTGGGGAGACAGTCCCTTTGTGGCTACCTCACTCGCCTCACGATGTGAACAATCCCTCATTTCATGGGCCTGGGGATCCACCAGCAGGACTTGCCTCTGGCTGAAAGCATTTGTGGGGATAAGGCACCTGCCCGAAAGGCCAGCACTTATGTGTGTTCCTGGGTATTGTGGTATCAGCAGCAACACTGCCAAAGTCATGTCTAGATTTGCATCTTGGCCATGGTAATGGTTGACTCAGTCACCTACCCCCAGGCACCTCGTGGTGCCCTAGTATCTGCTCTGCCCTTCAACAAAGGGTTAAGGGTCTCTGCTAGCTTCAGTGGCAAATCTGCCGGCCCCATAGGAGACCCCCACGGGGATCCTGGATACCCTTTGGCCCTAAAGATGGATTTACACGCGTCTGCTCAGGTGTCACCAGAAGTCACTCCCACCCAAGTCATTTTCCTCCCACACCTCTGCCGGTAGGTAGAGCCTTGGGCAGGCTCTGCAAAGCAGGAGCCCCACCCAGCTCCCAGGAGCCCTGTCACCACTGACACCTCAGCTGCCATCTCCAGAGGGCACGGAGACACAGACCCCACCTGGTTCTTGCACAGAGCCCAGGCTGCCTGGGCAACCCCACGCTTCTGACACACAGCCAGCTTTTCCACAGTCACTCCATCCCCTTTTTTAAGCATCTTGGATCTGTCTGCTTTTTTTCAACGATACTGTGACCTTGGCATGGGGATGGGCAAACACCAACTGCCATTAAACATTTTCTGAAAAGCACACAGAGCACAACCACAGCCCCATCACAGCCTGCAGGCAAGATCTCCATGTGGGGAGGGGGGAAAAGCAGCATTTGGGGGGCTGAGAGAAAGTGCTGCAGCTCCTTGCTCAGCCTGAGGGACAACGCTTCCACAAGCTCCTCCAGCTCTTACCTGGCTCTTCCCGCGCCGCCGGTAATTCCTTCTTACGAGGTTCTTGTAATTCTCATTCTTCTTGGTCAGGTAGTAATAGAGGACGCAGTCAGCCACCGTCTGCAATGACACAGGCAGGTCAGGGAACTGCAGCTCCTGTCCTCGTGTGCTGCTGGGACTTCCAGGAGCAGCGTTCAGAACTGGTCATCACCAGGTCTCCTGCTGCTCCTGAAGACCTGCAGCCCAACAGCTTCCCCACACCTCCCTCCCTACGGCTTCCAGAGGGGCTGGAAGAGGGGGGCAACGCATAGTGTCCTAGTAAAAAGGCTCAGCTCTTCCAAAGGACAGCCCTGGAGGTCCTGCAGGCGTGTAGAGACAGAAATGGGGTGCTGAGCAGAGATCACCCTGTGTTGGAAGCAAAGCAGGGGGAAGGGCTGACCCCAGATGACCGTGGCAACCAGAGGCAGAAGGAGCTGCCTGTCACCCTCTGTTGCAGTTACAGGAGGCACAACCTGCCACGCGACTGTCAGCTGGTGTTACTTCCAGCTGCTAAACTCGCTGGCTCGAGCGTGCATGACTTTGTTGTGGACAAATTGAGATCCCAGCGCTCAGAAGCTGCCAGCCCAACACCAGTGGTTGGCTCCACAAGCACCATCACAGACCGGACATGTTAGGAAAACAAGGAGTCACGGCCAGGACCCGTCCAGCTCCTGAACAGCACGGAGTGCGCCGTGCTGGGAGAAGTCCTTTGCTGAACAGGATGGGCATCTGAACATTGGCCTTGGGCTACACCTTCACATACAGGATCAGTGGCTTCATGAAGAGAAATTATCCCACAGACCCATCATGCTGCAGGTCCTCAGGAGCTTGGGGCAGCTGCCTGTGCCCGGGGGTGCCCGGGGGCTGTGCTCACCCAATCCCTCTGCAAGGAGTGGAACCATTTGCAAAAACAGATTGCAACTTTTAAAGTGTTAATTGGATCTCTTTCTAATCTAGCCCTGATTATACACACACACGCGAACACAAAAACTTACAGTCATCTGTTCCAAGGGCTAAGATCACTATTTTTTTATAATGCAATTTAAAAATCTATTAATTCATTACATTGAGCCATACTTTGCATCTCTCTCCAACAGGATAATGGATGTGTTCTGTATCATAATTACAGCCTGATTTACAAACGAGTACAAATAAAATTAGAAGACATTTTACAGCTTGGAACACAGACTGGATTGTGAGCATCATCCAAGTCCCACCACTTTCGGCTTTATTGAGCGCGAAAGGCTGAGCAGCCTGGGATCTTACAGCAGCAGCAGCAGCTTGAGGTGGCTGCTGGCCTTCCTTGCTGCTTTGGACAGGAAGGTCAAGGTCTTATGAATTATTTCCCCAGCCTTACTTATGAGGAATCAGAGAATAATTTAGGCTGGAAGTGACCTCTGCAGGCCAACCCCTGAGAGCAGAGTGGTTCCCCCGGAAGGAGTGGACACTGTGTAGATGAAACTCTGCATGAGGTGGGCAGAGGATGCAAACAACTAAAAGGACCAGAGAAGCAGCAGCTTTCAAATGTTTCTTGCTCAGGAGAGCATCTGAGTGATGGATGCAGTTCTTTCCAGGCTGGATCTGGCCGGGATCTGTCCAGATGGCCTATCCCATGGAAAGTACCTGGTCTTTCTCAGAATGAGACCAGAGATTCACTCCTCCTTCAGCTCTATTTTTCACACCTTTCTTCCATCAGCCCACTTAACAGCACAAACAAAAAGTCCAAGCAGTAAAACACAGAGGTCTGGGAAAGGTCAGGCAGTTCCTGTGAGCAATTATTCCTAAACACCAAGGGGAGATGTGTGTGCTTCCAGGACGTGCACCCAAACTGCTGGATGCAATGGGACTCAGTCCATCCTCAAGAACCTCTCTCTCCCTAAGCAGAGACCCCTGTGCTTTGTGCTGGGCAGCTGGGTGCCCACCCTCTGTGTGACAGCCTGGCTGGTGCAAAATGCCTCGGGAGATGCTGGAAAGCAGCTCCCCAGGCAGATCACGGGGTGGGCTGCGCCGCCCACACGCCAGGCTGGCTGCATTCACACCTCTCGCGGCTCCCAGCTCCCTGGCTCTCTGCAGCTGACTCAGTCCCTCGTCTCTGCAGGGAGCCAGAAGGCGTCTGGACCATGCCTGGGGCTTGGAGCCACCACCACCCACAGGTGCCCAGCATCTGCTGGCAGCTCCAGCACCACGAGCCAAGTGATGGAGGAGAGGCAGCAGGATTCAGGTTGTAGCCAGGTAGGCAGGCTTACCTTCCTGTCCAGAAAGGATGCGATCAGGCCGAAGTTCTTGGGATGCTGCATGAACCTGCAGAGCGAGAGGGAGAGGGTTACTGTGGGTGCTGGCTCTGAACCCCTCACAGCTGGGCTGCCGTGCCCTGTGTGTCCAGAGCAGCAAGGCCAGCTCCCTGAGGGACTTTGGGCTTTGAGAAAATATTTGTCTGCTGTTCAGCTTCCCAGAAAGACAGGAACTTTAAATTTAGCCCAGTGGAGCTGGGCTGGTTGTGAGCTTGATGTGCAAATGTTCATCACAGGGTGGGAGAGGGAAGGGGGCTGGCAGTGCCTGACAGCTGCTCACCACCCTGCTCAATCCCATGGCCACCCAAACCTGAACCAACAGCAGGACAGGACAGGGCAGGGCAGCTGCACACCTGGCCAAGGCCTCAGGATGTGGCAAGGAAAGGGCGAGGAATTGTCATCACACCCCACACAGTGGCTGTGGGTGGCCCTGGCGCTGAGAAAGACCCCAAGCCCTGCCGAACTGTTGGGAGCAGCTGCAAAGGACAGGAAGGGAAACCCAAACCCCGGGAGGAAGCACAGAGCTGCCACATTGCTGAGATGCTCAACAGATCCCCAGCAGCACAGCGGCTCCAAGGAATGCCGCCTCATGCCCAGCAAGCGGTGGAGCTGTCAGCAGGCTCAGCCCTGGCTCTGGCAGACCGGGAGGGTACACTGCCCGCTCAAGGGAAGCTGTCCCCAGCAGCAGAGATGGCTGCTCCAACAAATCCCTGTGCCTCGCCGGTGTGCAAGCAGCGAGGGCCAGCAAGCCCTGGGCAGGAGGTGCTGCTCTGGCAGCACAGTTAACCAGTGCATTGCCAAAACATGGGGAGCCCGCTGAGCAGTGACTTTGAGCCAGGAGAGGCACAGGCACTGCCCCGGGGAGCTGAGCAGTCACGGCAAGCCACGTTCAGCACATGCACCTCTGCCAGCTCCCAGGAGCTGACAGCTCTGTGCCCTGGGGAAATGGATCAGAGGCAAAAGGTGGGAGAGCTGTGGTGTGAGTGTAACGTGGGCGGGATATGGTGAGGAGCTCTGTGTCTCCAGCCCTGCCGGTGACTCCCCTGGGGCAACTGGCTGAGCTCTCTCCTGCTTTTGCTGCTCTCTCCCAGTGACAAACTCGGAGTCAAGGCACTGAGCTGAACTCAGTGCCAACTCCAGCCATGGCAGTAGCACATGGGTGCTGTCACCCACGCGCTGATGCTCTTGATGCAGGACCCTCATATGGTTTGGGTGGCACTGCAAGATCCCTGGTCACCAGAACAAAAAAGAAGCCAGAAATGCTAGTGGCAGGGGGGAAGAAAAAAAGCAAACCAGACAGGCTGCTCAGACAACCCAGGATGAGGGCACGGAGCCAGAACCGGCTCTTCACTCTGCACACAGCACAAACCAAGGGCTGACCACAGGATGGGGTTTTCAAGGCCATGTTATCAAGGATGCTAACACATTGTCTGGGCAGTGCAGATAACAAACCACTCTTTTTCATAGGCCAGGCCATCTCCCCATAACGAGAGATGGACGTTGCACTCTCACACTGCCCAGCAGGACACAGCCTCGATGCCTGAGCAGCATCCTGCTCCTTCACCAGTAAACCATAACTTCCCTGGGGAGTAGGCCAGCAATGGGGTCTCAACAGAGACCTGAAATCCTGCCCAGAAGCAAATCAAATCAGGTTCTTCCTCGTGGTTATGTTCTGACAGCTAAAATAACTCAGACCTGGAGCTTGTCAGCCTTGCAGTGCCTGCCTGTTTACTCCAGGAGCCCCTGCCAACAGGGCTGAACAAAAGGTTGAACCAGGTTTTCCTGGTCTCAGGAGGAGGCCAGCTCTAGGTCACGATCACGGATGACACAACTCTGGTTCACCTGAAAAACCCAGGCCAGAAGCTGCGGCACAGCAGGCAGCTCAGCTACTGGCACGCCAGGATCGGGGAGAGCCGGGGCAGGACTCCCTACACCCTCCTTACAGCTCCTGAGTACCAATCTCTCAAAATGAGCTTTGTGGGAGCCCTGAAACCCTGCTGTGTTTGTGCCTCGAGCTCTGCATCACCCACAGTGATGACACAGAATCCACCGAGCACTGCAGGATGCACACACTGGGTGTGGATTCTTCCAGCCCCATTAGCCAGGCACAGCCCTGCCATTAAAGACCAAGTAATTAGCATTTGCGTCATTTGTGGCAAGCCTCGCTGTTTGGAGTGGCACATTTTAAGGCTAATTAGCAATGAGGATTCTCCTCTATCAAAGGCTTGGAGCCGGTTTGCTTGTTTTGTTCTTTTTCGGTCCATCTTGGCAATTAATTATTTCAGCTGCAAACAGGAGTCGTCACTAGCAGGGAGAGGAGGAGGGATCCTGGACACAGAGAGGCTTCCAGCATGGCTGGCCATTGGTGTGCTGGTAATCCATGGAGCCATTCCCTGATTGTCCAGAGGCCAACCTGAGTGGTGATGCTGCTGCTCAGGACAAGGTGGCCCTGGTGCACCTCAGGTCCACAGCAGGGAACCACCAGCAGAACTCATCCCGCTGGAAGCTGAACTCCAGCTCTGCTTTTACAGACACTCACAGCACACTGGGGCACCAAGGATACTCCAGCCCTCCATGCAAACACACCTGGGTCCCCGCTGGGCTGTGGGATGCAGGGGAGTCTGGATGAGACCAAGCTGAGCACCCACATCTTGGCTGACAGCACAGTGGCACCCAGGGAAGGGATCAGCAACTCCCCAAGAATCTCATTCGATAGAGCAAAGCTGTTCTCAAGCACTGCTTGCAAACAGGAGAAAGCACCACAGCCAGAGCCTGCACGTGTCTGCTGTGGGAATGCATCCATGGAAACAGCAGCTGGTGGCAAATCCTGCAGACAGCAGGACAGAGCACTGAGGGACAAGCACCAGCTGGAAGCTGCAGCCTGAGGGGGTCTACATGAGGGGCCTGGATGCTGACAGCCCCAAAAATCCCCCTGGACACACAGTGCCCAAAGGACAGCATGTAAATCCAGAAAGGCGATGTGTACGGAGTGCTGGGTATCTTAAACTGGCTGATACAACAGGGAATGCAAGAGCAGAAAATCTTCCATTCTCACCCTGCCCAGCCCAGGACAGGGGCAGGAACACCCCAACCACACAGCAAGGCCTGAAGTTCCTCTGCAGGAGCATCCCCCTGTGCCCAGGTTCAAGGTAATACAGCGACTGTGGATGTGTCCATAGGGAACAAGACAAGCCCTTGGGAAATCCATGCCTCTGTGTGCTGGGGCTCCAGCTGCAGCCCTGCACGGATCCTGCCCACACTCCCCAGGGGCTGCACACAGAGACGTGTGTGGGCTGCACTCACTTTTCCCGGAAGGTCTCCTTCTCCTGCTCGCTCCACATGTTCATCACCTGCCGGTCTTTGTAGACCTTCATGGGGTCATCCATGAGGCCGTTCATGTTGATGAATTTAATGCGCTGCTGGTCAGCGTCGTAGAGCATGGGCGGGATGACGGCGAGCTGGCGCATCTGCTTCTCCAGGTTCTTTGGGGAAAGCAGAGAGAACAGTTGGTCAGCACCACGGGCCCGCAAGGAATTCAGGGGACAGATGTTCGAGAGGGAAAGGACAGGCGGAGGAACAGGAGAATTCAAAAGCAAGCACTAGACAGCTTTATTGCCAGAGTAGTTGTAAATTAAACGCTGAAAGGTGCTATCGCTGTCAGCTAGGAAACAATTAATCTTTCATTTTGGAATAAAAGGCTTCAAGATCCTGTGTGGAAATGTCTGACTTAAGCAAAACAGCTCCTGACCGTGACGAGAAACAAGTGAAAGCAGCGATGGCACAGGGAATGCCGACCCCTTCCCAGCCATCAAACCCACAAATGACATGGAGGTTCAGCCCCCCACCCAAATTGTGAGGGAAGTGGGCCAGCTTTGCAAAACTCCCTGAAAGGGTGGGCAGGGGACATCATCATGTTTCCCTTCCACAGGAAACCTAAATTGTTCCAGGAGGTTTCAAATATCACCGTAACGGGGCTGTCATTCCTTTCTGCAACACCTTGGGACATCATCTGATGCCTTTACTCCATCCTATGGTGCACAAAGTTCATCCAAAGCTCCAGCTGCACACCGGGACAGGACAGACTGGGCACACTGGTTTCCTCAAGTGTTTGCAACAGAGAGGCCAATGTGATGTCTCATTTGTGCTTTCTGCAGCTCAGATGCTGGGACTGTCCCTTTGGCTGAGCTGCTGGTGATCCCCTGGCACAGACCCACCCTGTGGGGATGAAGGGATGCTCTGGCAACCCCCTTTCAGTTGCACCATCACGCTGAGTCCTCCCTGTCACCCAGATGTCACTGCTCAGACAAACTCCAAGCCTTGACCCCGGAAGGCCAGGTCTCAAGGGCTGCTGTTTTAATTTACAGCCAGATGCTGCTCCTGGGAGAGAGAGCAGTAACGGCCAACCCTTCCAAGAAGCTGCTGAGCCTGGCCTGCCCAGCGCTGCTCCGCTTCCCTGCTGAGCTTGATCAGACCCAACCTCCTCCTCAAACGCAGCTCTGCGCAGACATGGACATTTCAACACATGTGATCACCTTCCTCATCCTCACTAGGACACCTCCTGTTCAGAAAGCGGCTGCTCCAGGTGCCTCCTCATGGTGGGAGCTCAGGGACAGCTCACAGCTGGAGCATCAACCTGGGTACCTGCAGACTGCCCCTGGCGACAGGAGAAGCCCCTGTGCAGAACAGACAGGCAGCTGTAGGTGCACTGCCTGCAGCTGAGGGCACAGGGCCTCTCAGGGTGTCCAGTGCTGCCACTGCACCCCACCAGCCACACCCCCTCCTCTCCAGCAATGAGCTGGGGCGGAGAGCTGGCCCTGCTGCCAGAGATACTCCCCAGTGCCCACCTCCTTGTTCCTTCCAACCCTGTGGACAAGTTGGAAGCTCTTAAGGTCGCCTCTGAGACAAGCAAAGCAGGAATTTGGGGCTCAGCAGGCGGCTGTTGGGGTGGAGTTTAGCTGCATGCTCTGCAGGAGGATGGAGGCGATCAGCTAATGCTCCACTTGGCCAGGACCTCTGCAGAGCTGTGAAATTTCCCTTTGCTTCCAAGATCCGTGTCCTCCACGTTGTCACCTTAACTGGTTAAGAGCAAAGTGCCTGGGATCCTGCAGAGGGATCAGCTGTGGTGTGCAGGCAGCAAACATCCCAGCTATTGCTGGGCAATGGCTGCTCTCCCCTCCCAAACATGATCCATTCACTGCAGCTCATCTCCGTGCCAAGAGAGTGGAACCCTTGTGAAACCAGATCCAAATGAAGCCGAGGTCATGGGGATGTTTCAAGATGAATGGAGCACTCCCACAAGATGTGGGCCAACTGGCTCACGTACAAACCATTCATTCCATAGGATTCCCCTGTGTCAAGCCACACAGCCCATTCAAAACAAAATGAAACAGAAAAACCCCTCCACCCAGCAGTCTGGGCGCTGGCTCCCTTCCCTTCCCATCTTCACTTCCAGTATAAACCACAGCCAGGAGGTGTTTGTGGGGTGCTACCCAGGATGAGCAGCACGCTAGGGTTTCAGGTCCCTAAGAGAAAGCCAAATGCTGATAAACCCAACCTGCTGGCCACCAGCTCCATGTTCTGCTCTGGCAGAACCATTGCACAGCTCCATTACATTTCTCACATGGCTGGGAAGATGCTGATGCATATTAAATAAACCTCTAACTTTGGATCCTGTCCAGAAAGTGTGTTAGGCATCATGGCAACCTCCCCAGCCTCAGCATGACCTAAAGTTAGTGGGATTTGGCACAGGATTTCACCGTGTGACCTGGCAGTCCTGTCCTGGCTTCCTCGGAGAAGACAGAGTGAGGGGTGAAGAGGAAGAGGAGAAAGGAGAAGCTGATCTCACCTCTTGTTCCGAGAGCCCGTCGATGATTTCCGACACCTCGTGCTCACTGCGGGCGGCTGACATGGAGAGCCCGCCACTGCCCCTCTGTCCTACCCTGCTGGGAAAGGGCAGTGACACACTCAGGCACTGATGCTCCATTTCATAAGCAGCAAACCACACTCAAGACAATTTTGACCTCCACAACAGCCATATCCCAACATTCCACCCAGGCCACCCCCTCCCACACTGCGGGAACGGCGCCCGCGTTTAGGGCTCACTGGTCGAGAGCCTCAAACCACCTTCCTTACCTGTGCCAGCTTCCGGGATTGCAAGAACACAAGGACATTTCATGGCCAACCCCACTCTCCCCCACATTTTCTCCTGTTCATCCCAACCCAGCAACGGCACAAAGGTGTTCGTGTTAGCACCGAACCATTAGCACTGTGCCACCACATCTGGTTTGCAAATGCTGTGGGAAGTTTTAAATCAAACATGACCCTTGACATCTTCCCCTTCCAGTAACAGCCACATCTCCCAAGGAATTACAACTTTTCTTATTAAGCAGGTAAAAAATTCAAACACTTCTCAGTACCGTTTCTCCCTTTCTCTTTAAAACAACAACAGTTAGGAAGTTTGGACCCACCCAGTTGTTACCGGGGCACAAGGATTGGATGCTGGCGGAAGGGTTTAGGTTTTGTGCGTATCAGGTGACCCCAGGCAAGACGCCAGGGCTGAAATGGGAAGGACAGGGAGTTTTCAGCAAAAAGGGTGGAGATCATGAAATTGTGTCTCCTCCTGGCAGAAAACTGAATGACCTCAATTGCACTTCCAATGAGGAGAGGAAAATGGACAGAGAGAGACAGGGGACAACCCTTCCAGAGAGACATTTCACTCCCTTCATATTGTCTGTGGTCATTCCAATAACCTCTGCAGATGTTTCTACTCCCTGCCCCTGCTCCCATCGAAGCACGTGCATGGATTAAATCATCAACATGACCAAATGCACCTGCAAGTCTTGTACATCTTAATTTGGGCACACCAGCAAGGCAGGAATTAGTGCTGTCCCAGCCAGCTGGCCGGCACAAGGGAGCTACCCCTGGCTCCGATGTGGCCAGCTGGGAGATCAGCAGGAGAGGTGAGACAGCCAGTCAAATTCCTGACATTTTTCCTCCTTTTGGCTCTGTGCTGAGCCACCCTGGGGAAAAAGCAGCAAGACTCATGTCTGCTGGCTTCTGCCTTTGACAAGAGAAGGAGAAAAGGGACTGAGAGCCACCCCAGCCCGCTCCTCCCGCAAACAAATCCCACACCCATTCCCAAAGAAAAAAGAATGGCTGTCTGATACCAGCTCAGCCCCTTCCTACCGCTTCTCCTCTAACCTCTGCATGCGCTCTTGCAGTTCACGCTGCTTCCGGATCTCCGGGAATTGCTTCTCATAGTATTCCCGCACTTTGCTCTCTTTGGCACGGCGCCGGGGGTTATTTTCGATGCGCTCCACTTTTTTTTCCCAGGCCTCCATCAGCTGGTCATAGCGCTGGCAAAACTTCTGTTCCTGAAAGGGCAGAGGGAGAGAGCTCAGAGATGTGCCTGGGAAGGGCAGCTCCTCCAGGCCTGGCCCTCGACGGCTGCTCAGGCTGAGCATGAGTCACGTTGCTTAAAGAAATGCAATTTATTGGGACGTGGATGTGCTCCAGGGCCAGGGACCAACCCAAGGGTAAATTCTCAAAACAGGCCATCAGGTACCCTCAGGCTCTTCCCTTCCAGACCCAGCATGTTTGCTGGAACCAGGACTCTTGCCCAGCATGGCTTTGCCCACCCCTTACATCTGCTTGAGCATCCTCTGGCCCACCAGGTGCACAGGTAACATTGAAATATGATTTGCAACACAAATGAGTCTGCTCCCATTACTCCCCTAATCTCTTCTCCCTCCTCCAGCCACGCTCTTGCTGGAGAGCACCCACAGACAGGGAAGGTCCATGCTGGGAAGATGCCAGCCTGGTCCCTGACAGTGGCAGCAGAGATGGTGCCCAGCCCCAGCTGAGAGCAGCTGGGTGACCAGAGGGGTTTGAAGGTTTCTGTTTGAGTCAGACAAACGCCTTCCAAGCCCCAAATCAGGAAGCGAAAGCAGATGTTGCTCTAATGGCAAATCCCAGGTCACTCCTGACCCTGGCACCACTTTCCAGAATGGGTGGCTCAACACCAGCACACTCAGCACCACAGCACAGACAAAGGGAATCCAGATTTCAAAGAAATAAAACTCATCTCTTGCCACCACCGCCCTATGACCGTAACTCTGGGGCTGCAGGATTTCCCAGATGCACTTCGTTCTTGTCCTGTTTGCCCTTGGCCACAAAGAAAAATTGGGAGAAGTAAAAAAAAACCCCAAACCAATAGAAACACACAGCAACCCGCAGCCAGTGCCATGCCAATCCTGGCACGTGGGTTTGGTTTAGCCATCCTGGACCTGGCAATAATCCAAGAACAGCAACACATCTTTGATCTCTGTGGTCTTTTGAGGGCACATCAACAATAATGTGAGGTGGATAAAGCACCTCAAGCCCTAGAGCTGAGTCAGATTTACATTCTCCCCTGCAATTCCCACTTGCATGCCTGGAGCCAGAGACTGTCCTGCCCTGCATGGATGCACAGGAGGTGCTTGGGTTTCATCAGGAGCTGAAGGAAACGGCCACAAGAGAAAAGCAAGGAACAAGAACAGGAATTAAAATGCCCTAGAAGCCCACATGGAGAATCTCACGCTTTGGGCGAGGAGCTACAGGTAACACCAACAGCCTGCGGCAGCTTGGCAAAATCACAGCTGCTGCGTTTTCACCCCTCCCAAAGCAATGGCATCAGCCCCCTGAAAACGAGAGCTCCCACCCTGCCAGCAAATCTGCTACATCCTCCTGCTTTCAGAGCATCACATTTGGGAAAAAGCTAAAAATACCCCATGAAGTTTATGAAGCCTCAGCACCAGGAGGCAGCCGGTGCCTGGTGCTGCCAGCCTGCAGCACGGCCTGGGAAGAGCCCAGCACGAGGGCTTGGTCTGGTGAAAAGCCTGGAGGCTTTGAAGGGTTTGTCATTCCCTGTGGGAATGAGCCAGTGCTGGGTCCCGCATTGCCACCGCCCCAGCAGAGCCACCTGGCACGGCCCCAGCTGCTTCACAGCCAGCAGGGCGGCTCTTTTTTCTCCTTTTCTTCCACTCTTTGGAGCAACTTGACAACCAGAATTCCTCTTTTAAGGAACCAGTGCAGATAGAAAAAGCAACATCAATGTCACGCCACTGATTGCCCAGCAGCTCGCACCCTGGCAGCAGGGCAGCAATACCAAAGCTTCCCCCTCACACAGCTCTGCCCTCCAGAGCACGGCTCCATCATGGACTGGCTCAGCACTTCCTTAATGCCCCTTCACACCACGCAAACTCCAAACCCCACTGCAGCGGGGCTGGGCTGCAGCATCCCCACCCAATGCTTTTTGCTCCAGCTGGGACACACGCTCCCTGCCATCTCCTGCATCCTTTAAAAGCCAAGATGACAAGGCACCTTACAGCACTGTGAACTCCTCAGATCTTCACAGCTCCACCACCAGGAGAAGTTCCTGGTCAGGCACTTCAGGAACAGAAGCATCAATTCCTTCTCCAGGCACCCTCTGAGCAGCCCTAAGCAAGTGTGTCCATTCCTGAGCAACCATCTGTGCCGGCTTTTAGCATCGGTGTCCCCTCTGCTCCCCTTCCCGGCTGGGCTCAGCAGCCCATCAGCCTCTCAATCACACCAGGAAAGTGACAGCGAGCCAAATCGGACCTGACATGCATATCTAAAAATGGATGAATAGTAACGCCGCCGTAGCAGCTGAAGGCAGTTTGGAGGCTGTGCCAAGCCCGAGCCCTCCCGCAGCCCACGCTCTCGCAGCTCCAGGGAACGGAGCAGCTCTTTGGAGGGGAGGAGAAGAGTGAAGGTGACAGGAGGAACCAGTCCAATTCCTATGCAAGCCCCGTGGTTTTCTTCCCTTGGCTGATGGAGACAAACCTCTCACACCCAGAACAGCTCCGTTCGCCATTCCCTCTCTGAATCACCACCCCGATGGCAATTAAATGTCTTCTGCTGTGTTGACCTCAGTGGAGACAGGAGGAAGCCCTGCAGATCCTCTGGGATGGGGCTCTCGGGGCTGGACCCTGCGGCGACCGAGCTCTGACCCTGTTCCAGCCAGCCCCGGGCAGCAACAATACCCCAGAAAGTAAAAGAGCCAGAAAGAAACGCTGGCACGTAGATGGGCTTTGCTAAAAATAGGGTCTGCTACAAAATAGGCAGAAAAATAGCTAAGCATACCCATTTTGCAAACAGAATCAGCAAATGTATTCACTTTGCAAATTCAGCAACCGTATGTTGCCTATTTTGTAGAATAGGCAAAATGCTTCCCTAAACTGAAAAATCCCCTTTCAAGGACACTGAATAAACTGGCTGGCAGAAATTCACCTATTTTGCATGACAGGCGACTTTACTGCAAGTCGTATTTTAGGAACTGTGCTCTTGCAGCCTAATTAAACCTTTTCCCCCAGCTCCTTGATATTCACACAGAGCAGCTCACTCTAGGTTTAGCACAGTAACCAGGCATTTCCACCAGAAAGCAGTTCCTGGGCACTTCCCTCCTGTTTCCAAAAAAACCACATGATGCTTTGCAATCCCTTTTTTGAGGAAGGGAATATTGACCCACTTTCCACCATGCAGAAGCCCTCAGCTGCAGCAGGAGGTGCCCAGAGCCGCACCCGACTGCCAATGCCACATCCTGATGGAAATGTAAGCCCTGTAGCCCCTTGCCCTGGAAGAAGCTTTATCATGGACGAGTCTAAATGAATGCGTATTTGGACACAAATGGGAGACACAAGTATTCCTCCGGAATGCAAGATCTGTGGCTTTTGGAATACTGGTAGAAAACGGGCAAAAAGCAAAGCATGAGGCGAAAAGGAGCATGCCTTTGTACACAATAATAATAATGTGATATCTGGCTCAGAAATGTCTGTATTGGAAGTTACTTTTGAAGGTACAGCCTTCAAACCACTTCCCAGGCTTGTTATTTTGAATTTTTCCAACAATTCCTCCCAGTTTTGGCACTTCTATCCAAAATCAGCCCCAAAGACACTGAAAAAAACCTGACCCACTGCCAATGCAAGACACTAACACTGGCTCCTGAGCCTGCCCCAGAACAGAGACACCAAGTCAGGAAACATTTTTACAGTATTTACATCTTCCTCGTGAAACGTGAAGCCCTATGACCTGAATCACCCATCACTGAAAGATCCGCCTTCCTGGTGGAAGCCATTGGTTATTCCGGCACTTCCTCTTCTGTGCCGGCTTTGCCTTCCAGCTCCTGCCAGGAACGACTGCAACTGTCAGCACCAAAAACGTACAAGTTCTGCGAAACCCGCTTGAACTTTCTCCTCTGTTTACTGGGGGCTTTGCCACAAATGCCTTTGAAGCCTCATAATCACCCCTGCCTTGCCTCTTACCCAACCAAGACCTGTCTCCTCAAAGGTCACTGAAACGCTCTCGCAGGCAACTCTGCCTAGAAACAAACTGGTGCAGAGCTTGAATTTTGTTTTAAACCACAAATTCCTAGAACATTGCTCTGTGGTCAGCTGGAAGGAGTCAGAGCAGCCTCCAGACCGTTCATCGGAAGCAGAGTCAGCTTGTTTCACACCTCTCTTAGGGTTCAATTACTCACAAAATAGACATTTATGCTGTGAATAGGCTTTCTGAGATCAATGATGGGCTCCGCTGTGATTAAGCCAACCCCACGTGTTTGCTCTGTGGGAGGCACTTGTGGAGGGAGGTGCTGCCTGCAGCACCATTGGGGACCTCTCCTTCACATGTTATTTTAAGCAGGAGAGATTCCACAGCAATACAACAGGCAAAATACAGAGAACCAGCACCTCTCTGCTGGAAATCATCCTTTTCTTTCTCACATAATAAATTACGCTGTTTCATACATATCAGATAAGGTCTGAGGGAATCACTTACCCACTGTTTGCGCGCATGATTTCTCCTCTTAAAGTACAAAATTAACTTTTTCCGCATTGCCTGGTTTCTGTAAAGAGGGAAAAAAAGATGAAATCTGATTAACGAGGTGGCTAAAATACACAGCCTGGCTTTCCCCACTCCCAAAGGAGTGTGCAGCACAGTTTCCACCTTAACTTGGAATCGCATCCACTCCAGACCAGCAAATGCTCTTATCTGGGACCTCGAGTCAGCTTAGAAAAAGACCAACAAACCCTCTGAGACGGGAACTTCACCCACATCTGTTGGTAAACCAGGACTAAAGTTGAGAACTAAATTTATTAAGTCCCACTGCAAACCTTCCCCATGTTCTGAGCACCACACGTGGGCAGACGCTCAGCTCTGCATTTACCAATGGCTCAGGCTGTTCTTTCATTAATTTCTCACGTTGATCTGCAAAACCCCAGTGGGTTCCTGAGAGCAGGGGGACTCAGGCCAAGCTCTGCATGGCATGAGGTGGCATCCCCCGAGCAGAGACCGCCCCGGGTATCCCCGGTGCCCAGGTCAGCGGCGATGGGGATGTCAGAGCACACATGTTCACCCCTGGGCTCTGAGGCCCTGATAAGGAGGCAGGATCACAGCAGGGCTTGCAGCACTTATCTCCTGACCTCTCACTTCCTTGGAGCTCTGCCCAACAAAGCTGCAAACAACCAACCAGGAGAGTTCAGCCACTTGCAGAATTAGGACCTCAACGGAGAACCCGGCCACCGCAAACCCAACGACCCCAGCGCCTGCCCAGACACCCCCCACTTTCTTCTTCTTTCTACTTTCTAAAGGCAGCGTGAAATAACTGCTCAAAGAGAAGCAGCACAGGAGCACAAAGGAGCTGAAAAGGCTGCAGGAGCTCCCAGAGCCTGCATGAGCCCCAGAGCTGAGCTCCTGTGGTTGTTCCTGTTGCTAATATTCACAGCAATAAAATCTCTAGGTAAAAGGTAGAGACCAGGGGCAAAGGAGTTTCCTCAAGTCTTTTATCCCGATTAAAGGCAGAGCTGCAGTGTATAATTACTGATCAGGAGCTTAGCAGTCTCACGTAGGCATGTTCTGTGGGATTTAGCCGAATGAAGAGACACCCTTGCTGCTTCCTCATTCCCCTCCCGCGTGGCTAGCAGGAAGGGAAGAACCACCTTCCTTTCCATGTAAATCCCTCAGCATAATTAGCAGCAAACGGGACTGTTTGGGAAGAGGCAGAGGGCCCAGCTCACTTAGAGAGAGCACTGGGGGCAGTCCTGGCTAAGTTTAGGAATGGAGAACATTGCAGAAAGCAGCAACATTTTTCCCTTTTTAAACTCTCCTCTTGCTGCACCACCGAACCATGCACCAGCACTCACAGGAACGACAGTGATCCCACAGCAAGCCCTGCCCTGGGAACCACAGGTCCCTCCAGCATTCATTTGCCAGCCCCAGATCCTCCCATGCTCCTGCACCCCTTCACATCACACATGCTGAGCTTTCCTCAGCGGCTCCAGCGCCGTGTGGTGCCTCAGTGGGCAGCAAAGCCTCCTGCAGGGACCCCATCAGATGCATTTCCTTCCAAGGCTTCAGCTCCGTGTGAGCGAGCTCCATCGGGTCACTGTGCCCAACACACACATTCCTGTTGATTGTTTGTTTATTCCAACTCTAATGGAAGCTCTAACACAAGGGAACCCTTGGGGTGATGCTAACGATGAGTGTGTGTGCGATGGTCCCCAACAAGGGGTCATGGATTGTCCCTTGGGGCCAGCCCTGCTAAATCAGCCCCTGCCCTCCCGGTGTCAGCCTGGGTGCCACCCAGGAGACACGCGGGGCTTTGACACGCTGCTGCTGCTGCTGGATCTGCTGCACAAGTTCTTGGAAAACAGCAGAGTAAATGAAGGAAATTAGCAGCTCTTACGCAGCTGATGGGTTGCCTTGAGTTGTGCATCATGGCTGACCTTGAAAGTGTGAACACAGGCAAAGGCTTAATGGCTCTGCAGCTGCAAAAATCAGGAATGCCTTGAAAGTCGGTGTATGTTTACCACCACCAAGGCTGAAGTAATCAAAGAGTGAAAGGATTAAAACAACAACAAACCCCCTCATGCCCTGAATGTTTTTGCCACTTTATCTTTTTTGTTTTGTTTTGTTTTTGCATAAGGTCAACCTTTCAAAGGTTAATACAATCTTGGTAAATATAAATAGGCTTCACAGTTTATCTTGCTACATGTACTGCTGTTACTTAGAAACTGTTTGCAGCGAGGTTAATTCGGGCCACATGTCTCCCAAGCACACGCTGTGCTCCCTGGGCAAATCAGGGAGCCGAGCACAACCGCTGTGCACAGGCAGGGAAGGTGAGGGCTCTCTGCTGGGAATTGGACACGGAAATAAATAACCACCGTGGAGTGGCACATGGCAAAGGCTGCTCCTGCAAGGTGCCAGCCTTCCTCCCTTCTCCTGCTGCCCAGCCTGAGTCCTGCGGTTTGCAGGGGCACAAGGAAAGTGTCACGGATGGAGACCTGAACCGCACAGGGGTGAAGAAATCGGGCAGCTCCCAGGCAGGAGGAATGGGAGCTCCTTAGATAAAGCAACAGTGACTCTTGTGGGCAGGTTGAAGTACTGCTGGGCCGGCATGTCACACCACGCCGGGAGAGGAGGTCATGCGAGCTCCCTGCCCTGTCCTGGGCAGTGTCCCTGAGGATGGGGCAGGCTGGGACAGACACAGACCCCCCAGCTTCTGGCGAGCTGGTGTTTGAAGGCTGCCAGACGGCACACCCCCATTCTTGTGGTCAATGATTCATCTACTGGATGGAGCCCATCTCCATTCCTGACCTCCCTGTGGCCCGTGGGCTCCACAGCTCCCTGGTGTACCCACGGATAAGGACCTTCCTTCTGGTGGGTTCTCAGCTTCACAGAGCATCCCCCACCGCCGGCTGCCATTTCCCATGCGCCTGCTTCAGTGCAGCCCCACACCAGTGCTTCCCTCTGAGGGCAGCTCCTCCAGGATGAGGACACCACATGCAGTTACATTCTCTGTGACAAAGGCTATTCCAGGCCTTTGGTCACCAGAGGAGCTTTTCCTGCACTTTCTCTGCTCCTTTGCAGGCAGATCAGCCAGTGCCTGTCACACACCACAACCTTCTCCAGAGAGACACTGACTGTGTGAGCTTCTGCAGACACCAGAGCTGCCTCCAGGAAGCAGGATTCAAACACTGTCTATAATTTTGGGTGTGATTCTGCAAGAGCTTTTCATCCTTGCATAACTCATCTTCTTATGCCCCCCTTCCCCTGCCCTGGCTGGTGAGCCCCACACAGGAGCACGGTTCTCAGAGCCCGTCTCCAAACCACGGAGTGAAACCAATCTCCCACTCCGAGCAAAGCAAAGCGAGCCCTGTGGGAGCAGCTGCTTCCACCTTCACTGGCTTGGCCCAAGGTTGTTTTTGTTTGATGGCTTTCACAATGGAGCCAGTCAAGGAGAGAACCTGTAACTCTGACTTTTGAGTTACTTGGCCCAGGTCCACGCGAATGACTTGGCTGCGATATTAAAAGGATGTGTGTGCATGCATGCGTGTCGGTGCTGGTGTGTACCCACTGTGGACACTGCCAAAACCCTGGGATAAGGCTCCCAAAGGATACAAAGAGCTGGTGCACTGCGGCACACCTGGCCAAGCCTGAGGAGACCTTCAGCCGGTGCAAGATGAGATGAAAGGAAGTCTGCTATTTGAGCAAAACTAATCAGGGGTATTTAATTACACAGGAACGTCTTTCATCAGCCAGAGCAAACAAAGTAGGGACCAAACTGCAAAGAACCACGGGAAGGAGGCAGCGAGCAGCTGGCAAAGCCATTGTGCAGCAAGATGGATCACACAGGCAAGGTAGGAAACCCAGGAAGCTCCTGGCAACTCCAGCCGAACAAAGCACAGGGAGACAAGAGATCTGCAAACCGGGAGACCCGAGGAGCGCAGCGGGAACGCTCCAAGGTGAAACCAGCCTAGAGGCAATGGACACCAAAACAGTTCTGTCCTCCCCTCTGCTGCGCCTGCTCCTGTGCATGGCTGGTGCCAGGATCCCAAGCCGCTGCTCGGGGCAGGCACCGATTCCCTCCAGCCACAGGACTCCCTGCAGCGAGGGCAGGGAGCAGCTCACCCTGTCCATGGGTCACTGCACTCATTCCCTGGCTTGCCCTGAAATGGCTGGAGCGCACAGCTCCAGCTGCTAACACACTGTAACCTACTAACCCCAAGGCAGGGCACGCTTCTGGAGAGCCAGCTGTTCAGTGCAGCTCCTTGCAATATTTAGAAACACTTTCTGGGGAAGTAAAGCAAAACAGATCTTTAGTTATTTACTCCAGAGCCCTCGGGCGCTGGGATGGACACCATCAGCACCTCTGAGAGTGGCACAGGTTCATAACTCTGGATGTAGAGTCGGGCAGGCTGTTCGTGCCCAGAAACACCTCTGCCTTGCCCTGAAGCCCAAGCTGACTGTACAAGTCCAAGTGTTGCAAGACAGCCCCCCCCAAACCAGTACTGGCTTTTTACTGGCAAGAGGAAGAAGCAGAAGGCAGCAGTGTGAGTCTCCCATCATTTAGTAATTCATCACGAGGTAATGTGCTGCCTTGGTGCATGCCAATAGAGAATAAAAGAGATGAGAAACCTTGAATGGGATGAGCAGGGAGCTGCTAGGTGAATTTCTAATGAGGAAAATGTCTACAAGCACTAATAAAAAGACCTGAAAGAGAATGCATTAGTAATGACAGGGTTTGAAAGAACATTTGTGTTACATGTCAGGCTTCAACTATGAATTTAGAGGCAATCCAGTACTACTAAATCCCCTAAACAGCAAGTAATGAAAAGATGACTTAAATTTCCCAATGTGACAAGCGATTTGGAAAGCCACAGTTGTGAGATTTTCAGAAGAAAGCTGTTCT
>VZRN01000988.1:1981895-2011716 GCA_013397935.1 Dasyornis broadbenti | reverse complement strand
GGGGGTGGTTTAGAAAACAAAAAGAGATTCAGAAGCCCTGAAATCCGTCTGAAAATCCCGACTTCAGATTTTGACTCTACAGAGGCAAATTTCCTGCCCTCTCCCCAAGAAGCTCTGAGCAGCAGTCACCAACCCAGATGTGCAAATATTAACATCGCACTCAGCTCTGCTGCCGCTGGATCTGGACACGTGAGAAAACCCAAATCATACCAAGCTCTCCATCTGTTTTAACTGCACATTCAGACCCTGCTTCTCCAACACCGCCCTAACCATCTTGAGGGGATGAAGCCTGGTTTCATTCCAACATTCCTGAATTTCGGTGTAAAGCAAGGAGATGCTCTTGAAGGGGAGGTTTAGAGCAAACCCTGTGAACAGCACCTTGTATGCACTTACCCTGCACTATTCTCTTTGCTTTTTGTCTGCTTTCTCAAGGCTCAGGAAAGCTCACATTTTGCTTTCAAATACAAGTCTCACAGAACATGATTGCAAGATGACTTCTTCGGGAAAGGGGGGAGGAGAGTCCTGCCGGGGCTGTTTTTCATGGCTGACCGAGCAGGAATCTCCGAAGGCCCCCTTGGAGAATATCTCTTCAGACAGACAGCAGGTAATTGATCCTGCTCATGTGAACAACATCTTGTCATTTTTCAAACACTTGGAGGAAAGAAGGTTAATATCTTTGGAGCCGGAGTCTGGGGAATACGCAGAGGCTCTCCTGTGGCAGGGTGGGAAGGGCAGCTCTCATCCTTGTACAACCACAGCTGGCAAAGCACTGAAATAAAGACCTTGACTAGAGGCACCGGTGCTTCACTGATGCACCAGGACGTGTCTTCTGCACTTGTTGTGTTCCATCAAAATGTAGAAAAAGGGTCTGTAGCCTCCTCAACGGATGCAGAATCACCCGAGCAGTCTCCAGTCGTGTTTAGGGCTGTGATGCATCTTGAAGGAACTTCTCAGTCTGTTTCAAAGCCAAAAAATTCTCACAGCAAGGGCCAAGCCAGCCACAGGGGCAAAGCTCACCCCATCCCTGTGAAATGAGGGCACTAAACGCCACCTCGCCCTCTTCTTCCTTGATGAGTGGCAGAGCCCTTCTCTCCAACAAAGCAGATATTTCAAAGAGAAAGGACACGGTCCCATCAAAGGTAGGTCAAGTCTTTGGAACAAACCACTCAAGGGTGCCTTGGATCCCGTGGCAGATGTAGCATACAAAATTAACCATGTTTGCTCGAAGCCTGCACTCACAGGTGAACCAAAGGGACCGCGCAGACGAAGAACGGAGCACAGCCAGGCAGCTAAATAGGACTTAAAAGCTTTTGAAGCTGCAAACACCGGAATGAACTGGGGCATGAAATTAATTTTAACTGTACTGAATAGGAGACAGGCCATAAAACTCCATGAAAATAAGAGACCGGTAACATTTTAGTAAGAGTAGAAATTCTCCCGGTAACTCCCCAGTCAGCTCTATTAGCATACGTGACTCATCCCAGCTGAAAAGCAAAGCAAACAAGAAGGGAGAATTAAATGAGTGTTGCAAAGCAGAGAGTATGGCTGTGGAGAAATCGAGGAATCCTGGCTTTCTGATATTCAAATGCCTTCTCACTGACACTTGCAAACATTTAACTGAGAAAAAAAATTCACACCAGGAAATGGTAAAAAAAAAAAAAAAAAAAAAAGAAAGCTATAAAAGGTATTTGTGTAAGAGCCTGGCCATCTTGTGCCCAGGTATGAGGCTCCAAACCAGCTGCACATGGGAGCAGTTTTCATTTGGCACAACACAGCCAGGATGCAGTGAGGATTTGTGGACAGAATCACAACCCAGATGATTTTCCAGCAATCTGCCAAAAGGCTTTTTCATCATGGCTAAATCTGCATAGGGTGAAGCTGTTCTGGAGAATCTGCATCCAATTACACCTTGGCAGAATATAACCTGTGGTGTCCTGGCAGCTGTCCTGGTGCTCTAATGCATCTGGCTGGTGTCTCCCTGCACCCTGAGGATTTACTCCTTCCATGGAAACAGCCACCCCCAGGCTATGGAGAAGAAGCTGCTCTTCTGGAGCAGAAAGGCACAAACATATTTAGAATGAGGAAAAGACAAAAAAAATATCTTCAAATTCAGCTTGTGGGAAAAGTTGTAGATCAGACGTGAACATCCACGCATAACGTGGTCAAAACAGAGACTATCTTTTGCTCTTGGTCAAAGGACCCTGAATCATTTGCTTGGAAAAATCACCAAAATCTTGATTTCCTATCCGCCCCTCAAGCATTGAAATGTCCTTTAATGTGCAGCAGGGACATAGAGATGGGAGAAAAGGCACACCAAGGTCTCTGCATGTCCAACAAGTAGCAAAGTGCAGACCAGACCCAAGGACCTCCAAGACAGACCCACAGCCAAAAGCAGCCAACATCTGGAGTCCAGATCGCTCAGGGGCCTTTCTCTGACCTAGATCTGTAACTGTGCTCGGCTGGCATCAATAAGCAGCTGAAGGCAGCTAATTGCCAGGTTTCTGGAAGGAGGAGACAGAGGCTTTTCATTAAAATGTGTGGTTTCCTTCCCGTATTTTTGCAGCATTAATCACAGTGAGTATTAACCCCAACCCTGCCTGTTCCAGCCTCTCCTTGGTCTGTCACTGCCACCACCACAGCCACGTGGGGACTGTCACTGTCTGGAGTGGGGATAACCCTGCGGATCCTACAGAGGCAGGGATGGAGGAGAGCACCTGCTCTGATGGCTGCTTTGACTGGGCTTCACCTCTTATCAACAGTTTTACTCCTGACCTGCGCAGTCGGCTCTCTCTTGTTTGCACCCGTCTTTCAGGCAGCAACCCAGGACAGGAAATAGTTTAAATCACAGGAAAATGTGATCACAAACCCACAAATATTGGCAGGGGAACGGAGAGTGGGTGAAAAATCTGAATCTACTTTTAACTCGTTCCTTCAAGGACAACACGAGCGCTCAGCTTGAAATTGCCACCTTCAGCACCTGCACTGGGATGGCTGTGGAGCCCTTCCAGGCAAGAGAGGGTCCCCAGGAGCTGGTGACTTCCACCAGAGCCGGGGGTGAGACACAACCAGCAACGTCCTTGGGCCAGCACCTGCTGCCACACGAGATGGTTTATAGATCATCAGCCCCCTGAACTGACAGGGACCCCCTGAGGGGCTGGGGGGACGCTGGGTTTGAATGTTTTGCGGCGAGTGCATTGCTGGGATGACACAGGAAGCTTTGGGTGGAGCAGGAATGGAGCGGGGCCTGGCAGTGAGCAGTGGGGTCACGTCACCAAACCCTCCTCCTGCAGACCTCGGGGGACAGAGAGCCCCTAAACACTGCCACCTCCTACCACGGCTCCCCCAGAGCAAAGGTACAGGAACTCTTCCCTTATAACCCCCTGGGATCAATTAACATACCGCTGAAAAGCAAGAGATTATTAACTTTTGTTAATAGATTATTAAAGATGATTATCACCAGCTGACCGAGCTGGTACCAAAATAGACACGCTGCAGGCAGCTCAGAGCAATCATCAGTTCATTCAAGGCAGATAAAAAGTTTCAGATCTGGTTTGACTATTTAAATTTCCAACAATAATCACAATTATCACTATTCTCATTATCTGTTATATTTCTTCTATGTTCAGGAAGTCACTGTGGTTATTAAACACATGCTGATGATTAAATCATGTATTGAGGTGATAAGTCAAATTAGATGATTGCTAAGTCTCGGTAAGTATCTTTGAAATAACCAGTTGTTATTAGACATTCAAGAGGTCCTTCATGAAAATCTAATTGTAATTGCAACTTTTCATTTTACCTCATCTTTCTCGCATGCAAACACACACACACACACACACACTGGCAGCTGATTTGGGTGGGGATCAGCAATCAGTACGGGTGAAACACAGAGGAAAGCACTTAAGGTAAGAGTTCTCTGGGAAAATATCAAGGGGTCAGCTAGGACCCACATCCACCCCACCCCGAGAAAATCAAACAGCACCTTCAGCATACACCTTAAGCTACAGCTCCTGACTGCTGGGCTCCTGGAGCTGGTTTGTGCTTCAGGCACCCAGAGCAGCTCTAATAGGATGCTCACAATTCCTCGGCAGCTTTAATCGAGGTCTGGGAGCAAGCTGGCACCCCTCCTGCTCCAGCCTATTGCCCAACCTGACATTTAAAATAGCTTTATTGCCACATACTTACATTTTAATGTTTTCATGGTACTGCCTGGTGTCTGAAGGCTGGTTGTATAACGGCTGAAATAAAGAAGAAAAATGAAGGCATAAATGGTACGGTCTGACATTTAGAAACTTAAACCCCTCAGAAGCGCTGCCGCCTCGGCGCAGATCCCCAGCCTGGGCGCCTGTCCCTGTGTCCCCAGCCCCGCTCCCGGCCGTACTGGAGGGTGCTGGCTCCCGGCAGCGCCGCTTGAGTCCCGGTGCATCCCGGCTCAGCCCGTGGGAGGGCAGGCAGCGCTCGAGCGAGCTGCCTCAGAACAAGCAATTTGCGACGTCGTCCAGATAAACACGGCACGGCGAGGACGTGGCTGTTATTCACCGATTAAAAAACGCACTGCGCCTCGGAACATACGACACGGGGGAGGCGAGGGGAAAGTGGGGCTTGGGGAGCGGGAAGAGACAGTCTGTGAGCTGCAAGTTGTTATGTCTACGCGGCAAAAGCCTGCCTGAGCCCTCCCAGGGAGCCAAGCACAGGCAACTGCAGGCAGGACAAGTGTTTGCCTTTGGGTTTCCAGCAGTGCCAAGGGTGGGTTGGCCCTCAGGCCAGCTGTCACTGCGGTCTCCCAGCACCCCTGTGTACAGTGATGCTCATCAGTCCCTCAGGATGGGCAGCTGGGCTCCAGCAGACGAGTGTTCTCCTCAGGGTTGCTCTGTCCCCAACACTGTCAGTGGGGATATGGCAGGGACCTCCATGGGGAGTCAGGAGAATTGGATCAACCCCTCGTTACTGCCCCTGCTACCTCTCCCTTCCCAGGGATTTACCCTTGGATCCCACCTCTAGAAGGGAGAGATGCCACAGAGACCAGGCTCAATCCCACCCACTGTAAATAAAAGCTCAGCACACACTCCAGGGGCTGCCACCAGTCGTGTCCGCATCTGCAGGCTGACAGAGCGCTCAGGATTAAGCCCTTCAACACTTCTATTCAATGTCTTCAGCTGCTGTGAATGTGTCCAAGACTGCGATAACCAAAAACCTGCCATGGGCCAACCATCACAAGAACCTAACAAGCACAGCTCACACCTGACCACAGAAACATCACCAAGCACTCAAGCAATTCATCCACAAAGCTTCCCCAAACCAGCTGTGAGAATCCAACATCTGTGGCCAAACACAGGCAGAGGGACATGTGATTGCCTATCCTGGCTGAAGGATATCCTGACTATGGATTGACACCAGCTCACCCTCCTACTGTGGTCAGTAGGGCTGAGACTGTGCTCTGGATTGAACCGATTTCATCTCAGATTAAACACAGGAAAAAGAGCAAAACATCTGCTGAGCATCTGCTCAAGCAGGTGAGCAGCACTGGGGGCCACAGGACTTGGACACAAAGATGGGTTCTTTTCCCCTCCGGTTTGATGAAGTTGTTACTCCCACCTCTACTGTGCTATCTCCCTATCACCATCACAGGTGCTTGGCACAGAAAGCTGTTTTTCCACACAGCCTGTCTCTACTGCTCTATAAAACACAGACACTGCCTCCCCACACCAGGACAGCCACATCAACCCACACGGAACGGAGACTGGCTGTAGCTCTCCCTACATCACCACTGCACCAGCAGCTCATCAGCTTCTCTTTGTGGCTGCCCTTGGACGTGTCCCTCGTCGCTGTGAAAGCACACGTAATCCCCAGGCAGAAGGGGCACGCAGAGGCGCGTAATCCCCAGGCTGACAGGCACGGGGGGATGAACTGCCGTGTTCCAGGAGGGATGCAGGGCTGACAGCAGCGTCCGGCGTCCGTTACCTGGTGAGGGGGGGACTGATGGGCTGTGAGCCTGCCAGGAGACAACTGGCCACCCTCTGCTGGCAGAGCCAGGGCAGATGAGATTTTACACGCAGGTCCTTGTGAAGAAGACATTGTCAGTGATATCCCTTCCCCAGGGGTGTTTCTATCGTGAATCCTCTCAGATCTGCCGGTTTGACTCCAGGCTCAGAGCTGGCTGTGCGCTTCATGCTTGGAAAGCTCAGAGGAACACAGACATCGGTCTCATCACGCAGCTCAAGAGAAGCAGGTCTGCACCACAGAGAGAAGAAATAGAGCCGCAGCTCCAGAGCATCATAGCCACAGTCACCCTGGAAAGGCTCAACTGGAACAACTGCTGGGAGGCCTTGACCAGGGACCATCTCTTGGAAGACGACTGCAGGAACAGGAAACACCGAGAAACAGGTGTCTCTCTTCCCTCTTTGCTCATAAAAATCAAAACAAAGAAGCTGGCGTGTGGCAGGTCACAGACACCTTCCTCCTGGGAGATGCAATGAAATTAACATTTTGGTTTGGACCTGGGTCAGAAAATGCTCACGTGCACACGGACATCTGAGATGCCTTGATGCCACCCAGCTCACCAAAAGCTAATGATTCCTCTCCACTAGAGCCTATGATACAAACACTTAGAGTCTTAGCTAGCAGACCTAAGTGTTAGCAGATAAGCACTGGAACACATCACTTGAAAAGAAGTGCCCAAACACTCAGAAATAAGAAATTCTGGCACCCAAACCCAAGATCCACATGACATCAGCACCTCAGATTTCCACCTTCACCACAGCGTCAGCACCGTAACTCGGCCCATGCAGTGCAGGAAGCCCAGGAGACAAGTTCTACTTACCCACAGAGAACTTACAGACTAAATATGTAACAAAACTTTATTCTCAACAGGGCAGGGACTGAGAAACAGCATCTTCCCTCAGAGACATCCACAATTCCAAATTCCACCTTTCTCAGTATGTAAGCAGAAGTAAAGCTCACAGGTCAGATAGGTAAGGCCATGTTCAAAACATCCCAGTGTTTCTCCAGGGTTAGGAACATGTAATGCATTTCTCTGGGGGATTTTAGACGTTTTAGAAAAACATAATTGCAATGCAAAGCTATTACTGGAAAAGCCCTGGATTTACTGAAAGCTCTTTAGAAATAAAACAGAATGAAAGGTCTCAACTGCTTTCTGGACACTGCGGGGTTCAGAGTATGCATCTCAAAAACATTTCTCCCTGGGGAAAACATGGGAACATTTTAAAAATGGTACCACCACACTGCAGGGATGAAATGACCAGAGTAGTCCTGGTTTACTGAGTCACAACCAGAGCAGAGCACCAGCTTCCCAGGACCCAAACTGGACCCCTGCTTCCTGGGAATGCCTGAGCCTTCTGCTCCAAACTGCCAGCAGCACCCAGTGCTGGTGCCATGACTGACCAATTTCCACCACAACCTCTCACCTCATCCATGAGCCCTGGCACGCTGCCCACAACTGAGCCAATGTGCATCCAGCACCTTCACTGCTCCAAAGGCACCAACCAGAGCTCTCTGAACAACCACAACAGGACATCTGAGCAGAGCTGACAGTAACACACAACACCTCTCCTTGCAGAGACTGGATTGGCACCAGGATGTTCAGTCTCCCTGCAGGAGACTCCCGGGCTGTGGCAGCCCCAGGGCTGGAGCACTGGTGTGTGACATGGTGGAGCAGGCACGAGCATCAGGCAGAGCATGCAGAGCTGCTCTTCTTCCTGGAGCTGCTTCCTCTCCCGCTCAGAAGAAGCTGTGACTCTTCATCTTGTCTCTCGCAGGCCGCTGGCAGGTCCTGGGCGCTGCTGTGCCCGACACGGCCTGGGGGCTGGGCCTAGGAAATGTCTCTGCCTGGGCAGACGGACCAGACAGTCTGCAGGATGTGTGCAGAGCCCAGCTGGGGTTTCACAGGGTTTTCTCAGCGAGGTTTCCCCTCTTCCCCTGCCCTCTGATGAGTAAGGCACAGAGACTGCAGAAGGGTTTGCACTGGGCTCTGTTACAGCCCCCACCGTGTGGTGTCAACACCCAGAGACAAAGCATCAACAAACTGAGAAAAGGAGAGAAAAAAAACTAAACAGGAGAGGAGGAAGGAAAGGAAATGCAACATCTTTCAGATGAAGAAGCACCAACCCGGGGCACCGCCAATGTTCAGAGCAGAAAGAGCAAAGGGTTTGTTTGACCCTGGTGACTCAGAGGAGTAATAATGAGTGTTACCTCCCCAACAAGGAAGTGGGCTCTGTCACGTGTGACCTCTCCCTTATGCACAGGGGAAGACAGCAATTAGTACCACCTCCACAAGGCAAGTGCAAATTACAGCTGTCGAAGCCTGAGAGCTGCCTGCTCCCATCTCATACACACAGCTCCCTCCACTGCATCCCACGGCTGGTGCAAAGCAGGAGATTCTGTCAGACTTGCTCTGATCCTTCCTGCCAAAGCACCTTTTTCAGGTACCCTTCTCCAGGACCCAGCCCCCAGGGGGCTGTTTCCAGCTGCCCCTCCAGCAATCAGTCCTTTGACTTACAGAAGGATTTTTCCAGACGATGGAGCAGCCCAAAATAGATAATTTGTCTAAGTTGTTTTCTCAGCTTCCCTGCGCACGAGAGAGACCGGAATAGGAAGTGTGCAAGTCCTGATACCTGCAGGTTATTGCAGCTGTAGTCAGGCTGTGCTCACGGAGCACCCTCCTGCATTTTCAGTGGGTGGGACAAAGGACAGTCCAAGCACCCACCCCTCCACACAGCACCTCGAGGCTGCCTGACCAGGAGCAGCCCCACAGCGCTGGTGCCGTGTCTGCCACCAGCAGACGACACCATCAGCACCTGGAGTGGAGGAAGACTGTGCCAGAGCCCCTTCCACCCTCCAGCTCCACTGCAGCGCGTGAGGAAGGAGCCAAAGGGTTAAGGCTCTCCGAGAAGGGCTCTGTGTGTGTGTCTGCCTGTGTTTCAGTACTCATCTCAGTCACTTTGCTTCCTGCCTTGGTGCCGTGCCAGCAAGAGGTCCAGGCCAGCAGCACACTTCCTACTGACAGTCACACACACACAGGGTGCTGTGATCGCTCACCACCCAGGAACGTCTCCAAACCTGGCCCAGCTCCCGCTCCCCGCAGCCAGAGGTTAACACTCACCAGCTCCACCTCGGGACCCAGTCCTTCCAGGATCCGGTGGGCAGCCTCCGCCTTCTTCTGCAGGGAGGAAAGGGGAGAGGAAGAAGAAAAGTTATTTGTGCCATTGGTTACAAGCTGCAGCTCTCCCCTCTGCTTAAACCACTCCTCAAACCTCCACAGAGCTGTCACAAATCCCATCCCTGCCTGAAAGTGGGTGGAAAGGTTCAGCTCAGCCCCTGGACCTGCAGGAAAAACCCGTGGGCGAAGGGCTCCGGCACTGGGGTAATCATGACTTTAATGCATCCGAGCTCTGCCCAGGAAGTGACCCGAAAGCCTGAGCCCTGTGGGTGCCAGGCAGGGGATTGTGCCCGTTACCTCAGCGCGGCTGCCCTGCGAGGAAGAGGGCGGGCAAAGCGGCACACACGCAGAGATGCCCTTTCTAGGATTCATCGCTTCACGAGCATGTGATCATTAGAGCTGCCCTTGGCTCCTCGTCGTGCTCTCACTTCCCTCCCCTCCCTGCCGCAGAGGAGCCCTTCCTCGTCCCCTCCCACCCCTGGCTAGGGTACCTAGTGTTTATTAAAAGCAAAAAACCACCCAGGAACACGTGTCAGGAGCTGTGCAGCGGTTACTAATTAAACAGGCCTGAAACACAGACATGGGTTGGCTGTAGCAGGAGTCTAAATAAAAGATGACATTTTCAGTAAACAGCACTTCCTCGCAAAGCCAGGCTGTTCAGGGGGGTTACTGACAGTCTGATAAATCCAGATCACTGCACGCTGCCACCACCACGGGCTGAGCTGCTAAAGCCAAATACCTGACAGTCATGGAGACAAGGAGATGGATTTTCAGAGGTTCCGACAAAATAGGTAGTTTTGGCTATTTTGGGGTAAGGGAGAGAGAAAATCTCCAGCTGCCTAAAATAAGGAGCTGAGTCCCAGGCCTGGGGAGCAGGGGTGGGCTGGGGTGGACTCCTGGCAGAACTCCTTGGAGAACATCAGCACTGTAGCATCAAGAAGTCTTACAGAATTAAAACCAGGGGGTAAGGTTTTCAGGGGAGGAGGGATCATTAAAACTGCTAAAAACTCTCTACATCAGCTTCTAAGAGGATGATTTGGCCAATGCCTTCCTGCCTGCCATTGATTGCTGGTGAGCAGGAAGCATCAGCTTACCTAAATCTTTTTGATGCACACCTGGGACAAAAAGCAGCAAACCAATTAATTGCAGTCAGCATAATTATGGGCAGAAGGTTGCAGCCTCACTCAAGGCAGGCAGTCTCACCATGTACCTGTTCTCCTGGGCACCAGCGCTGGTGGAAGATGCCCTGGCAGCAGGGATGGCACAGCAAGGGACCAGCGATGCTGCAGGCCCGTGTGTACAATGAGATTAACTTCGAGAAAAAGCTGAGTGTGTTCAGCTGCTGCATTTGCCGTGTTTAGACAACTTAATGAGACAAGCCAGAGGCAAACCACCATAGGCAGAACATGTGGCGAATCAAGAAGAATGACATAATTTGTCTTGCATTAACCAACTGCAATACACACATCTCCAGAACGAAAGATCAGGAGAAGCTATTCCGAGCACGTATCTTTGTACGTACACAAAGAAATGCCTCTATCTTGAAAGCTGCCCAATTAACACTTGACACCCACTGTAATTGCTGATGCTCCTTGCTGCCTTTATCAGATCATAGCAGAACCATAATGAGCTGTCTGAAAGGCCTGGCAGACCGAGGTGAGAGCTGGAGGTGGAACTGGGAAGAACATAAAGCGCCCAGCAGAAGGCTCCCACCACACCAGGGCTCATCTGTAAGGACAGAGACACACAGGGAGATGTGTTCCTGCCCAGGGACCCAGCAAGCCAGCAGCCTGACTGGAGAACTGAGGCAAACCTCAAACTGTTCAGGTACAAAGGCAGCCCCACCAGGCCCTCCCACAGCAGTGGGACCTTAGCTGATGACCGTCAACAGTCCTGATAAATCCTTTGCCTTCCAAAGGCATGGCCACCTAGGACTTGGTTCCAATACTGATTTTGTTAGGAGTATATTTAGTGATGGATCCTGCAGAAGAAAACCACAGGGTTCATCCTACATCTGCTGAATGACCCCATCCGTGCCTCCATTTCTGTTAATAAAGGGAAAGAAATGTATCAAGAGACAAACCCAAGCCTTCATCCCTGGTGAGACACATGAAGACCCCCACCAGTCGTACACTCTCGCTGCAGCTCCACAGCAAGCAGGCAAAGACCCCTTTTGTTGATCTGGTACAGAATCCTAAAACATTGCTCCAGCACTGGAGCAGTGGTGCCCATGGAGAGACCTCCAAGTGCATTTTCAGAGGGATCACAGTGCCTCAAGAAGCACGTCTGAACCAAAACACTGTAACTGTGGGGCCCACAGATGCGTCAGGCAGCAGCATTTGCCCCTACTGAACCTCTCTCCCCCTGGGCAGGGGCACAGGCAGGGACACAGGCAGGCAGATCGTTCTCTTACCCCGGCTCATGCTGCTCCAAGGGGCCCGGAGCTAAAGAGATCTTCGCCAACAGCAAAAACCTCCCTGCAGACTACAAAAATCTTCATTCTCGCCTAAAGAGCATTTGGCTTCCAAAGCAAACTCCAGCCCCTTGCTTTTCCTTTGAAGAAACTTAAAATAGGCTTGGGAGGGGAAAGCAGGCAACAGAGCAACTTTCCGGCCATGTGAGCTCCCGTGGGGATGACGAGCCAACCCCACGAGGCAGCGGAGCAACCGAAACCAGAGGAGGGAGAGTCTGGGATTTTGCGTGGGCTCTTCTTAAAGCAAAGTTTAAAAATGGAAGAGAAGGAAACACAGGAGTTATTTTGAGAAAGCGGATCTGAAATTAGGAGGCGGCACTTTCTTGGACCGACTCCAGCCATGGTTCCATGCAGCACAAAGCTGCTGCAGCTGAACCGTGCTCCCGGGGTTATTTATAGCATCCCGTAGGCAGCAGTGCTGGGGAATGGGAGCATTTCTCTTTGGGACCAGGCATGTCCTGCAGAGAGATACACAAAGCCCTTCCAGAGGCAGGAGACTGCGCTGGAAAAAGTTCCCATCTGGCACCGCACCCCCGGGACGGGAGGGGCTGTGGGAGCAGCACGGCAAAGAGGCAGGCTGGAGTGGGATTTTGTTTAAAACGAAGTTCGGGAGAAGTGTGGCTGAAGTCAGCAGAAATCATGGAAACCCTCAGGCGAGACACCTCTGTGCATGCAGCAGAAACGCAAACAGTACAGCCAAAATGTGCTGGGACCAAACCACGACCTGGCAATGCCCGTTCCACAGGGAAAGATTTTCACTCCTACAGCCACAAGAACTATTTTTTTCTCTCCCTTAAACCTCAGCATGCTCTCTCTGAGAGCCCAACACCCCCCAGCAATTTGCTGCCCTGCACACCAAGCGGGTGGGATGAGCCCCAGTGTTGTGGAAGGGAAAGCAGTGCTCCTGCAGGGACGGCCACCGCAGTGCTCCGGGCCAACCATGGCAGAGACAAGAATGAGTGCCCTCCCCTGGGCTCTCCTGAAATTCAAATGCCCTGAGCCTCAGGGACCATCAGTCAGCCTCAGTGGCATAAGCCTAGCTCCTCTCACCCGGCCCAGGGTGCCCATGGGATGCAGCTGCCCTGCACGCTCCCCCTCCTCCCTGCGTTCAGCTGGAGCTATCTCCCCACCACACCAGCGGTGACAGAGCCCCACGGCCAAGGCTGGGGCCAGCACATGATGCACTGGGGGTTACAAATGACTCATGACAATTAGCAAGAAAACAGAGGGAACTGATGACGTTGGAGCCAGGTGTTCACACCTACCCCGCACAGAGTGTGACAGGACGACTCATTTCAGTTATGTGCTACTCTCTGGCTTGGGCTAATCATTGCCAGACTGCAGTTGCAGTCCTTGGCTCACTCACACCCCAGCCATGGCCAGTGGGGGAACCCCCAGACGCAGCTGGGTTTCCACTCACACACTCATTCCGCTCTGGTGGCTGCAAGGCTATGGAGCCCTTCAAAGGGTTGGAGGGATGTGCCCAGCAAGGCTTTGCCACTGCAAACCATGGCTGAATGCTCCACCACTGCAAAACTGCTGAAAGTGTTGGCATTGCACAGCAAACTTCCAGAAATCCACATTTTAGCACTACAGCAGTTACAGGAAAGCTCCAGTCACCCAGCCAAGGAGCCAGAACTGTGCTGCAGGGTCTGCCTTCCTCCCTCCAGCAGATCTGGGATCTGTGCAATTCTCTTCACTACTTCCAGGACCTGAAAATGCAGGACATGGCCTTATCTGGTCTGCGTTAATCACAGACAAATCTTCTAAGTCAATACATTTATTGGGAACTCCAGATCCTGAAGCAGACACCAGGATCATTAAAAAGCCAAAAGGAACGAAAATTTCCTTTAAATCAAATTTAAAAAATTACAATATTCTCAATGATTCCAGGGTAATTGTTTAAATTTTATCTTTTTTGAAATCTTGCTATCATGCAGAAAACGTCAATAGCATCTAATTCCGGCCTTTCCAGTTTTCCTCCGGACTATCGAAAAGCCCATTTTGCATCACCAAGCCCAGATGAGGCAGAATAAAAGTTATTAGAAACAAAAGCAAAACAAACAAGGCCCTTTCATCAGCCAAATACGAACCGCCCCCATCCCAACTACCACGTAAACTAGAATTTGAAAAAAGCCCCGTAGATTAAATGCTCAAAAGCACTTTCACTGATAAGGTCTTATTTACTGCACCAGCTCCGTGCTGACGAGGCAGGCCTGATTCTTCCCTTTCTCATGTAGATCAGGAGTTCATAGAAAATCAGAGTTCTACAGACATCAAATCCCTGGAGGATCTGAGTCACACTCAGTGTCTGTGAGTAGTTAACGGCAAGATTATACTTTGCAATGCTAAAAGCCTTCATTTATTTATTCTCTTATTTATGGATGGGGCATTAATGCTTTATGAAGGTATTTGAGGGTAAACGGATAGCTGGGAACACGCTCTGCACAGACACAACAGCAGCAGGGGGTGGAAAAAGTTCCAAACAATCCTTTGAATTCCAATTTTACAGCATAATGCTGAATTTATAGATAGATAGCTGTGCCCTTTTGAAGGAACAAGCATCAAGACGGAAAACGAATTAAAATTTAATCTTATTGATTTCCACCAGCTCAATCTCAAGAGCAAGACAGACGCTGCTGCTGCTGCTTCTACTGCCTGCACTGCATCAAACCCAGTTTTTCGACAGCTGACAGCGGAGCAGGTTTGGGCTTGTGTGGCTGCTGGCACCCACAGAGGCGACGTGGGGGACTGGTCCCAGCCCTCGCCACACTGCGGTGGTCACAGCACGAGGTGTCCCCTCCCTGGCACGGCGGCGGAGGGCGAAGTCACGCCATGTCCTGACGCGACCTCTCCTCCGCCATAAATGAGCGCAATGTTTCAGAGGAAGCTGACGTGCGCTTGTTCGCAGGGACACGGGCACGGGAGCTGCTTTCTGTCTGCCGCTCTCTGGGTGCACGGCAGGTCCGCAGGGAGCCTCCAGCCACCCGCCGCTGGCTCACAGAGAGCTGGAGATGGGCACCTGTGGGCTCCACACGGCCACAACGCTCAGAGAGATCTCAGGCACCTCTGCGTGCACGTGGGAGCTGATGGGGCCTTTGGGCACGCAGGTGACTTGGAGCAGAATTCACCCAGCCAAGCCATGGCGGGCTGCTGGGGAAGCAGCTTCCTCCAGGATATGCTGAGGCTCAGCCAGCCCTGCATCCCAGGAAAGGCACAGAGCATTGCTGCTCTCCTCCCCGTGACTAGCAAGGGACTTGGAAATTTCTGTTTAAAGCACAAAAACATCTCCAAGCCCAGGTATGTTCAATCGATTTCAAGAGAAGGAGGATGCAAGGAATCCCGTGCATGGCCCAGTGGAATAAAGCTACAGCTAAAAATACACACAGATGATCTGTCTTGGTTATGGGGATTTGAGGTGGAAGAAAGCGAAATTCTGTCGATACAGTAACACATCCCAGAGGTGCAAATTAAAGCCCTCAAAGAGGCTGTGTCACACAGCCACCACCTCTGAAGTGCCAGACCCAGCAGAGATCAGCCTTCCTCCGCAGGGGAGACACTAAAATCGCTCACAGGGTTTCATTTAGGACATCCCCAACGCCTCCATCACTGTCAGCCCCTGGACATCCATCCCAACCTGATTTCTCCAGGTAGCTCTGTGCCACCCTGGCAGCACCCAGCTCCTGGAGAGGAGCCCCCGAGCACCCTGCAGACAAAATGGTCCCCAGAGCTTCCCATGGCACTTTTCAAATGCTCTTGGCAATTTTAGCCCCCATAACTGTTTTCAACCATCATTTTGTTTCTTCAAGGACTGAACACACTTCTGAAAATACGAAGCAAATGCTTCTGACAATGGTGCCCACTGGCTGCTCTCAGGTTAGTCCATGGACAGTACCCAAAACGTTAACTCCCATTCTCATAAATCTTTTCAGAAATGGTACATTTGGCACTCGCAGTTGAAATTTTGGCTTGGATACACAAATGCGTGTTTTTCTGTGTTAACATGCAAAGATTTCCCAAAAAGCATGGTTTTGGGTGCAACTTCACAGCTCATCTTTGGAGACACGATAAAATGGCTCTGGGTAGCACACAGCAGGGGAGGAGGCACCTGGATCTTGAATATCAACTGTTCCTCTACAATCCAGGTCCCCTAAAAGCTGCCCAAATGCAACCACAGCCTCATAGTCCAGGCTTTGACTGCAGTCAAGAGCAGCTTCTCTCCACTATGTCACCTTTTTTTTTTTCTGGAAATCAATTACACGTCCAGCAGAGTGTAGGAAGAGGGGATTACAGGTCACATTTTCCATAATTATCCTCTCTGACACCGAGGAACTTTTCAAATCATACAAGTTAAGTAGGTCACAAGAGGGAACAGCAGCATGATGGGCATTCAGCATCAGCAAACCTGAATATGGAGAAAATTGGATACAGCCCAGCGCCACCCTCACCCCAACCCCTCACCCATACGCAGCGCAGTGGTGAGAAAAATATATAGACTTCCCTGATGAACCATAAGCTAAAATTAGAAACCATTCACGCCTGCAAAGCCACAGCTATCGCCAAAAGGAAAGTAGGTCACAGAATGGCTGGCTAACTTGATTTTCCGGCGTTTCTAGCTGCTCTGTCCTCATGTAACCTCTCCTCTCCCATGGAGCGTTTTTGGTCTCTCCTTTGTTCAGGGTATAAGTGCCGGCAGTGTGCGGCTCCGGCACGGCCTGGCAGGAGCGGTGGGAACGGGCACGGCAGCGCCCGCGTGCTCGGTGAAGCACAGACCCGTGGCTCACGAAACACTTAAACCAGAGCCAGGCAGAAGCCCCTCCACGAAGCTGCCGCCTCCCACCTGCACTGGGATTGGCACAAGGGCTGGCTTTCTGCCCCTTCCACAACATTGCTCTTTAAAGATCATTTCAGGCTTTGCCAGCACTTCTGGGGTGCTTTCCTTTCTCGCCACCTCCTGAGGCCTGAATATCCTCTTTTTATTTGCATTTCTTACCGTGCACTGCCTCCCCTCAAGCAAGCCACAAGCCAAGCGATGCGAGTAAATCCGGCTTTCCTTCCCTTTGTGCATGGGCTGCAGCCCTGGCTCAGCCATTCCCAACGCTTTTCCCACAAGTAGACCTCGAGGCATCAACTTCACTGCTTTGCCACAGCACAGCAGAAGCAGAAAGGCTTAAAATTTGGCTCAGTGACCTTCCCCACTCTAGATCGATACATCTCTATCTGGCTTGCATCCCTTCGCTCCTACCAACTCACCTTGCCATTAAATGTAAAGCTGCAGGTCAGCACAGGAGGATCTGGGGCTCTCCCACATTCACAGACAGCTGGATGCACCTGGAGGATCTGCTGCCATCAAAGCCACCCTAGATCCAACCATCAACCACTCTTTTCCACCACAATCTCAAATGACTCTAATTCCAAAACCCTTCCTCTTCCAGCTTTCCTCCTGCTGGCTCCAAAGAAGAGCAGTCACCACTAAAATGCATCCCAGTCATGTTCAGTACACGAGAGGCTGAAAGCTGAGCCTGTCAAGGCTCTTTAGAAGGGCAATTACATCCTGATTCCCACCCTCGTAACTGCAGCCTCGACAAAGACAACACTCAGCACCCCCTTCCCCCTGCAGCCCACAGCTGGGGAAAGGGTCCTTCCGTCCCCCAGCCTCAACCCATCACAGCTGGCAGTGACTCTGTCAACTCTCTGTTGCCCATAGACAGATCCTCTCCTCTCCAAAGGAGGAACCTCCCTGCAGCCTGCTCTGGTTTCTATCGAGCCAAAGGGAAGGTTGTTTGGTTGGAGTCTCCAGCCCACAGACAGGCTCGCTCACACACTACCCGCAAGGGGACTTTACAAGAACAGGGAAGAATCATCATTTGCCCATCCCTGGGATAATTCAGACACGAACACGGAACCAGATTTGAAATTATACAAACGTTTGGTGTCCAAGGTGGCCTTTGCTTGCTGAGCACCCTGGAATGAGTGCACCTACCACAAAGGTTAATAGTGAAACTCCTGGCACCAAGCTGGCAGAGGATCAGCCTCAGGCTGGCACAGGGATGCCACCAGCTCTGAGCACTGTGTGTGACAGTGTCCCAGGTGTTACAGCCGTGGACTTTCAAGGAGAAATGTAGAACTCCATGTTTGCCCTCCACAATCTCTGCCATCACCCATGGGACAGGGCAGCAACACCAAGGCACCACCCTGAGTGGCAGTGAGGCTTGGAGAGCAGATCCTGTCTGCTGTGGAGAAGGTGGTGGGAAGTAATGCGTGACCCTGCTGCTGGCATGGGCAGAGACAGGAGGAGACAAAGCAGGACAGGGGTTTGGCAGGACATCCAGCCCTGAGCCAGCTCCAGCTAATAGGAACTGCCACAACACAGGCTGTTGGGAATGTGATGGCTGAAGAACATCTTTCCCTCCTGCCTCACCACCATCACCCATTTCTTCCCCTTGTAACGTGATTCGGCTACACAAGAGTGTCCAAGGAGGATGGGGTTCAAGGGAACAGGAATAAAAATGTTTGAGAGCTCATTTTTTTCCTGAGCCTCCCCCCTTGCACAGGAGGCACAAGCCATCCAGCCCAAAGCCCCGGAGAGGGCACTTGGTGGTGAGAATGGCTTTGAGGAACACTCAGCACTGGCCCCCAAGGCCATTGCTGTAAAGCCATCACCAGCTGGCACTTGTTAATGCCTCAAACACATCGACCTCAGCCTTCACCCACTCACACAACAGACTGTGCCAGCGCTGGGCTTCCTACTGCTCAGGGAGAGAAGCAGATGGAAAAAGGAGAACCAGGAAAATTGCACTGCCTGGGAGCGCAGGGTAGGCGATTTTTTTTTCTTTTTAGGAGTCAGGCACCTGGATTTCTGCAGCTCCCAGTGAAATCGCAGGCCTCGCAATTCAAAATAATTAGCGACTGGTAGTTTTCCTTTTATGCAAAATCATCCTTTTTATCCAACACCTAAATGAAAATGAATGTGCTTGATTATCTACCAAAGGGCCCAATTTCTGAGCATCGCTCCGATGCACACAGCAAAATTCATCTCTCCTCAGGCTGCTATTACAGGCAACGGCTGATAAATGAGCGGTCAGGCAGAGATCCAGAGCCAGGGATGCCAGCCTGACCTTTGTTAATGCTATTTACAGCATCAAATATCCACAAATCCAGCCATGGCTGCATCCACATCCTTCCTGCTCCAGCCTGGGGGCTCAAGGGCAGCCAGGAGAGCTCGTAGCTGGCCTGGCAGTATTAGAGCTCCACGGATGTCACCTTCCATCCGTGCAGCCCACCCACCACAACAAAGCCCACCCTCTGAGACAGCTTTCAACCAGCTTCACTCCTGGGGGAGAGGTTGACGCAAACTATTTAACAGAGAGGAGTCTGAAGCATCTCTTGAACACTTTATCTCTAAGGCTGATCACAGGAAACCCCCCAGGCAGGTTCTTCAGAAGACATTAGCGCTCATCCGCAAGGCAGAGCAAGGTACTCACAGCTCAGCCCTGTGTGGTCACCACCATGACTGGGCTCCATCTATCCCACTCCCACGGCCTCCACCCCAGAGGTAACACCCAGGAAAATCCCCCACCTGGTCCTTACCACCCTCCCCATCCCTGGCCAGGTGTCATGGCACGATCACACGTTTGTACTTCCATGATTTCCAGACTCACCCTGTTCTCGTCGTAGATGATCTGCACCAAGCTGCGATGTTTGGACTCGATAGGAGGGGGAGAGATGGGTTTTTCAGGCTCTGGTGGTTTGGCTGCTTCTTCCTCCAACTGTTGCTGTGGAAGGAGAGAGAGGGGGGAGGAGGAGGGTGAGTCACAGCAAGAAACGAAGCCGTCCCTGTCCACATGAGACGCTCTGTGGTGCCGTGACCGAGGTAGAAACCGCCATGGTAGGAGAGCTCCTGCGAGACACGGGCAGGCTGGGGCTGGGGAGGGACAGGGAGAGGGAGGAGAGCTCACAGCAGCCCCTGCCACGCAAGCGCAGCACTGGCCTGCCCCAGGCACCGGCCCTGTGCTCGTGGGTCGGTGTGTTTTAGGCATGGAGGATGAGGACCTGCCTCAAAGGAGCCTCCTGGAATTGGCCTGAGGCTGGAAATAACGATTTTACTGGGAACACTCAAATGAAACCACAGCTCCAGCCCTGCTCTCTGCTGCTACCTGCCTCTGGAGCTGCTGCTGCCTGCAGGGAGGGTGGAGAAGCCAGGGGTGACCAGCAAGGCTGCTCTCCACCCTCAGCTTCCCCTTCTGACGGAGTGGTTGGAGGACATGCCTTGGGATGACTGTTCTCAATTAAATGACTCGAGCACCAGCCAGCCCTGCATTTTGCAATATCACCGCGGTCAGCAGGCAAACCTGACATTCCACCTGCACCTCTGTCCCTCCCAACACCGTGAGGCAGGAGGAGACATCCCAGCCCTTCCCGTAAGTTTGAGGAACTGCTCAGCTCAAAGAGGAAATCACAGATTCCTCCAGGCTCCTCCTGGGGCCAGCCTGTGAGGAGGGAGAGCGCAGCCGTGCGCGGCAGCTGCGGGGCAGCACAGGCACGGGAGAGGGAGCGGCTGTCAAAAAACGCTGAGGATTTTTTCTCTGCTTGGCTCTGAATCTCCAAATCTTTATACTTTTTTCCTGCAGCTAAAGCATCCCCCTGTTGAAGCACGAGGAAAATCGAGTGAGTCTTGTACAAGGAAGAAAATGCATCTGGGACTTGGCTTGCACCAGAGATGAGCACAGGGCTGACTTCCCTGAGACAGTGGCAGCCGGTGGCCTGAGGAGAAGGTGGGCTCCTCCTCCTCCCACACATCATCTCTGCTCCTGCTGATGACACTTTCAGCACACCAGAGCAGCAGGATGCAGTCCAAGGAAGCACTTAAGCACCCAGACAGGTTTTGGCCAAGAAAACTCACACTCCTAAAATTGTGTTCAGTGGATGAAGCAATCCATGCTGTGGACGCCACCTCCCCACAGGTGGATACCTTTCCCCACAGAGGGAAAAGTAGCAGTACAAGGAACACTGAGATAGAACCAAAAAAGCTCAGACACATCTTCTCTTGGGGAAAATATTTGTGCTAAAAAAAAAAAAAAGTCAAAGCATCCGAAACTTGGCTATCTCATTCTGGAAACCCACAAAAATTCTGCCAAGTGGTCGGGTGTGCAGCAAGGGATTTCAGACAAGAGGGTTTGATGACCTATCAGGAAACGAAAGTTTGCCACTAAGTGGAGGCTCATTAAAAACGGCTCATTAGAAGAAAAAATACAAATCTAATTATAGCTGAAATACAGTAGAGAATTAAACTCTCCTCGCTGTGGCGTAGCAGTGTATGGCTATTAAAGGGCCAGATTCCCGGGGAAGGATGCGAGGAGGGGCTGGAGGCTGCACACCTGACTGCAGCCTGCGACAGCTACTCCTGGGAGCCGTGGGAAATGGCAAAGCAAAATAGGTCAGGGTTCCCAGACAGGGACGAAATGGATTTCTTAAAGGTCTGCCACAAAAGCCAGCCTGGAACTGTGACCTTTACAGGGAGAAAAGCAGGATGAGAGATGAGTCTTGACGGCTCCACACTCCCTCCCTCCTCCCAGCAGTGACTGCCCGAGACATCCCTCCTCTCCCCAAACGGAAGGCAGGGCAGCAGTGTTGGAAGGGATGAAAGATGCCATCATTAACCACAGTCCTGGCTCCTACAGCACCCACAGGCCAACCCCTTTCCAAGTGGAAGAGGTGCCCTCTCCAGGAAAAAGGCCCTTTGGCTGGACCCCATGCTATGGAGGGACCACTGCAGGCCGCAGCACTGGTGGGCCATTTCAGGGAGATCTCTGGGTGATATTTCAGGAAGATGCCATCCCTGAATGGAGCAACTCCCGTGCTGGAGACCCCTGCCTGGTGAAGCCAAGGCCGTCACACATGCACCCAGCTGCCGTCACTGGTACTGGGATGCTTCACCCGCCCAGGGAGAGGAGAGGCTTCCAGCCAGGGGGCATCTCTGAAAACCACCTTCAAAGCAACACGGAGAGAACACAGGAAACTCAGCCTGACGGAAGGGGAAACCCTGGAGCTCTTCCACCCGGCCGGCTCCACCTCCATCACCAGGTGGGAGTGTTGTACTCCCGGAGAGCCCTTCGCTGAGCTCGGCGCCCAAGGAGGCTCAGGCGCTGCTGCGGAGAACAGCCCAGCAGTTTATTTCTCCTTCAGATCCCCGGTACCGCTGCCAGGAATAAATGCATAAGGATTATCCTTCCCTGTCAGGAAGAGGAGGAGAGAGGACTCAGCGAGAGATTTAAGTGCATATGGCGCATGAATGAGCGGGGGATGGCTGACGGAGGTGGCCTCCTGCCAGGGGTGTGCAGGGTTTGGGGAAGGTTTCTCAGCTTGCTGAAGACGTTTGCTTCTTGCAAAGTCCAGGCAGAGCCCTCCTTGCCATTTTTAGAACAACCAAAAAGAGAGAGATGGTGGATTGTGGCTGGTTGGGATTTTTTTTTTTGCAGAGCCTTTCCATACAAATGTATTTAATTACCCTGAGAAGGCCTCCCAAAGACAGAGGGGAAAAGCATTAGGATATTCCAGCTGCATACAATTTGTCCCCTGCTCCACTGACGTTCCTGCAGGAGCAGTATCTGTTCCAGGCTCATTGCTTTCCCTCACTTGTCGTCCTGCACTGACAGCTCGGACACACAGATGCACAAAACGTTCCTGGAGCATCTCAGACAGGATCCCCTGCTCCAAAACCACTTCTTCCCAGATGTGCTAGCTCTGCTGGAGGACTGGGATGGGGAAGGAGGCCATATTGGGGAGGTCAGTGTTGCTACCATAAGACTTTGCCACCAAATGCCAAAAAAGAAAAAAATAAATAAATTAAAGGAGGGGAGGGGCACTTTTTACTGCCAACAGCCACTTTCACCTTCTTCCCCATTTAACAGAGCATTTTTGTGGGCAGGAAGAATCGTAAAATTTGTTCATAGAGAAGAAATAAAGCAACTGAGCAGCTAACGATAAAAACCCAATTTCCTTACGGAAGGACAGCTTGATTTTAACGGCAAGGAGCATATGCTGCTCCTGACAGCATCAGCTCCTCAGCATCCCTGAGAAGTCAGGCAGAGGATCATGAGAGTTGTCAGTCCTCCCAGCTGCCATGAGAGGGACCTTCCCAGCCATGCCAGGCACATATCCCACTCAGGAAGCCCCTTCTCGAGTAGGAAATGACTGTGGTTTGCATCTCCTTCCTCAAACGTGAGTAAAAAAACATGGACCAGCAGCCAGACTGCCAGGTGGTAGAAAACACCAACATTTCATCTGAGCTTCCTTGGAGGGAGAGGGGAAGGGCTGCCCTCACCCAGCTCCCACCAAAACCAGCAAGAGGAACCTCTGTGGTTTCCATCGCTCCAGCTCCTCCTCTGGGCTCTGTGAGCCGGCACACAGCGCTGCTGCCTGCACCCCCAGCACAGCTGCTGCTGCCCACTCTTGGCTTCCTCTCCCCAAGCACTGATACCTCTGCAGATAGAAAGCAACACGTGCCAGAAAAGGGGCCTTCAAATGAATTAACCATGTTGTTTAAAAACAAAATGAAAACATTCCTGCTTTGTCTTGCAGGACAGAGAGGAACTGTGTTTGACATGGGAAAATATAGATCTGAAGGGGAAGATCAAGTGCATGCTCATTCTCAAGGAGCTTCAACAAACAGCCCAAGTAGAGGTTTTGCTCCATTCATTCCCAAATTCATACTGCAGCTACAGCCCCTTGGGAAAGGTCATTCCTCTCAGGCAGTTTGGGATTAGCAGCCATCAGGGAGTTCAGAAACTCACCCCAAGCAAAGGAAGTAAAGCAACAAGAAAAAGGCAAAGAAGTGATTTGCTTTAAGAAGCGAAAGCCCTTAAGTCTGTGGGTTTTTCCACAGACGTCCCTGAAGGTTTTGTCCTATTAATCTCTTAATGGGTTTATGGTAATTGTGTACGGGCCAACACAGAGTAGCCCATCTTTCTAATGGGGAGCGCTCCTGTGCAGGGTAAAGCTGCAACCAGGAAGATCAGATTCTAACCCCTGCTCAGGCACAGCCCTGACTAGAGCCAGACCAGATGCTGCTCACGGCTGCAGAGCTGGAAAGCCGCAGAGAAAGGGGACTGGAGGAACTGCAAGGGCCATTTGGTCACTGCAGCAATGTTTTAAACAGCCCAGCACTGAATACTGGCAGCAACAACAGCACTGGGGAGACACCACTGCTGGAAAAGAAAAGCCCTTGTGCTACGCTGGGCTGGACAGACGGCTCGGACAACCCAGGCTGCACTTCCAGCTCTGCCACTCACCCCTTGCATAGCCACTGCTAAGTCACACATTTTTCTCCCTTTCAGGTTCTCTGACATGCAAAGAGCTGGGTTTGCAAAGCTCCCTCCCTCATCCTGCAACTGCTCCAGACTGCCAGCAGAGCAGGCACCACCCATGTCACGACAGGAGCAGGGACACCGATGACCCTGGTGTACTGTCACTGCCACTTCCCCTCTGTGGCTGGGCATGGGCCAGGACAGGGCCTGTGGCAGCTTGCAGAACCAAGGACACGTGTTCCCCTCCAGACCACAGCCTCTTACCTGCTTCTTCTTCAGCTTGGAGATCTGCTGCTCCACCATGGTGATCTCGCGGTCCACGCGGTCCATGTTCTGGATGAGCTCCTCCTTGGAGAGCCGGGCGGGCAGCAGGTCCAGCTCGGCGTCGGGGTGAGCAGGGCTCACGGGCGACACGGGCTCCAGTTTGCCAGGCAGGCCACGATCCTGGGAAGCATAAAACAACCAGATCATCTCTCTCCCAGGAGACTCTGGATCCTTCTCTCATCCTCCCACAGCTCCCTGGCCCATTCCCAGCCTTCTGAGAGACACAAAACCCTCAAAAAAAACCTGCTAGACTGGGGAGTACCAGCTGTCAGACCACATCACCACAGTGCTCCACAACCCCCAGCATCCCCAGAGAGAACCAGGCTGCTCTCCCAGGGACACGACAGCCGCTCTTCCTTCTGACAAAGCACTCCCACCACCTTGAGTGCTACTCATGTTCTTAGAGCATCAATAAACCCATCCATACTCAGGAGCTCCCAGCAGCGCTGTCCCTTCGTAGGGCTCAAGGCCACATCTTCTCTTCAAAAATGAGACACCACAGTCACGCCCTCCTCAGACACAGCCACAGAGACATGAGCAGCATTAGCCATGCTGAATGAGAAGGGGCTATGAAGGCAGATCCTGCAAAAAAAAAGAGGGCTCCCAGCTCCTTCATGGAGGTCTTCCTCCATCTCTTCCTAAACTCTGGGGATACTCTGAGTGTTGGATGTTGAATGCATCCATCCAAATACGGAGAGAAAGGGAATAGGTGAGTCAAGACGAACATAGACCGAACTGACATTTTTCAAATTCCAGGTGAAGAGGCTCTCAGCTCAACAATATCCTTCAAGCCAGAGACTGGAAAGAACAGCAAAATCTCCATGGCCACGACAGGGAGCAGCTCTAATGGACCAGGGCTCAGGGAAAACACATCAAAACATTCAGCTTTGTCCCCAGCAGTGAAATAACTTTGCTGAGCCCAGCTAGCTGGTATCCCAGGAGCATCCTGCGGACACGCTGCCTCACCTGCACACCACCCCTCACCTCTCCATTTTCTGCCAACACGAGCTGCACGCCTGGCTGAGCCTGCCCACCACAGCTGAACGCACCTGGGATGAGGCAGCTGTTTAACAGCCACCGGCCACACAGATGGGGATCAGGGCACACCAGCAGCCTCCCCTGACCCAGGACACTCCTCTCTGGCAGCCACCCAACACCTTAATTAAAAGTTTATCTATTCATTTGCTCAGTGAGTGGATGGATTTCTTTTCCTGGAGGGGGAGAAGAGGAGCGGTGGCTCCGTTTGTAACCCTAAACCTGTGCCAGGCTGGGCAGCCAGCACACGGCAGCTGCTGCCGAGGGGAGGGGAGGCAAACAGGGGAAGAAGTTCACACAACTTCGCTACCTTCATCACAGCAGCCCTGGACAAAGCCAACGCTGTTGTGCACCAAGTGGTGCTGAGCGTCCTCCCACCCGCACTGACACAGGCACCGGTGAGAGGCTGGGGCTCAGCCCAGGCGGCTCCTCCTGCCATGATGGAGCTTGCATGGTGGCTTGTGGCCCCCTCCGTGCTCCCCCATCCAAGCAGGCACGGGGATGATGGCTCTGGGTCACTCAGCAGCCGTGCTGCAGCTCCTGCCCAACGCGGTGAGCGTGCAGATACCACCCTGGCACGGATCTGCTGCGAGGCCTCCAGGCCGTCCCTGCTGGGTACAGCCTGGAGGCACCAACGCCCTTCCCACTGCTGCCATCAAGGGAGAGAAAGCAAAGGAGCCCCACAAAACTCCGCTCTCAGTGCCCTGCCTCGGGCCCACCCAACCCCAGGAAAACAAAGGCACCAGAAAGGCAAAGCTGGTTGTATCCAGCATCCATTCAGAAGAAAAAATAGAAGAACATGAAAGCTTTCTGGAGAATCCTGGAGAGAAGATCCCGTCTTGTTTTACTTTCCCAGCATTAGACATTAAAAGTGGTCAGTCTGCTGCAGTGGGAAGGCTTTGTGTTCTCCACAACTGCGGTTTTTTTGTGGTTTTGTGTTTTTTTGAAGTCAAGAGGAACAGGACAACCACAAGAAGAAAAAGATAAATAAGGTGTTCATGAAATCTTGCTCAGATTAAGGCAAAGGAAGGGGAAGTGGCAGTGGCTCGTAGGTGGGTAGGTTTTTCTAAAGGAAAGGAAGTTACCTGCCAAAAATGCAGGAGAGAAAGGCTCCTCTCTGTGCACATGAAACAAATGATACTTTCTCATGTCTGCCAATATGCAAGACAGGGCATCTTTAAACTTCTACTTGGCACAAAACCCCTTGGAAACCTGATTCCTGTTACATTTTTGTCTTTTTACCTTGCAGAATCTGAAGCAAAAGAGCAGCAAAGCTGAGTAAGGGAAATAGCTGCAAGTCACAGCGCAACCATCATCATCCTCGTCTGGTATTAGGAGATGATTACAGCAATAGAGAGAGGCACTGTCCTTGGACCTCACATACTGAGCACTGTCATGTCACAAGCAACTCTCTAAATCAACAATAAGACAAACAACAAGAAGAAGGGAAAATCAAAGGCAAAAATAAAAAATCTTGTCTGTGCTGTGGTGACATCCAAAAAGCAGAGCTCATGGATTTGTGCAAGGCATAAAGAAGCCCTTCTAAATCACAAAAATAGGTTTAAAAGAGGTTTGCAAAGACCAGAGTCCACTCAGGGAATGGGACAGACCCCAGTGAGAAGCGATATTTCGACTAGTGCTCTGCTTCCTACTGCTCTCAAGAAACCCTCAAAACATATTTCCCTGCTCTAGACAGCGTGATACCCTGAACAAGTGCAGTGTGAAACGTGAAATTCTTCTTATTAACGTGAAGTCACAGACTTCCAAACCAGCAAGAGCTAGGAAAGCTGGAATAAATCTGCTGGAGGGAAGAAAACAATTACTGCATTACTCAAGTTGATATTTTCTCAGTAATTATACTGTTTCCATGTGATTTATTTTTACACACGGTTAACAGCTACTGCGGCTCCTGTTTATCCCTGGCCTTGTTTTGTGATTTATCTGATAACAAGGGTGGGTGTGCAGGGGGCAGAGGCTGCACAAACCTCCCCGCAGCAAGAGGAGGTGCTGGCACTGAAGAAAACAATTATCACTGAGGAGGCTGTCAAAGAGCAAGGCCAGGCTTTGGGGTGGGTTTCTCCTACATGCTTAGGAATAAAAATTCCCAGCATAGGTAATGGAGCAAGCCTGCTATTCACCATTAAGCAGTGACTCTAAAAACATGCAAAAAAGAGAGGAAGGAAAAGGATAAGCCAGCTGGCCATTGATGAGCTGAAAAATAAGTCTCCAGGTAAATTTGACGTCCCTGCCTTCAGACACACCAACATCCAGTCTACAAGAAAATACTACGTTGGGAACACCAAGCGTGGTCCCAGGACACACTGGAACCTGCACCAGCCCATCTCCACCTCCTTGTTTTGCACTACTGAGCCAGCTGGGGATATTCATGCGAGCTGGTGGACGGACAAGGGCGTCTGTGCCACGCTGCAGCTCAGCACCTACAGCTGGATGCAGCCCAGCCTCCCTCAAGGGTCATTTTCCTTGGCTGCTTCTCACCCTCAGGAGACAGCAGATCGGTAGCTCCGCTCCATCTGCACCCAACTCTCGCCGAAAAGTGCATTTTGACCTTGCTGATCCCCTGACTGCATCAGCTGCCCCCTCAAAACTCCGCGGTGGAGCTTCCAATCCTCCACACCCCATCAGTGCTTCCCAGGCAAACAGAGCCGCTCGCTTGGGCTGACCCTCAGGATCTCCAGCACAGCACACGGTGTTTGCCCTACATATCATCTTCAGTAAGCCTGGATGTCTCTGTCTTTCTAATCCAGATCATTAGCGATGCTCCCCCAAGCCCAGGACAGAGATTTAGGGATGCCAACATCATCTCTTCCACAGTCTGTTCACTTTCTAATTATCAGCCGGCAGCAGCATTTCCTGCTGGAGCACCAGGAGGGATAAAGAGGTGTTATCTTCAACTCCTGCCCACTCGCACATCTCATGCCCTCGTGGGCTGGAGAAGATTGCCAAAGCAGCCAGGATAGGCTGGGGCCACTCAATTTGAGCTCAAATTAATTCCCAAAAAACCTCACATGAACTTGTGATCAGGGGATCTCCTTGTGGGGACACCTCCACCACCTGAGGCTCTCACAGCAGCACTGAGCCAGTGAAAATTCCAACACTCCACCAGCCAACACCCCTCCCAAACCCCCAGCCGTGTGGGGCTGGGCATTGACCCCATCCAGGAGCCCAGCGATGAGCAGCATCGCACTCTGAGCAGACACTGAGCCCCCAGGGCTTCCCACACTCCTTGGAATGAGAACTGAGCAGGAAAGCCAACACCCCACTCCTCTATCCGTCAGGTTTTTAGGTAAAAACATGCATATGAAACTCCTAAATGAGCCAAATACAGACTAAAGGAATTTATTTTTAATTGGAAAAGTGTCCAGCACATTCTAACATATCTTTAGCCCCGAGATGACAGGACTGACAGAGGAAAAACGTTATGGAGCTGAAAACGAATGTCTCGTTTCCCCAGGGAGATGCATGAGTACAAAAAGTCAGGGAGCCTGAGCAGTGAAAAGTACATCGAGTTACTGCAATTCTTTTGTTCATGGCCATCTGCTGTGCTGACGGCTCTTTCTGCAGCCCGGCCCTTCAAAAGATGTTTTAATTCTTAAGTACTGCTGGGCTCTCGCTGGGCTGCGGACGCAGGATGGAGACGTGTGTGTGCCCTGGGGGGCACCTGGGGTGCTGCTCACCAGCCAGGAGCACAGGGGTGCTCCCCAGGGATGCCAGCTGTGGGACCAAGGCATCACCCACCTCCTTCCTCCGTCCCCACGCTCCATGTGCACAACAGGGATCGCTTTCACTGGATGCAGCCCAGTACGTGCTCTCATGGGAATTCATGAAGCTGGAGAGCAAGGAGCTGTCTGAAGACAAAGCCAGGTTTTTTTTTAATTTAATTTCTTTTTTAAAATAAATCTGACTTTACGAGAAGGCCCACGAAATTCCTTTCCTCCGTAATCCAGCTGAATTCCACGCAGACAGAGCAGAAAACATCCCAACAATTTCTAAGCTTGCACGAAAGTAGGTCAAAAAACTTCCCCAATGTTTCAACAGCTTGAAGCAATTTAATTGCAAAACCAGTACCAAATGCTGACCCCTTGTCGTGGTTTAGCTTGGCCCAGGTTTTTCTAGTGGGGGGGGACCACAAAGATGGCTCCTCTGTGAAGCTTCTCGAAGCCTTCACCATGTCCAGCTCTGAGGTGATGGACATGCTGCTGGCCAAGCCTGGGCCAATTAGAGATGTTGGTTACGCCTCTGTGAAAAACATATTTAAGACGAAATCAAAACAATGGGCGCACGCACTTTTCCTTAGCCAGAGGAGGAGGAGTAGGTGAGAGTATGTGAGGGAAAACAACATGGAGAGACCAAGGTCAGTGGAGAAGGAGGGGGAGGGGGAGCTCCAGGCGCCGGAGCTCTGCAGCCTCTGCAGGCCGTGGTGAGGCCCATGGTGAAGCAGGGGGTGCCCCTGCAGCCCATGGGGGCCCACGGGAAATGCTGAGATCCGCT
>VZRN01000988.1:1957163-1979759 GCA_013397935.1 Dasyornis broadbenti | reverse complement strand
TTTTTTTTTTTTGGCAATACCATTCATCCTCTTTCAATTACCACATGCAGTAAAACAAGTTACCAGTCTTTCCAGGACATCAACCAGGCAGGGATGAAACATCAAGGCCCATGTTAATCCCAGCAGGCAGGTTCCCTCTGACAAAGGATGCTGGAATAGTCCCTGCCAAATCCCAGCTGCCCCTCAAGCAGCTAGAAAGCCCTCCAGCCCTAGATGCCATGTGAAAAGCACACTTGAGTTTTGTAAAAAAATGCTTCTGCAGAAAAAAAATCCCTTTTTATACCAGTGCAATACTCCAGTGAACAGCACAAATGCCATTTGCACTGGTGGGACAGCACCTACATCCACACCCATCAGTCCTGCAGGAGTGGGAGCTCAGCACTACATCCGCTTACATCTGCTCTCCACTGAGCATCCCGTCAAAAACGTATCATTTCATGCCAACTGGAAAAGCTACGTCAGCCAAAAAGCAGGCGGGCAACCAGTCAGCGGGACTGGAGCCACTGCAGCGTCATTGCTGGAGACACGGGGCTGGATCCTGAGCCAGGCTCAGCACCAGCACAGCCAGTGCTGTCCTGGGGTGCTGGGACACCCGAGCCCCTGCTGGGACGGCCAGAAGGGCAGCACAGAGCTGCACAGCACGGACATGGCAGCAAACCTCCTCCTCTGCTGCCAGGAGGGACTGACAGGCTGCTCCCAGGTGGGCGCCTGCTCGGCTCGGGCTGTGCCCCAGGAAGCTCCAGCTCATTCACTGGGTGATGCCAGGTGCATCCTCCAGCACATGGACAAACACAGGGGAGGGAAGATCCACCACGGCAGCTTCTCCAAACCTCACTGATTTAAAAATAAAAAATTGAGGGGAAATGAAAAGACAAAAGCCCTTCTCAGCCTGGTGTTATCAAGCAGAGGAAATGAGACTTCTAAAGCTCCCATTCAGAGAGGAGTGGGGGAGAGAAATCCCACTCCAGACGCACTTGAACGAACAGCTTTTGAAATGGAAATGTTGCTCTTCAGAAACATTTAAATTTTCTCCTATTGCCAGGGAGGAGGCAGGAGGCCGAGGAGGAGCAGGGACTCCTCAGCCACACACATCCCAGCGGGATACACACAGGGCAGCACTCGGCGGGCCTGTGAAGCAGGGATTTGTCTGGGAGTTAATCAGGATGGCACACAACATCAATATTGGGAAGTTGGCTTGAAGGGGAATCAAATTGAGAGGGGAGGAAAGGGAATGATTGAAGACAGCTCTATTTAACCACTAGAGCTGCAAGTGAGATACACTTAAAGGCAGCTCACACTCCCTCCCTCCCTCACAACCATTACCCAAAATTATTTTCCCCAAATCCTGGAGATTGAGCTGCCTACTGAGGAGGAGATTGACTGACGGAGAAAGGAAATGCAAACAAGATCTAAAATGGTTTAAGCAGTGGCTGAGGTGTGTTGTGAGACAACCCAGACCTCCTCTTGCATGCAAGAGCCATTGCACCAAGCCAAGGTTACCGTCAACAACCCCGAGATTCCCAGCACATCCAGCACAGGATGATGGGTCCCAGCACCAAAGCCCTATTCACTCTCAGCAGCTCCTCTTCCAACTGTGTCAGCTCACAAAACTGCAGCAACTGCCCCTGGAGGTGCCCACTGAGCTCTGCTTGCCAGCTACATGTCACCGCTTCCTCGCTCCGATGTCTTCAGGGTCACGTAACATACAGGTTCATTCGGGCTGTGCTCTCAGGTATACGAAGCAGGATATCAAATACCTCTGAGCTGTGAAAACCATGAGGGACTCTGGGGACAGCACCTTTGCCTGTCCCTCTGCTGCCTGAGGAATCCACCAGCAGCCTGACAGCCCCCAAGGCCGCACAAAGCACATCCACTGCCCGTCCCAAACACGGCACAAGCTGCTGTGCTCCAGCAGCACCTCAGGACACACAGAGGAGGCGATGTGGGACACGGCCCCAGCTGCTTGCACTGGTTTCCATCTCGGTGCCGTGGCAGAGGCGGCGCAGCACGGACACCGCCCCGGCAGGATCCGCGCTGACAGGGAGCGCGGGTGGTGCACAGCAGCCGTCAGCTGCACCATCCATCAGAGGCAGCCGCCGGCTGTGCTCAATGCTTTATTGTTCTAATAATTGTGCAGACACGTGGAAGGGGCTGCCTCGACATTGGCCGCTTGTTTGAGTAGCCATTTCCTTCGCTGCTCCGCCTGGTTTTCCGTCAGGAGGCCGCATCCTGCGGCGGCAGGCGGGCGGGCAGTGCTGGCCATTCCCAGTGCCATCCCCAGGCCGGCGGGGCAGGAAGGTGGGAAGAAACAGCTTCCCCCACCATCAGGAAACACAGGCAGGGTCTGGTCCAGAGCCCAGCTGGCAGCCAAGCCCTCCACCTCAACAAGCCCAGGAAAACAGGCGAAATAAATCTTTCATGAGAGTTTTGGGTTTACAGGAAGAATTTTTGGGCCATAACAGCCCTCCTCCCATTCAGCTGGTAGAGATGGGTGCAGGGTGTAGGGACCATCAGGGTGCCTCAAACGTGTCACACGTTCAGCATCGCTCAGCTGTGTGAGCAGAGCAAGACTGACCACGGAAAGACCAAATACCAACAAGAGCACGGGACAGAGCAGCTCCCAAAGGCTCAGAGCAGAAACTCCATTTCCAACTGTGAATGGCTGTGGGAGTTGCTCAAACCACAAACCTCTGCCCAGTCTGTTCCTGCAGAAAGCCATGAAGCACCTCTGTTTCCCCAAGCCAGGGCATTACAGGAAAACCTGAACATCTCAGCTCCCATAGCAAGAATAAGCCCACAGTGAATTTGTTATTATCTGTTAGCAAAGAAGCAGCTTCCCACCGACGCTGGAATTTCCATCTTGGTTTGGCAGGCACAGGGCTGTGAAATGATTACTGTGTTTACTTTTCCTTTGCTAACTATAAAATCCCATTCCACTGCCCTGCCAAGAATGACTGAAGCTAATAAAATTCAGGCATTTGGAAGAAAGCAATAATAAACCTCCCTTTTGGGGCCTTTATGATGAAATTTCCCCACTCCAATCAGCGATTATGCTGTATTCATGAACACTAGTGATGTCTCCAAGTGCGCCCAGATTGACTCAAATCAATATTTAGCTTTGCTTGAGACTGGAAGTCTTTCTCCTTGTGGCAGCCGAAGGCAGAATCACTGAAGAAGGCTAGAAGAAGCCTTTGAAAAAACATCTTACAATAATAAGAGGCAGCATATATAAATATATATATGTATTTATATATAAAATATTAAAGTAGGCTTTTCAATTACTTAAAAACCTATAGAAAGTATACACACCTGAAAGCATGAATTTACAAATCTCTTTCCGAATATACCGAAAGCCATTCACATAACGCACTGTACCTATTTATAGACACACACCTGCCTATTCTTTAGGAGTTTTCAGTGTTTGAAAGCTCGCAATGTTCCCATGTTTACATCTGCCACTCTGTCTGCTGCCGAGGCAGACACACATTAGCTGCTGGGGGCAATCTGTTCTACATCATACCTGAGATGGCTGGCATGAGATAAAATAACACAGACCTGGAAAAACAGCCCGAAATAAAAGCCTGTGCTTGGTTTGGTCACGTAACCACGTGGGACAGCTTGACCTGCACTAAGCAGTGGTTTGTTCTTAAGCAGCCACGGGAATGACAGCATCCAAAGTGGGGATCGGAAGGCAGAGAAAATCACTGCTGCTCCTCAGGGAACAGAACAGGAGGAGAGAAATCAGAACCTGCTGAGGCAGTGACCAGAGCAGGTTGCTCCAAGTCAAGCCTAGGAAGTGTTACCACGCAGGCAGAGGAGCAGAAACAGGCAGCAGAGAAATCCACAGTGGGCATGTGCTGGAGCAGGATGCCTGCCCTGGGAGAACCCCTCAGGACTGGAAAACCCCACAGCCACTGCCCATCTCCTCCTCTCCTGCCTGGCACTGCCAGAGGACAGCGTGCTGCTGCTTCTTCCTCTCAGGAAAGGGTACCAGGTGCAGGATTAAGGCCGGATGAAGGCAAGCAGAACCTGGGAAGAACACTGGCACCTGCAGAAAATGCTCTGCCAGAGCACTGAAATGACCAAAGAGTAACTAGACAGAGGTCAGGATTACAAAGAGGTGGTTCAGGTCTTTTCATCCCTCACTGCTGCTCCCCCACTAATTTCTCCTCTTGATCCACCAAACCTGGGGTAGGAGAGAGCACATTGCTCCCACCCTGAACCAGCTCTGCCACCGGGTAAAAGCCCATCTGCAAGGGCAGAGGGAACAGGCTCCACTGTGCTCTTGCTCCTTATCCTCCTGGAAAAAGGTGCCAAGAATTAGAATTACATTTTTCAAGAGCTGCAGAACAAGCCAAGGGCCTGTCAGCTTGTCCTAAAACAACCCCTCTCCTCTTGCCGAGCACGCAGCCAGCATTCCTGACACACACCAGCGTCCATCGCCCCCCGGCCCCCCCAGGCAGCACAAGGCTGCGGAGCCAAAAAACTCTCTGAATGTTCTCTGCCTAAAACACAGCCAAAGAGTTTTTCTGTTTAAAAAGCAAGTTTAGGTCCAAAAAGAAAGGAGGTTTTCAGCGAGTGATTTGAACTAGGCCCTTTGGCACTCAACAGTTCCTCTCTCGTTATCGATGCTAAGGGTGTTGTTAAGAGATGAGGCTCCATGAAGCACAAACGTGAAGTCACAGAGCTTTAGCAAGGGCTGTTGCCATGTTCAATATGTTATTACAGCTCCATCACCACAGGCACAAAGAGCAGCAACTTGTCTCTGTCAAATCCATCTCTGAAATCACTCCCCCACTCCATCCCCTCCAGCAGCAGCAGGCAAACACCATTGATTGCTGTTGCATCTCCTCCAGAGCTTCCACCCCACGCTGGGAAGGAAGGTATTAGTATGAAATACCCTCCTCCTCAAAACACAGCACCCAGAACCAATCTGATGGGTGTCACAACTCGCTGGCTTTTGTTGTGCGCGTCAGGGCCGTTGATGGGCTGCATTTCCTAACCATGGAAAAGTACAGCGCCAAAAATGCGCTCAGTGCTGTACGTCCATAGAGAAATCACCCAGGTTGCTCCCTGGAGGTGCCAGGAAGACCCTCAGGCAGGTGGGGCACGCGGGGACGCTGAACAAGGAGCGGGGCCCAGTTCGTGTGTCAGATGTACGTGCTTGCAAATTGGTCACCGCCTCCTGCTGCTTGGGCACCTGCACTAACTGCACAGATGCCACATAACCCATCCCGGAGTGTGCCTGGATCCGATGGGAGCTGGGGTAATGCTCCATGCCTGACAGCACCCATGCCCCCTCCCAGAACATGAGGGGAAAAGAAGAAAACCAGATCACGCTGAGACTGCAGGGGGTAAGAAAATATGCAGGATGTTCTTCTTAGTACCAGGACCAAATTCTTCCCTGGATATTTATTCCAGGTGTAGGGTTCCTTTTTAACACAAATGAACACAACCGGTTGAGCACAGGCAAAAGTGGCGGCTGGAACAGCTCTCCTCACCCCACTCCATCCTCATGCTCAGCAGACCAGTACCAGTTCCTGCCATGCCAACACTGTAAGACCCCCGTTGAGGACTGATAAAGTAGCAAACTTGCTCTCCTCTCTCGGGCATTTCCAGGACAAAACAGGGCACATCAGAATTCTTGCTAGAAGAGATACACACAACATGTACAAACACTCCATAGATGGAGAAGAAAAGTCTCCGTGAGCCCACACAGCACACCCAGCTCAGCACACTGCCTACTGCAAGCACAAAGAGCCTGCAATATTTCTTCCTATTACAGGGGTGAGGCACACAAAGTCAAGGGATTTTCTTTCCCTCCAGCAGATCAGGTGAGATGTCGCACTGCACCGGCCTTGTAATATTGACTGAGCGGAACAGAAAAGTCCAATTATGTAAATGATGAAGCAGGTTCCCCAGAAGCAGTCAGCCTTATCACACCGTCCTTCGTCACCACTGTGGCTTGAAAGGCAATTTAAAAGGTTGTTTTGGATGTCGATCACCACAAACGAGCTGAAGAAGTGTGAATAACCTGTGCTTGAGGCACTGTCAGTTCTCCTGTTGGTTTTCCAGCTGCACTGAGCCTTGGCCCTGCTGTCTGTGCCTTGGAGACCACTGCAGGCTGGAGCAGACGGGGCAGGGGAGAGCCAGGCTGCTGGCAGCTCAGGGAAGGGTCAAGGGTTTTTACATCCTGCCTCTGGAATGCTTCTGCAGCCCAGGAGGGCTTCTCCTGCCATACTGGAATCTCTCAGACCATGGTTCAGTTCTTTGGCCACAGGAACTTCAGCTGAGAAATGAAATAAAAGATTGTCTTGCAACCGTGGTGCTCCTTCCCTTTACCCCTCAGCCCAGGGCCAGATGGAGGAGCCAAACACCTCACAAGGACGATGCAACGCCCAAAAGCATCTGTTTTACAAATGAAACCAGCACGAGTCCATGCATGGGATGGAGATTCCAGATACTCCTCAGGCTGTTCCCTTGGCTTCCCATCCCACGCTGGTGCATGGCACAGGTTGCTGACAACCCCTAGAACCACCCTGGCACAGTGGGCAACGGGATGCACTGCCAGGCATGCCAGGAGAGCCACTCTGCTTGCACAGCACAGGCACACGCTCCCAAAGGTGTTTGTGTGCAGCTGAGCAGGGGGTGACACACTCACACTCATCCCATCCTCCCAAGACGTGGAAATTTTCTTCAGAACAAGGAGGAAAGCGGCGCAGGGGGGAAATCCAGCCACAAGTGTTTGTGCTGTGGTAACGTGAACAATACAAATATTTCAGCTTTTAAATATGTTTGGAATGACAGAGAATGCCAACATGTCCCTCATCTTCCCAGAAATAGCTTTGAATCATTGCTGTCCTAACGTAAATTCCCCACCCCACCAAATCATTTTTTGCAACCACATTTTTATCAGGCACAAGTCGACAGTGTGAGCAAGCACCCGGCAGATGGGTGGGTGTCAAACACGTCACAGGAGGATCCTCCGGACTCCACAACCCCGGCTCCACTCGAGCTGCTGGACTCGACAAGCCCACGCCACTCGCTCCTGATGGGCACCCAACTCCACTGGCCCAGCTTCACAGGGAGAGCCCAGCTGCAAGCAGAGTTAACAAGAACTACTGTTCTCTGCAGGGGAAGGAGGACAAAAGCAGGAAAGACGTAGGTGTGTTTGTACCCACTAAAATTGTTTCATTTCACTGCTCAGATCTGAGGTTAGAGCTACTTCCACAGAAGTCTGCTCCTCCAAGCAGCAGTGGGGAGGCCACACTTTGCAGGCTTTGCATGGAGCACCCCACAGTCCTCAGGACAAGAACTTCTTTTCATGGCAGCCTGTTCGAGGAATTTCATCTCCTACAGGGTTGGTCAAGCCAGGCACTGGCACAGGTCTCTGCATCTCACTTGGGTTTGGACAACTGGGATGGAGCAACAGGGTGCTGGCAGCATTGCTGTGTCCCCTGTCCATCGGTGCCACCACAGTTCCAAGGATTCCTCTGCCTGGGGGTCCCACAGGGCTTGCTGGCAGCCAGCCCCTCCCCAGCAGATGTGGGCACAGCTGCAGCTGGCCAAGGAAGCATCTCCCTCTCTCACAGCAGAGATGAACGGCTGGGAAAACCAGACTCGTGCTGTCGCTGGGTCCTCGCTTGCAGATGTGCCCCAAAAGCCCAAGAAACAAGTCCAGAGCTCTTCTGCCCAAGGGAAAAACAACCTCCAGTGGGGAAGGGAGAGCCCAGTGTGATCCCGGCTGCACGCTCAGAGGCTATGGGAGGACACACGTCCAGGGAAGGCCGGTGCTCACAGCTTGTTCCATTCTGCAGCTCCTCTGCGCTATTGTTCCACAGCAATAAATCCCAGGGAGGCACTGGAATTCTGGGTTGTTTTCTACAAGAGGGAGCCTGGGGTGCCGGAACCAAGATGCTGCCTCGCTGCGCCTGCTAATTCCCTCGGTGACCGCCGTGCTCAGCGCCGTGCTGAGCCCTCCACTCCCACGCATCCCAGCCGAGCACCGCGGCTTTCCCAGTTCAAAGCACTGCTGAGAGTCCACCCCCTCCGCTCCCTTCCCCCAGCCCTGGATTACTCAATTAGAGATTATGCGTTTGCCAGTTCCCTCCAAGCCAACTGGGGCCTCTGCCAAGGTCAACACAAGTTCCAGCCAGTTTCATTAATAACTGCGAGACCAACCCACTGGAAACTCTGAGAGGTTAATCCCAGCAACAGATCAATGTTCCCATAACAAAGCCACGGAGCAGAAACGCAACTGGTGATTTACCAGCCAGCCCAGCTATCTGTGCTGGGAGCTGTGGCACTGCCCCTCTGCCCTGTAACCAGGGCAAACCCTGCTGCAGGAGACCCAATCCCGCTCCTGTTCCCTGGCGCACTGGGCAAGGGATGGAGCAGCTGCCAGGGGAGCTCACACTGACCTGCTCAGTGAGGAGGAAGCAGAGCTCCCGAAAGGCCTCTCTGCTGTCCTCAGTGCCCTGACAGCCTGTGGCCAGGGCAGGAGTTAGCAAGCTAGCCAAGAGCCTTTTCCATCCCACAGCCTGTCTTCCAGGAGTTCATTGTAAATGGGACTTTGGAACGGGCAGCCAGTGTGAAGTTTGGCATGTACACTGCTGGCTTCAATGCATCATTAAAAAGGCATTTCAAATGTGTTAATTCCTCCTTTTTCAATTAATTGCTTTTAAAGCTACATTGATATGCATCAAAGCAAAATACCCTTTGCCCTAATTTCTGCTTTGCCATACCTATTTCCTGACCTTGGTGCTGTCTTTTCCAAGACTACCCCCATACACATGCTTCTCTTATTCCATTTTTCAGTCCGTAACGCAACAAAAACACCCATGCAGAAAGGGAAGAAATTAAAACCTTTGCACAATGTAAAGCAGAGTCCAAGTCCTAACAACACATGGCTTCTTAATTGCCTTTTTCCATCCACAGTTGTTAATTATTTTACAAAAGACGGAAGTGGCATTGTCCCTTTTACAGATGGGGAAATCTGAGACAGAGAAAGGGGAAGAGACTTACCCGGTGACCAGCAGCCTGCTAGGGCAGATGGCAGCAAGGTTCAGGTTTCCTAAGCCTCCACCCAGCCCCATTCCCGTGGGATTACATGGCTCCCTGTAAGTGAATTCCTGCCAGCAATAGGCCACTCATAAGTGCAGCCAGCCAAGCCTTGCAAGGGGACTAAATGCAGATCACTACTGACTCACATCCTCTAGGAAGAAGCAGCAAACCACGTACATGGTGGAAGAGCAGCCTTAAAAATGGGGAGAAGAACAAGTGAAAGCATAACAGGAATAAGAAGAGATGGAAGGGGAGAGGCAGGAGAGGCTTTGGAGAGGGCAGAGCAGGCACTGATCCACCAGATGTGCCATGGTCGCTGTCCCTGTGGGGCAGGATCATGAGCAGCAGCAGCTGTGCACGTGTGTGCAGGGACAGGGATCGTGCACAGCACCACTGGCCTGCTCTGGGGCTGTCTGTTCACTCCTGGCTGCTCTTACGTGATGGAGGTCCCTGACTTCATTGGAAAGAAAGCAGAAGCCACCGAGGGTCCTGGGAAACAGCTCCTGCATCTCAGCCAAGAACACACCTGGCAAAGCCACATCGCAGCAGCTTTTCCGGTGAATCTCACATCCAGGCTTGCAGTGACTGAAAAAACAGCCCTGCTTTAGTTGTTCTGGTTATTGTCAGCCAGCTCAAGGGACCACCTTCCTGGGGGGAAAGCATCAGCCCCAGCTGGCACAGAGGGCATCGGGAGGTTTCATTTCTCCCCAACAAACTGAGCTCACCAGAGCCCTCCAGGCCACATCCAGCAGCAGGAGCCCAGGACTACAGCACCGAAGCAATGCGACAACACGCAACAGCGGGGAAAAAGGTGCTGAAGTGGGGTAAAGCAGGCAAGAAAATAATCTTCTGCCCTCTGGCTTGAAAAGAAACACCAGTGTTTGAGGATATGAGCAAAGTGAGGTTCATAAGGAAAGGTAGTATCTTTTACTTGTCCAAGTGAGATTTAGCTGAAAGCTGCTGCTTTGGAAAGGCACGCTGCCCAATAGTGTGTCTGCTTTCTCCCGTGAGAATGCGCTGATCCAAGAGCTTCTCCTTATAAACTAAGCCGTGCTTGGAGTGAGGCTGCAGTGATACTGAACAGGGTCTAAGGGGCCCAGTTCTCCTCCTGTTTGGGAAAGGTAGATGAGAAAAGACATGAGAAATCCACTTCTCTTTGGGGGAAGGGAAACAACTCTGAATCCTCTTACCAGCAGCTGCCCCATCAATTGCTCCATGTGTGTTGAGACCATAGATTATGGCTCAAAACAAAGGCCTTGGAAATGTGCTGACTTCCCCACACTGAAGGTTGGTAAATCCAGTTATCAATGGTTATCAGGGGATGTGCTAAACTCATACCCCATCACAGATCTGAGTCTGCTCTGAAACCAGGAGAGACCAAGATGTATTCACTGCCCAAGAGCAACATCCATTACAGTTACACCCCTGGGACAGTCAGGCTGGCGCCCAGAGTGTGTAACCAAACCCCTACCCTCTTTACTGAGAGCTTTGTGGAGCTTACTGTGCAAAAACGAGCTCAATCTGCAAAATCACCATGAAAACCAGTCCTGGCGCTATCACCCCAGTGAGCAAAGGGAGCTCCTCCCTACACAACGAGTGCAACAATGAGGAATGGGGTAACGGGTAAGTGGACAACTCCTGGGATGCTCTGTCCAAACACCCAGCAGTGTGTTTAGCAACACTGGGTTCACGCGGTGCATCTCAGCCAAAGAGCTCACCCGGCTGGCAAAGTTGCCCCAGATAAAATATCGAGCGACTTCGTCAGACACTGAGTCAGCAGCACAGACAGAACAGCAAACATCTCTCTGCAGCTCTGGTCACTGGGACACATGTCCTGCCACCATGCGTGTGCCACTGCTCCAGGACACACGTCTAGCTCAGCACAGAGCCTCTCAGGAAGGCCTTTAGCATCTGCCCTAAGTGGTGAGTTCAGAGCCCAGTGCCAAATTCAGCCGTGGCTGGCTTAGCGTGGTTGCAAGGAGAGATTCTGGCTGTGTCCACTGCCTGGATCTGCAAGTGTCCAGAGCTGTGCCCAAAGGGCAGCCTCAGCTCTTGGCATTTCCTCTGCACCCACACCCAGAGCAGCTCCTCCAACACACTGAGGCTCAGAGCAATGCACATATTGGCTGCAGGAGCTTTTCCACGACCTTAATGTCCACCAGCAGTCTATAGACTAGTTTGAGAAAAACCGCTCAGGACAAATGCCAAAAGACTGCTATTAACCCAATTTCCCAAGCTGCAAAGGCAGATATTGCCTGTGTCCCAGACTTGCCTTCTGCTCCCAGCCACTTGAGCAGTCTTGCAGTGAGCTCCATCAAACCCACTCTGGAAGCAGCTCCTGCTAGTTTAGAGCGACTAACCCCAGCTCCACTCAGGCTCTCACCAGTCAGGAACACCACATTTTCTTCCTTCCAGACTCTAAAATTACAAATGGCTCCACTAAAAGCATAATCTTGTCTTGCTGTATTGCATCTCAGCTTTCTCTCTCCTTCATTAACAAATGTTTTAAGCCCCACAGACTACAAGTAATTCTTGGAAATGTGTCACAGACCAAGAAGCAAATGCAGTTCCTAAACTGATGAACTAATTCCTCAAGAGTGGCTCTGCCTATCAGAAACAAATAGTTGAGACAATCCATGGTTTTCTGGTGAGAGGCAGAATAGAACTGCTGGTGTGAATAATGTGAAGGCAGAAAAGTCTTCCTGGTTTCCTTGTATCTTTGGAGAGGGGTATTTTTTCTTTTTTTATGGACAACAGTGCATTTTCCCCATCAGTCACCCAACCAACATCCCTGAGGACATCGAATGCTTCGGAGTCTTCAGGCATCTGAACTACTCCCATCACCCTGGGTACGGACACAACTTCCCTTTCATTTCACTGAGGGCTCAGGCAATTCCCAAGCCCAGCCTGCTGCACCAACCCTCAGCACTCAACACCAGAGTCAGCTACCCCCAGCACATTTATGCAGCAGGACTTTCCTGCCAACCAGGAGCATGTCTAAACTCGAGGTAAAAATCAAATACAATTTACCCCAAGAGAAGATAAAAGGAAATCCAAACAGGCACACCAGCAAGAGATTTCTCTTTGCAACATTTATTCCATGTGCAGAGGGGACAATTTTAAGTAAACGATTTGCTTTGTTAAATGAGACTGGGACAAGGGAGGCTTTCCTGGGGAAGATTATATTAAAGAACCACCAGAAACCGATTCCAGCCCTTCAAAGACCAGTATTAAATAACGAGATGTGATAAATGAGAAGCGCCAAGTAAAAATCAAATCAAGGCAAAGTATCCAGAAAAGCCAGACATGACCATCCTTAATTCAGCCTACAGGAGCTTCCAAATTGTTCTGGTGCATCTAATAGCCCACTAAAAAAAAAAGCCCATGACTGTAACAGTTACGGGGAAAGCTGATACACTCCTGTCCCCCCAAAGTGGTCACCCCACCTCAGGGAAAACCATCCAGTACCACCAAGCACTGCTTGATGCGCTGGGAACCACCATCTACACGCAATTCAGCAGTGGCTCAGAGCCTCAAAAGCAGCTGTACACAAGCCCAAAACCCAGACCCTTCACCCAGCTGGCAGCACAGGCCATCAGCCCCTTACCTTTGAGAGATCCTCGGTGCCTCCCTGCTGGCTCTGGTTCAGGAGAGGCGAGTGCCGCAGCAGCGGGTCCTGCAGCAGCTCCAGGCGCGGCCTCTTGCTCTCAATGAAGTCCAAGTCCGATGGCTTGGTCAGGTCAGAGAGATAGGAATGCCCCTCGGTTCTCAGGTGAAGCTCCTGAGATCTGGGGACAAAGGGAAAGGAGCCTTTAGAAAAGAAACTACCTCTGCTGTGCCCTGCTCCATGATTGCAAACCACTTGAGGAGGAGAGGGCTCAACACGTGCCCATCTTCCAGAAGGATCCATGTGGGGATGCAGGTGGCCCTGCACTCAAACAGCTCAGGTCTCTGCAGACCCCCATGCACAGCCCCAAAGCTCAGCTGTTGGGCGTGGAGCATCTCCACGGTGCATCCTCCCAGCCCAAGGGGCCACCCTGCTGTCCCCCTCCCTCCTCAGCACTGCTGCCGTGTCACCCGGAAGGCCCCGCTGCCATCTCCTGTCCCACCACACACAGTGGGTGGCTGTCCCAAACCAGGACAAAGTGAACAAGGCTGCAGGTCTGAGCCTTCCCAGTCATGCCACATGGGTTGGGCTGGTCAGAAAGAGGCAAAGCTTGGAAAATCCTCAAATCTGCCCCATAAATCCTCCCCTGCTTCCAAGACCCTCTTTTGCCACATTTGGCTTATTTAGTCCAAGCTACCTGCACCAGTTTTTATATTTAGCATCTTCTATAGGAATACCAAAGATTATATGTTGGGGGAAAAAAAAATGCCTATTCCTCTGTGGCTAGACAGTAGGGATTTATTTTTCCAGGATGGGGGAGGAAAGGAACCAGCCACATGTAGTTGCACATCTCTGACACAGACCTGGCAGGCTGTACAGGCACATTAACCAGTGATAGCAACTGCACTGACGAGTCACATGGAGCTCAAACATCTTTTACCTGTTAAATATGATGCAGTTGGTAATACCTGGAGAGTGGGCTTGGTTTTGCTTTTTTAAACAAATGTTGAACTTTTTTTGTAGCTCTGTTTTCTGTAGTAGGATTCTCTCGTGGGAATTGTAAAGGGATCCTACAAAAATACATTAAACCTTTTACTATGCCCTAGGATCAGCTTAGCTGCAGCAGCTCCAAGGGTGTGTTTTTAACACTTCAGGCAGAACTGTCTCTTAAAAAAATAAAAATAAAGCAAAGCACGGAAGATTCAACGCTTGTGAAAAAACATGGGGTGGTTTTTTTTTTTTTTCTTTTCCCCTTAAACAAGATTGCTGTAATTCTCCTGAGCTGGCAGTAAAGTGTCCTCCCCAGTTACCAAACACTAACAAACTTAACAGCCTTTGGAGCTGCTTGAAGGGGAGGGAAGAAGGGGTTATGCTTTGTCAAGAGCAAGCATAGAAGACAGGGGGTCTTATGCATTGTTTGCCCCCTACCCACAAACTGCAACTGCTGACATTAAATAGCTCAGAGAAGATGACAAAAGGGGAAGGATCCAGAGTGCCCTGAAGCCAGCAGCTGTAATGGCTCTGGATCACATCCAGGGAGAAGATCTTGTAGAAATGCACCCTCTCAGGGGCACCACCCTGAGCACTGCCCCATGCCCTCCCCTGCAGCAGCGTGGCCAACTTAACCCAAGATAAAACCGGTGGGGGGGGTTATTTTTCAATTTAAACATCAACAGCAGGCACAAAGCACATGCATGCCAAGCTTTGCTGCTGTGGGTTTGGCATTGGGATGGGGCAGCAGCTTTGCTGCTGACACACAGAAACAGAATCTGGCTCATCCTCTTCCTCCTCCCCAGCAAAAAGGGGACAGGAGAATGGGGAGGCTCCAGCGCTGCCTCTGGTGCTCCAACATCCGAGACAGAACGCACAGCTCACACAGCAAACCCTTCAGAGCCAAAGAGCCCTGGAATCTGGCACTGAAGCACAGCTCGTTTCACCTGCAAACACTTTCATGCTGAATGATCCTCAACTTTTCTCAGCAAGCCCAGAAATCTCTGCTGGCACCTCTCAGGTTTCCTGCTGGCTGGTCCCAGCCCTTCACGCAATCCCTGCCTGCCCACAGCTGCATGCCGGCATTTCAGGCTCTGCTGTAAAACTCAGGAACAATGAGCAACTGTTAAGCTGGGCAGGTGCTAAAATATTCCAACACCCAAGGCTCTGCTGTACTGAGGCAATTAAAAATCAGATATATTTCTTTTCACTTCTTCTCTTTTTTTAAGGTCGCATTAGCAAGAAGCTGCTAATTGACACAGGACTGCTCCAAGACCTCTGCAGTTGACAGGAACCCGACACAACTGCTCCACTCAGAAAAAAACCCCGTGGATTCTGAAGATAAGAGCACCACTCAGCTTTACAAAGGCGGTTACTCACAGCCAGGCAGGGGCCACGCCAGGGAAAGCAGCTGCAATGTTATAAGGTGCTATTTTATTTCCATTTCCACATCCACTGGAACAGCTATTAACTTTATCCACTGGAATTTCCAGCCGCTCCCGAGATTACTTTGCCCAACACAACCCGCTCAGCCTGTCCTGGCTGCAAACACAAATGCTTTTGCTTGAAGCCTTCACACCTTTCACTCTTCACATCCACACCTGCAGCAAGCTCTTTACAACAGACTTTATATAGCGACGGCGTTGCTGTCAGCACAAAAATTACTCTGCCTGAAAATCCCTCCTATTACACTGAGGTTGGGGTTTGCTGCATTTTCCAAATAGTTCCCACCCGGCTGATTTATTCCAGAGATTCCTACTTGGCTGAAGGGAAAGAGTGTTTTTAATTGCATGTGAGTTGTGCATAATTAAATGAAGCAAAGCAAATGCCAGCGTTAATTACAAAGTGGGGCAGATTAGCCTTCACCTGAGTCCTTCACCACAAACACTGAACTACTTTGGAGAAGCAGAGCAGCATGACATGTGCTGACACACAAGGCTGGGTGCCCAGGGTTTGCCCAACTTCCAGCCACCCCCACAGAGCCCTGCTTGGGGCAGGTCCAGGTCCAGACGACCAAGATAACCCAAGATGAGACCTTTGGTTTATTACTAATCTGACCAACGAATCGCAGCCTCGCAGCTGCAGAGCTGTGTTACTCATTCACCTCATGCTGAGGGCCCGTTCTTCAGCACTCACAGAGGGTGTGAGGAAGGTACGAGCAGATCAACTCCTACAGAAATGAGGGGTACATGCAAGTGTGGATGACCAGGACCCAGGAAAAAAACATCCCCTATTACATTATGCCTACACCAGAGCCAGCTAAGCACAAGATGGGCTGAAAACAGGGGTCGTCTGATGGCTGGGTGTCAAGGAATCATAGAATCCTTAAAGCTGGAAAAGGCCTCTAAAATCATTGAGTCCAGTCATTAAACTGACAGCTGGGGAGAGAGGAACAAATGAGATATCCTGAGCTGCCCCTAGGACTTGTAAGAGCGGTCATGATGAGATCTTACTTTTACTCTCTGAATCTCTGAGAAATGGGCAAGTACAAACTTTTCAGAAGGCCAAAGACTCTCCCTCCCCACTATCCCACTGTCTGGCTCCTCAGAGCAGCACAATTCTCCCCTGCTCTTCAAACCTTCCCATTTGTCCACCAGCTGAGCAACAGAAGGCGGCTGCAGGAGAAACAATGGCTGTTCTACGACATCCAGCAAGCCCAGCTTGACTTCCCACAGCCGCCTGCATGGAGGGCTCAGAACACCGGCAGCGATTCTGAGCCAGCTCCCACCAACTTCCCTGCAAGAGCACACTTAAGAGTTGCTCCCATCTACAAATACTGCTCCCTACACCATAGGGCCAAACAATGTAACCAGGCTGGAAAACTGATTCTCACTGTCTCCCGGAACCAGAACCAAGACAAATGATGGCCTTGCTGAGGCTGTTGATTTCTTCCTGCCGAGATGGTTTGGTGGGAATATGTCTCCAAAAATAAATTCTAAAAAGAGCATCCAACCCCCACAGGTACAGACAGACAATAAAATGCTTTTGAGAGAGAGTAATATAGAAAACCACTGGTGTTGAAGTGAATTATTTATAGCCAACACTAAGATTTGTCAGAGGTTTCAACAGCCCCTTTACAGCTAATGAGAGCCAGAGTGTGAGACTGGGCAAATCGGGACCTGTTAAAGAGAGAAACTGGAGGGTTTGTAGGAGCAAACCTGCCACCAAGCACCTACAAAAACATGTCCAGGGCCAGCTGATATATTCCCGTTGTCATGTAGGTGGAGAGGGAGATAAACCGCCATGACTTGACAGGAAGAGCTGCGTGTCTGGGCGGGAAGACAGAGCTCCCACGCCCTCAGCAAAGTCTGCCAGCAGCAGCACTGAGTCTTCCCAAGCCAAAGGTGTGGGACAGCCTCGAGCAGGATGCTGAGCTCACCATGTGGCCCAGCTGAAGGACTCCCAGGTTTCTCAGGAGGTCTGACCAAGCACTCACGTGCATCCTCGGGATGCTCGGGCTGCACATTCGCACACCAGGGCAGGGAGCAGTGTTTCAGCTGCCCTGCACAACCCCCAGCCACCTTCTTCCAAGCCAAGTGAAATTTAGGTAAGAGTAGATGCTTTATTTAAAACTTGCATATTGAAGATCCCCATATACAGAGCCTGAATTATTCATGGACAGGACCAGCAGAAGCTTTAACACAAGTGCACTGCCTCACTCAAGAGGAGAAGGAATATTTGTCTCTCTCCACGGTCTCCCCCACATTTTCTTCTCCAGGCGTCCAAAACTGGAGCCTGCCAGGAAAGACCTCAGCAGTCCTGGGTGGCTGGGACATTCCTGAACCAAAGGCTTCATGGATATCCCATACCCTTGGTCACCCTTCATGTCCATCCATGGACATGCCAGGCAGCCTTCACTGGAGTTTGCAAGACAAGGCTTGTCCTCAAGTGCCTACACACCAGCATCTGCCCTCTCCAGATGTTGTTTTCCTACATTCAGTTATTGGGAGAAAAAAAAACCACAGCTCCTGGTGCATCATTTCCAGTGTGAAAGACACAGATATATGATTGTGGGGATTTCAGCCGCAGCGCCACTCACTCCTGAGAAAAGGATCACCTTTAAAAATGGAAACTTAATTAAAAACCATAAATAAAATCAAATTGGTCGTGCTGTTACCTTGGGAGCAGCTGGCGCCATTTGGCCCAGCACAGATGAAGACTGAGGGCTGCATGTGATTTCCAGCACCACGCACACCACCCCAGCTTCCCACCGCTCCCTGGGCTCCTTGGCCAGCAGGATTAATCCCATTCCAGAGGCACAGAGATCCGGCCTGCTCTCGTGCCACACTGCACATGGTGATCTCAGATGGCTGCAGAAAACACAGCAGCTGTTTAATGTATCCTAAATGTCATCCTGCAGATGGACACTGGGCAAACTCTTCAGACTCCTTGTGCCTGCTAAGCAGAACGGCTCCGAAAGAGGAGCGTGGTCTCCTGAACTGGGAAAAATAATCTTCTATGAAAATAGTGACTCATCTTATTCAGGATAAAGGTGGAATATACTGTTTTAACACACATGCCGCTTATTTACAGCCACATTTTCTGCCAGAGAAGCAGAGAGAAGTATCCACCCCAGCATTCCTGCATTACTATGGAACCTTGCTCTAAAATCCTAACACATATGAAAAGTCAGAAAAATCGAGTTCCTCGATTTTTCAGACCCCTCACCCACTGGCACCTGCCATTTAACACTCAACCCAGTTTTTCTCACTTCTTTTGAGGACCAAAATATATATATAGAAGAGGAAAAAAAGCCCTAATCCTTGTCACCTTGCCAGGACATTCCACTACAAATATTCATGGTACGACTTGTACCAACAGCAGATCCTGAAATACTTCTCCTCGCTCCTGCAGACCAGTTGGCACAGCCAACTGAACAAGCTAAGGGGAAGTCTGTGGAACCTTCCAAGAAAAAGCCTGCTACCAAAAAATCCATCACGGAGAGCAGCACATCCCTGCAAAGACAGGCAGAGCCAATTTTCCCCATAGCAAGAAATTCAGAGTGCTTCAGGTTTTCCTTCCTTCTTCCAAGCCAGAATTGCTGTACTGGGAGTTCAAGTCTTTGCCCAGCCACCAAGGGGTGATGACAACTCTTGATTCTGACATACCCAGAGAAGGGCAGTCTGCAGCTTCCCAACAAGCTTCTTGCTCAGGAAGCCCCAAAATGCGGGACCATCTCAGCATTCCATTCCTTCCAGCAAGTTACCACTCAGCACCTTTTTGCCAACAACACTTGGTTCATGCTTAACACATTGTGCCCACAGCAAAATGCTTCACCTGTTGCTCCCTTTCCACTGAATCACAGCTAACCACCATTCTGGTTAGCTGTGCAAAAAACTGCAGCCACGAGAGACTGAAAACCTGCACAGCTTGGGGAAGACCATCCAAGCAAGGCCAAACGATTCCTGTGGGATTTTGAGAATCCAGAGGGTTAAACCTCCAATACCACATGCAAAGACAGCCTGCAGAGGCGTCAGATCTGTCCAAAATGAATGTAAAGCCAAAACAGGGGACAGCCCCCCCAAAACCAGCACACAGAGTCAAGTGAATCCCTGCGGTTTCCAGGGTAGGAAGGCAAACAGCAGCCAGCCCCAGGCAGGTGAACTCAGAGGAGCTGGGACCGAGGGGCACGAGGGCTGAACCACTCTCCAGCTGTAGGCAGTGCTCTGGACAAGTGCAAGGCACGGTGATGGCAGGGCAGGGATGTCCATCTGGGAATGCGCACAGGGCTCCATCTCCAGCGCTGTCAGCCTGCCACATCCCACTTGCACCAGACTTGCAAGCTGATATCCTTAAGGAGCAGAGCGATCCTGGAAGCACATCAGCCACCACAACCAAGAGCAGACAGGCTGCTTCCTCTGAACTCCCAGAGCAACGGGGGATTGGAAGAGTTCCCCTCTTGCTTCAAGGGGAGGATTGTCACGTGCCCACCACTGCAGAGTGCCAGGTGGGCTGTCAGGCAGGGAACCACAGCGAGGGTCTTCCTTTCAGACACAGCACACCCCTGTGCTTCCTTCTACTCACCCTCTATGCCGTGCTGTGGATGTTGTTTGCCTCGGTCTCCCTCCTCCCAGCCCCTCATGCCGAGAGCCAGCTGCCTCTGCTCGAAACCATCAATCCCAGCCCAGGAACAAAGCCAAGGCACTGAGCCTGCCAAGGGGACTCAGCTGCAGAGATGGCTGCCATTGCCACCCGCCCTCATCCAGGCTCTGCTCTGCACCAAGAAGAGCCACAGCTATTTTTTGGGGAGGGCATCAGTGACCAACCCACCCTGCTCCAGGAGCTCCAGGGTCCTGGCCCTGGAAACCTCAGGTGAGCGACCACCACCCGAAGGGCTCTTCCTACAACAACGCAGGCAGCTCCTCAGAGCACAAAGGTGAACTAGCAAAGCCCCCAGAGGACGGATTTTTAAGTGTAGGGCTTAAAGATGCAGAGAAACAGCAGCTGGCTTTGCAAAACAGACTAAGACCTCCCCAACACCAGTGCCACCCAATTTGAATCACCTCAATAACTGATTACATTGGATTGAAAATTTCTTTGCAAGTTCTTCAAAGATCCCCCCTTCTGCATCCCTAAATGCCCCCCAAAATTTTCAGTGAGTCTATGTCCCGGCATTCTGGCAAAGATGTCAATTGAACTGAAGCAGTATTTTCAGCTTTACTACACAGTAGAATTTTTGCAAAAGTACAATTTTTTAGATGTTAAGGGGAGAAAAGGGACTAAATGTAAGTGGAGTCTATTAAAAGAGTTTTTTTTATAGCATGCCAAAACATCACTATTCAGGTCAAAAGTGAGGTACCGCAATAAGCATGTGGATGTGCAACATCCCCTGAAAACTTTGATTAGCATTTACTCGCATTCATGTGACTGTCAAGATAAAATTAAGTTTGGGGACTTTGAAACGCTTTTAAGCCAAAAAGAGACGCCTGGGTGACCACATGGCATGTGGTACAGCAGACACCAAGGTTTGCTGTTGGGCTTTTTAGCGATACAGAAAAACCAAGATACGTTTTTTTTAAATGGCACATTACTGGAGAGCAGAAGTGCTTCTCCATTTTGCAAACCATCAGTAGTGTGAAAAACAAAAACAGGCAGGAGCATGTTGCTGGGTCCTCTTTACCCATCTCCCCCAAATTTAGCTAAATCTGACCCAATTCCAACTTAACCGTGTTACTCTGTGCTAAGAAATCAAAGCACTGAGAAATCAAAGTGAGCCAAGGCAGCGCAGCATGCTGCAATAAATTATGGGTTATCAAAAGTGACACGACCCTCTGTACGTGCAGGTGCCACGGCATAACCCAGAAGGGCACATCCAGATGCAAAATGAACTTTGGAAGCTACTTTTTGCCTCCAGATTCTCATGGGCTTGTTTCTGCTGAGCACCAAGCTGAACCCAACCTACCAGAAAAAGAGGATCCTGTCTGTATTTATTGCAGATCCAGCACCCTGAGTTCTTACTCCTCACCCGTAACAACAATGATTTTAGAGAAACAGATTCATCTCTGACGGGTTTCAGATTCATCTCATCACTGGTTTTGTTCTTAGTCTAAGGAATAAGCATTAAAAAAACTGTTTTGCATAAATTTACTGTACCAATGCTCTTATTTCATTTCCAGGTCAGGTTTTGTTCCCGAATCACTGAACATCAAATGCAGAAGAGAAACTGTGAGAGAGAGCAGCGTTTTGCATTGAAACAGAGAGTGAGAGTGATGTCCTTCAAACAAATCAGCTCCTGTGGTTAAAGCACGTACAGCACTCCCAGCCACAGCACTTGCCTGACTTGCACCTAAAAACACTGCCAGCCTCCCCTGAGGCCACGACAGGAAACAGGGACACAGGGAGAGGCATGAGGGGAGCAGACAGGAAAAAAGCAGCTCGGAGAAAGTTGTAAGGGGAATGCAGAAAGAGAAACAAAAACAATGAAAGTGGGGAGGAAGCGCAGCAGCAGAGGAAGCGGAGATGGGGGAGGAAATGAGCTCTTCTCACTCCTCCCTGCAGCCTCGGGAGCCACAGACCAAACCTGACCACACAGCTTCATTTCCTATCCTGAAGAAGCCAACACAACCAGTCACAGCAACGTGAAACTTCACAGAACTGAGGGAGTGGTTTTTCTTGTTGTTTGTTGTTTTTAAGACTTCTGTAAAATGCATGACGGTCAGAGGTAAGAAACCAGAAGACAAAGGTGCCACTTGAATTAGCACAGGGGAGCTGAACTGGTGCTGAGCCTGAGCCCGGTCAGTGCCCAGACACGGTGTCCCACTGCCCAGATCCCACAAAATCCTGGCTGATGCCAGCAGGGAGCCAGTACCTTTCGTTGCCTGGCTGGAACTCGGAGAGCAGGGATGGCCTCCGCCGCTGCGGCTGCATGATAGACCCTGGCGGGAGGTGGGAAGCGAAATCCCTGGAATGATGCTGGTACTCCAACAGCGCCACGTCCTGCAGAAACAAACACAGAAGAGCTCGTCAGGCTGGTGGGAACTTTCAAGCAAGCACAGAACAACTCAAAAAAGTCCTCATGTAGATATTCAGCTGCTGAAGCACTGGGCCACAAAGCTCAGTGCTTTGCCCTTCCCAGAAGGTTCCCAGTAGCTCCCAGACCCGCACTGCACTGGAATGGGAGCTCAGCTCCTTGCTGAATCTGTCCCCAGCCTTTTCCTGGGGCTGCAGGCAGGGCTGGCTCCTGGGAAAGGACCCCAGCAAGCCCAGCCCAGCCACTGAGCACCCACACAGGGATTTCTGGCATCCAGGCAGTCCTGAGGACAATTGTGAATCCAAGAGGAGAACAGGTAAAAACAAAATTAAGTCACAAAATTAAGTCACAAAATTAAGATACTTTCAGCTTCAGTAATCCACATAGCAGCATAGAGAAAGAAAAAAAAAAGGGGGGGGGGGGGGACAGATGAAAACCCAAAAATGTTATCTTGAAAATGTCCCTT
>VZRN01000988.1:1873628-1957139 GCA_013397935.1 Dasyornis broadbenti | reverse complement strand
TCCCTTTAAACACAGCTCCCCTGGGCTGAGCTCAAGGGGTTTGAAAGGACAGTTCGCTGCTTATTATGTGTACGTCCCTTTTGTTCCTTGACCCTTGGAGAGTACAGTACAGTATGTTCCTGATTTTAATTAAATAAGAAGCCCTCCTGCTCTGTGCCACAGACTGATTCCAGCAGCAGTATTTTAGGCAGCTACATTCAACTGCTATTTTTTATTTGCAGATAGATACTTGACCAGCAGACTAATAATCTAATTAACTAAGACCTTCAGCAATGGCATAGAAAGCCCTGTCACAGGATAACCCTGATAACACTGACACACATTTACCTCAGAAGAACCAATTCCACCTGGGAGTCTATTTTTGAACAGTTCTCAACTGGAACAAGAAAGCTTTAATTTCCTCAAAAAGAAAAAGGAAATTTCAGGGTCTACCCAAATCAATAAATAAGACACTGCATACATGCAGCTGATGTGGGCAGGGGGTTCTCAGCCCCAGAGCTGCAACAGGAAGTATTTGATCCAATGTAGTGAAGATCAACACGTTCCAGAGCCCTGGGGAAACTGGGGAATTGCCCCAGCAAGGTGCATGGCAGGCAAAGAAAGGATCTGGGAGCTTAAATAGCAACAACCTGAGCCTGCAGATCCCCTCTCCCAAGCTGGAAGTGAACGGATCAGCCCAGCATTGGATGGCATGCTGTCCTCCGGCCACTTGTGGAGGAGAAGGGAGCATCAAGGCCCAACATCTTTTGGCCATAAGAGAGTAAAACGAGAGTTTTTCTGGAAAGTCAGGAAGAAAAATCAGATTGTAAACACTCAGCCTGGGGGAGCCAAGAAAAGCAGATTTCCTACCTCACATCCAACCTCTCTTGCACAAAAGCTGAAAACGCCAAATATCAACGGGAGGAGGAAGGGGAATTGTGGTGTCCTGCGGCCACCACTTCTCCTTGTGCCTAGAAAGCTGTGCCAGGTTTTGGAATCGAGTTTATTTCTCCTCACTATCAGGCAGTAGGGTGGTGCTGCTCCTTTTCTGTTCTGACCAATGTTGGGAAACACCAGAAACAAGAGGCCTCTGCCAGCCCCACTCCTGCCTGGCCCCTCCAGCCTGGCCATCCCAGACCTCAGGCTCAGGGACAAGGGGTGCCTGCAGACAGGTTCCTGTGACATTAAGAAGGGCATGACGTGGTCAGCATCCCCTTATCCTCCCTGGGATGTCCTGCTGTAAATCCAGGTGTTTAGGGAGGATGCAAGCCCATGGTGCTGCTTTTCCTTCAGCTCTGGAGTCCATCCGTGCAGGATTCCATGGTGGGCTGCAGGACAGAACATCCATCAGTCCAACCACAGGTAGGGCAGACACAGACACCTGAGGGGAGAGAGCCCATCAACTCCTACAGACCCAGCCGAAGCACAAACCCTGCCTACAACAAGCTTCCCCACGTTCACACTTGTCCTGGTTTTAAATCAAAAATAAATATTTAAATAGAAGAAAGATGCAGCTCCTGATATCCACCTACAAAACAAACACATCGTGTCTGAGAAGACACACCAATAGGCCCAAAACCAGGACCGTCACCTTCTGTGGGCGTATAAACAAGAATTACCCGTCTGGGAGGCTCAAAGGCTGTGCCCTTGAGAAAAAAAAAAAAGCTCTTACATGTCTCAAGAACCATCTGTTTTTCCTTTTCCCCCTGCCCACACTCAACTGAGCTTTTGCCTCCTCTAACCTGTCAGAAAACGGCTGGTGGAGCTCAGAACCTGCTGGCACGGCCTGAAGTGACTCTGACCTGCTCTGCACTGCTACTATTCACAGTGAGCTTTACAGGAAGAAAACAAAACCTAAAAATTAGTGAGGAGGATTAAAACTGACAAATTTCTGTGCCCTGTGATGAACTGTTAAAAGGCACCATGGAAGCCCTGGCAGGATGTAGGTGGATTAATTGCTCACAAAGTTACTCCAGTAAATTGCACCATGAGCTGTGACTGTGTTTTTCAAATGCAAACACCAGAAAAGTTTATGAGCTGCCTTCAAACCGCATGGTGAACTTGGCAGTGCTGGACTAATGGTTGGACTTGATGATTCTATAGGTAATTTTCCTCAAATTTCTAGCACCTGCCACAGGCAACTCTAAGACACCTGAAATGAAACAACTCAAGAACCCTGCAGCCCCAAACTATGTTGCTCCTTTTCCTCTCCATTGTTTTGCTGGGTTTTGCTCAATTCTACTTTTTGATCATCCTCTCCCTCTTTCTGCATCTCTTCCTGCCCCCTGCAAACCTTCCTCCCACCCCACAAATCTGCTGACTTGCCAGAGCACCCTCTCCAGAGCTTTCAAATCTCCAACTGCCTTCAGTAAGGACTTGCTTCCTTCTACACCAACTTTCCCTTGTTCCTCGTGGTTCAGATGCTCCCACGAGGATGTACTTCGGGAAGCTTTGCAAATTTCATGAGTTCAGTAGATGTCATGACAGAAATCAAGGAAGCAGAAAGACCATGGATGGTCAGGGCTCTGGCACATCAACAGATCTGGGGGAGGAGGCCAGCACTAGCAGCACTGCTGAGGTCAGACAGACACCGAGAGCGCTCCAGCATCATATGCCACTCCAGTAGAGCAGGGCAGCACCAGGCAAATCTATAGATAAATGAAATGCTAAAGACCCCACAGTGGCCTCATTAAAACACACTTCATGCAGCAGACTGAAGAGGTACTTAGGCTCAGCCTAAGGGACCGAAAGTATCCTTTGCTGCCAACCAGGAAGGTTGGACACATCCGTGCCGCCCCTGCCTGGGGCGCTGGGAGGGAGAGCCAGGGAAAGCACCCTGAGTCTCAAGGCTTCTGTGTTATCACTTGATTTAGGAGTGCCAAGAACACCACTTCCATCCCCTTCCTGGTAAATCCTCTGACCCCGAGTAACCTGAGTCTACCAGGCTCATTTAGATTTGCTAATCAAACTGTTTAAAGGCAGACTCCTGAACACAGTATTACAGAAAAGTTCTTGGCAACACACAGAGAAAGCCCAACAGAAGGAAAAAAGAAGACGCTTCCTCCCCATCCCCTTTTAAAATTATTTTAAAGCTTTCAGCCTGCTGCCTTACCTATCATAAAGTCTGCAGCAAAATCTTCAGTGTTGTCCCCGACCTCAGGATAACCCCCACACTAAGCGAACAACTGCAGGCAGCCGCGCAGCCGCTCTGCCTCTCTCGCTTTCTGTTTTGGACACGTGCACTCGTTGGTGTGCTTCATTTCTCCTTCCCCTGCCTGCAGCTGCTGGGTCCTGGCTGCCTCATCTCCAACGAGGAGGAAAAAAGGGAGATCTGAGAGCGATGCTGGAAGCACCCCTGGGTGCTGACCCGCAGCACACGGTGCCAGACAAGGCTACACCGGGGCCAACAGCACCTCTGACCCTGAGCTCCCAGCTCCGAGCACATCCACACAGACAAGGCATCTATCAACTGCTCCATCCAGATGGCCTGCCCACAGCTCCAAGAATTAGCCTCTGAGGAGAAGACCTCAGAGACAGGAGGCCTGCAGAAAGGAAATCTGGAGCTGGTCTTGCAACAGAAAGGCGAACTGCTCCTCCTCTCTTCCTCCCACCAGCAAAAAAACCAATACAAACACCCAGTGCTTCTGGCTTCCTTGGAAAACAGCTCTGGAGCAAACCCATGGAGATCTAGAGTGCAGCCAGATGAGAACCTGCAGCACAGCTTGAGCAGCCCAAAGCGTGAGATCAGTCCTCATCGCTTACCACGTCCTCAACCGAGAGCGCAACCAGGAGCTCCCCGCCGAGTTTCGGTGTGGGAGAGCTTTGCTTAAAAACCACCGGTGCTTGTTTTGCCGTGACGCCGAGGAGGAGCAGCCTGGGGTCAGCCACCACATCCGCCAGCTGAGCCGGCTCCCCGGCGGAGAGCGGCACTGGCACAGCAGCCGCCTCGAATCACGGCATCGGGTGCGGGCAGTGCCGCACCTGCGGAGCTCCCCGGCACATGAGAGCTCACCCAGTGACAAACCACTGCCCCACACTGGCCTCATCACCTTCTGGAGGCTGACAAACAGGCCAGGGCACTGCACATGCTCCTCGAGGAGCAAATCCCAGCTCCTCGCCACCTCCACCAAGGATTAGGGCTGCTCATTAAGAGCTCACCCAGCGTTGTATTGCAAATGATTTTTATTTTCTAACAATGTGCTGTTTCTGCTGAAATACTCAGAGAAGCCAATTAAATAATGGTGTGGTACAAACAGTGAAAAAAAAAACAATACCAAAACATCCCTATTTATTTCACTTCTCATGAACTGTCCCCTATCTAATCTCACAATGAAGCCTGCTCCGTCCCTGCTGCTCGTGAGCAGCTCGCGTGCCGTTCTGGGAACTGCTAACCACAGGGGAAGTGCTGGGTGAGGGCAGAGGGCTGGTGCACCCAGACCATGGCACACGGAACCACAGCTGGACACTTCACAGCTGCTGCTCTGGCATGTCCCATGTGGCCACAGCAGCCCAACACGGTATCCAAGACATGAGCACACAGCTTCGCACTGCAAAGCCACCCCATCCCCACGGCTTGTTGAGCTTCCTGCATCCCCAGAGCCACACAGCCAGCATGGAGCAGCGTATCCCAACCTGGAAAATGCCAGGGCTTCAGACCACCCACCAATTAATTTGTGGGGTGGGCAAAGCAGCACGGCCACCACTTTGGTGGCTTTGACAGAGACAGGGGATGTCCCCCAACCATGCTCTGCACACCCTCAGCTTTGGAAAGAGAAGTTGCCTAACACCTCTTTCTGCCAGCAGTGAGTGTGACCTATTTTAGCAATAAAAGGAAAAGTTCTCTGGTGCCTGGATACCCCTTAGCACTAGCAGCACAGCGTTTGCTCATCAGACCGAGAAACGCACTTTTTAGCATTCGCCTGAAGAAAAAAATTTTTCCCAAAGCCAATTCTCAAAGGTAAAAGGATGGGGAAAGGTTTGGGAGGAATCAGGGTGGTTGCAGAGCTGGCACTGCTGGCACAGAGGTCCAGACACAGCGCAGGCTGCAAGGGGACCAGTGTGGCGCACAGCCCACCATGCTCAGCCTCCCCAGCCCGGAGGAACCATCCTCTGCTGCTGAAAACCTCCTCTGAAGCGCAAAGGAGGTGATTATTGATCCAAACAGGTTGTCCACAAGCACAATGCTGTCTGCCCAACTTCCTCCCCAAAACCCTGGGAGGAGCTCACTGCAGATTTAAGAAAAAAAAGTATCAACAACACGAACCAAACAATGACTTCTCCACAATCAGCTCCCCTGTTGAAGATAAGGTCAGTAATAAAAACCTGGCTGAATACATGCATTTTTATCTTGCCTACAGGGATGCAACATGTGCTGAAAAGACAAATGTCCTTATTGTTCTGAGACAGTCTCATTGCCATCCATCTCTCAGAAGCTGCTGACTTGGCCTTTTGTTTTAGGAGGTGACCACACTTGTTGGAAGGCATTGATTGCTGCTGCCATCCCTGCACTGAGGCTGCCAGCAGCGATAGCGGCTGTACCAGCTGCTGCATCCTTCTCCATGTCCTCTCCCCACCTCTGCAGCAAACCAGGGCTGTCAGCAGTGCTTGGCTGTCCTGTCTGAATATGCCATTCATGGAGAAGTCACGTCTCAGTGAGGACAGCTCTCAGCTGTTGTGGCTTCCCGGTCATCTGACCGGTGCTGGAGCCAGCCGCCAGCCCTCCCCAGCAGCCAGAGGTGCCCACAGAGCAGCAGCACATCCACTACAGAGCTGCTTTTCAGCCTCTCTCCATCACAAGACTTTTGTCCCAGTCGCATCCAGGCGCCTTTGAGTCGGGAACGACCCGTCTGCCCTTCCTCCAGCCTCCATGGCCAGTGCTCTGCTTCCTGAAGCCACCAACACCCATTCAGGGTGAGCAGCAGCTCCCTTCACACAACAAATTAAAAAATTTCCACCTTAAAAGCACCAGGTCATTTAGCTCATCATATCTTTTCTGCACCGCAGTCCCCCACCATCTCTTCCCATACCTGCTCCCATACAAAACCCACAACCCATCTGCAGGTCCACCCAGGACCGTTTCAGCTTTCCATGGCCTCTACTCTCTCCCACTCTTCCTTACATCTCCATAACGAATCCTTCACTTGCTCAGTATTTTGCATTAATGCTGTGACAGTGACAACCAGCGAAAGTCCCCAGTCTCGCAGAAGGTGTCTCCAGGGGCTGGTGGGGCAGCGCAATCAGAGTCAGAGCTGAAGTGCAGGAAAAGGCTCCAAAAGTGGCTTTAGTGGGTCTCCGCCTTTGCCAAACCACCTAAGTAGTGAAAGTTCTTTCTTCCCCTGTGGATTTACAATCTTGAGATCAACCAAAAGCAAAGTATCACCTTCTGCATCAAACCATGTCCAAAAACTAGATTAGGGAGCAACCACAAAAGTTTACTGTAGCTTGAAGTAAAAGAAGTGTTTTGGATAAAGGCTGTGTCCTAGGGAAAACAAGATTTAAATACAGAGTGCTATAAGCCAACTCCTCCTTCTTCCTGGCAATAGGAGGGAGACCCTAGGGCAGGGAATTAGGTGCCCTGTTTCTCCACCTCCATGCTCTCCCAGTCCCACAGCAGAAAGCCAATTTTCCCAAATCCACCGCTGAGCCGCTCAGAGTTAATGCAATCTGTCACTGGAAAGGTACTCAGGAGAGATCGCGCTGAGTTCTCGTGACAGACCTCATCAGAGTCAGTATTTCCAAGGTATGTCTTTTATTTTCAAGTCATTCCTTAAAACATTAGCTGGAGCCCAGCAGGCATAATTCAGGACGCCCCTCGCTCAGCTGGTAGCTGGAGGTTGTTCTTTGCGCTCGGAGGTGGTGCACCATAAACTCTGTCATTCTGCTGGCTCCTGGAGCACTGACACACACTGGCATTTTGCTCCCAGGAGACAAAAGTGCGAATAACTACTCCAAGAAAAAACCAACACAGCAGCGGTAAAGCACAATAGAGTGCCCCTCTGCAGGCTTACCTGGTACCACTGTGCCACACTGATCGTGTCACAGCGGAGAGGAGCGAGCTCCTGCCATCTCCAGAGCCTGCACCTTCCACGGCAGGACACTGGATTGAACTCTCCCTGCTCAGACTGGTGGGAGGAGGAGTCTGGGCAGGGAGGGCACTCAATTCCCCCCAGGCCACCTTTTGGCTTGGACACCAAATCAACACGCAAGTTTGCACCAACCTCTTGTCTCTGGTTCACACAGACAAGGAAGTTATTTATCACGGGCCAAAGCAAACGAGCAATCGGGCTGGGATGCTCCTGCACAAGGGCTGCTTTGCAAATGGGGAGCTTAATGAAGGAACTACTGAGCTGCTCCCAGGAAGGAGAGGTGGCACGGGAAAAACACAATGGTCTCAGAGCTGGAGCAGAGGAGGGCTTAAGCTCACCTTTCCATGCCAGATGAAGCCGTGTGCTTGGAATGGGAGCAAACAGCAGGCAGAAAACAAAATGAGCCTCTTGTTTAGCAGGCAGGGAAAAGTGCTCACAAAGGGGAATTCAAGAGATGATAGAGCACCAAGTTCATATGAACATGTACACACCCCAACCCTGTTTAGTATCTCTACTATGTAAAACACTTCAAGCACCCCAAAAGCAGAAGCTGCTGCTTGAGAACACCTTGTGCGCCCCGACCCCCAGCATCTCCTGCACCTGGCACCGCCCTCCTGGAAAGCCCAGCTGGCATCCAAAGCCACACAATGCCTCCTCTGAAATGCCAGGGCACTAACAGGAGCAGGAAGGCTGGTAAGGAGGTCAAAGCAAGAAACTGGATTCACACAGGAGGAAAAGAGGGGAACTCTTCTGTTCCCAGGGAATATTGATCATGAAGAGGCTTTAAAAAGAAAGGGGGACGTGCACTACACAGGGAAATTGATCTGTTTACAGAAAATATCTGCAGGTTGCCTGAAAATGAATATCCTTCATGCAAAAGTTTCCTTTGAGAGAGCATGAACTTTGGACACATTAGAAGGTTAAGAGCGTAAGTAATGTGTTTTTTCACCTTTAGCTAAAGGTCACGGAGCATTCAAACAATTCCTCTGTTTCCAAGCTGAACATGACAGAAGTCAACTGTGCACCCCAACATTACGGCTAATGAATATAGAAACCAGAAATGTTTTCCCTGCACTTTGGCTAAGAACCACTCCGTGCCCTTCAGAAGAAACTGCTGATTATTGGAGATTTTAGTTTTACCTCAAGAAAGTCAAACAAACCAGAACCTTTTCACCAAGCTTCCTTCTTCCCATTAAAAGCATGTTGACTTGTCAAAGCTTTTTGCAAGTCATCGTCTGCTGAGACAGAATTAAATCCAGAGTCATTATAAAATTTTGCGCCATTTTCACGTCCAGCCTTCACAACAGCTGTTGGGGCCAGATATCTCTGAATGAGGTGGAAGAGGAGGAAGACACCTGAATATGGTTGGGGACATGCTTACCCTGTGGAAGAGCCCATTTACTGCATCACCCATCGGAGAGAGCTCAGTCTGGGTCAGACCCACAGGTTCACAGCCCTGCCCAAAGCTGGCAACCAAGAGTGAAACCAGAGAACAAACATCCTCACTCAACCGGTACTGGATCTTCTCTGCCAGCTCCAAACTCAGCAGTAACTCATGGAACATGCTGCTGGGAGGAGGTGCCCATATGTACAAAGCATATTTCTGTTTGTTTTCTTGAAATACATTTTCTTCCCCCCGTTTTGTTGGATATTCCCTTGGATTTTATGCGATGGGAGACAAAATCCCCCTGCCTGCTTCCACTGCCCCGTGCCCCTTCACAACATCCCCTCTCACTTGCCTCATCTGTGAAATCAAACAGCTGCAATCCTTTAAAACACTTTTCATAAAGTGTCTCCAAGCCTAAAATAATGTCACGGCTCATTTCTGAGCTCAGCATTCCTGCTGCGCCGCATTTCCCTGGGTGCAACCGTCACAGTTGGGCTGCGATTATTTATTTATATTATAATAGCATTTGCAGCCCTGCTGTGCTCAGCCCTGCACACGCGCCCAGGAGGTGACCCAGGGCGTTTCCACCGCCAGGATAAGGATCCCTGAGCTGATGAACTCCCAGATCCCAGGAAAGGACATCTTGGAATGCAACAAACCAGAACCAAAATTTAATTAGATGCAAGACACGTTGCTGTTGGGTTGGTTTTGGCCTCTCTTGGTTTCTTCCAAACAAGCTCTCACTGTGCAAACACACCCCATGACAAAACTGACCTGGCCAAGACATGCAAGCAAATACCGCTGACTTTTAATATTAAACAGCGCAGCAACTTCACGGAACTGGGCTCTCCTCTCCCAAGCAATCCCACCTGAGATCAGCTCCAGCCCCAGAGCCATGGCCAGGTTCCAGCTCACGGCACCACCGAGCAGGAGACACGTGTTTGTGAACAGCTGAGAGCGGCAGGGCAGATCATGCAGGGACACGCTTCCAGAAACACTCTGCCTTCCCTCCCAGCAGAGGCAAGGTGCGTCCTTTTGTGTGGGGCTGGCATGTTTCAGCCCAGAGGAGCCTTCTGGCTTTCCATCAAAAAAACAAAACAAAACAAAAAAAAAAAAAATCTCAGCTGGGACCTCTCCTGCATCCAGACACCCAAAAGGTATCGCATAACTTCGGGTGATTACATGCGGCTGTAAAAATAGCTTCTAGAAGCGAATGCCAGCAACTTCTTCCAACGTTAATACAACAGAATAAAAACAGTGTTCACTGCAGGCTGCAGAAAACCCCAGCTCCAGCCCACTGCAAACAACTGCTCTCTCTGCTCATCCTGCTGCTGCAGCACTAAGGGGAAGCAGCTGGGATTTTGCAGGAGACTAGGGCTCAGCACTCCAAGGACAGGAGCCTTTCACATTTTTTTAAAATCAGTCTCCCCACTGCAGATTGAAGTTCCTTTTGTTTGCTTTTAAACCACAATCTTGCAACAACTGCAGATCATGCTCACCTGGTCACATCCTCCTCCTGTTTGCGTTTCTCATAAAAAGAGAACTGGGATTTTCTTCCTGAGACAAATGCTCTTGGTTCTGTTCCAGCCCCCAAACAAACACGCTTGCACTGATGGAAGCAAAGCTCCCATAAATCGAACCAGGTCAGCGTGTCTCATAGCCAGGATGAAAAGCTTCTTTGTGCAGCAGCACGCAGGCCCCGAGCGATGTAGATGAGCCAGCAAACGCAGCCAAGAGCTCGTCCCGCGCCCTCCTTAACGTTTCCATTTCAAAGCCTTTCCAATCTCCGGCTCTGCTCCCTGTGCCACTCTGCTGAAGCCAGGCAAAGAGGGCAAATGAGGGAATTTCAGCCCTTCACCGACACTTCATGGATTTCCAGGCTCTCAAGTCGAACACTAAAACCAGCACAGATTGAATTTGGCTGTTCAGCAGCTGGCACTGTCAAATGTAACCCCCAGACAAGGTCTCCTCGCTGACTTGTGTTACAGGCACCTTCCTGGCTGTGGCCACCTCACTGTGACCCACCAAGAAGCAGCTCCAAAGACCCTTGGAAGTGTGAGCCATACTCCAGCACCTAATAAGATTCCTTTAAGCAGCCTGAGCTGACTAAAGCTGTTCCACTAAGAAGAGTTTCTGCTGTTAAAGGCTTAAACTGAAAACATTCACCCATCCAGGATGAGCAAACACAGGCGTGAGATGGCACAGAAAGGAGAGGCTGGATCCAGGTGAATTAACCTCTGCAACTTCTGCTACATTCAATGAAACACAGCCAAAAAAAAAAAGAAATCATCTCCAGCTTCTGCCTTGATCCAAGAAGAGAAAAGACTACAGGTCAAGACTAAGAGGGGGAAAAGGGGGGGAAGGATAAAATGGAAAGCTCAGCAGCTCAGTTCTATTCCTGCTCCCCAGGAGTGTTGCATAAAGAGAGGCAGGTTCACTCTCAGCAGTTTGCCTGGGAACCAGGAGAGTTCTCTTGTGGCTGTGAGGAGCAAGGTCTGGGCTCGCTGGGAAGCAGTGCACCCACATGCAGAAGAGTATGGTCCTTCCCTTGTGATTTGGTGCCAAGGAAAGGCCAAGCCAAAGAGGGCTGGAGGCCACGTGGTCCTGCTTCACAGGAATGGTCAAACCTTCACCTTTGCCCCCAGGCTGGATGCTGCACCCAGCCAAGAGTGCTCTTGCCAGGAGGACAAATGGACACAGGAGCTGAGAAATGATGACCCAGAGCCCACGAGCACCACTACGGCAAGTGCTTAGAAAAGGCTGGAAAGGGAGAGAAAAACTGAAAGCACCATATGGAGAAACAAAAGAGGATCCCATGAGAGAGGAACAATGAAATCCTGTACCACAGGCACGGAAATGGTCTGATTTCCCTGTAACAGCCACATCTGAGCCCAGCGCAGCTGAACCACTGCTCCAGCACCGGGGACACTCACGTGGCTCCCACCCTGCGGAGAGGGCAGGGAAGGAAAGGCTCGGCCTTACCGCATGTGGTCGGGCAATCTGCACCGGATAGGACATGGCGTGCGGGGGATAGCGTGGCTCGGCCGCGCGCCAGCTCTGCGTCACGGGCTGCGTGGAGCCAGACATGGCCAACGGGCAGGAGTGGCGGGCGCTGCTTCCAAATCAACCGGCGAAGGATTAGGAGAGCCAAGAGCTCCTCTTCATGATGTGTGTGCTTTCCACGTCACGCAATAGCTGGAAGGAAAGAGGAAAGCAGCAGGTTAAAATTCAGTCACAACCACAGTCCCGTGAGACAACCGAGCATCAGGCCATGCTCCATCACCAAAACATCACTGTCCTTCCAATTCCCCAGCAACCCCATTTTGGTGAACCCCATTGCCAAACCTTTTTCTGTAGATCACTCCTATCACAGGAAGTCCAAATACAAGATTTTCCCGTATTTACCCCACCCAATTTCCCTGGGAAGCCTTCACACAGCACCATTAGGATCAGGAAGCCAAATTGCCAGCAATTTTTATTTGGGTCCTGTTGATTTCTAAGTATCTTGGAGATGGGTTTTTTTTTTGCAGGGTGACTCCGTTTCCAAAAACACAGTCTAGAGTCTTGGCATTTCAACACAAGGTCCAAAAAGGCACAGGATCCCTCCGCAGCCCATCCCTTTCGACATCCACACATCAGTGCTCTCCGAGCTGCGGCCACTCCTGCAGCCCTCTGAGGTTAGCCCTGATGTCATGGCAGGAGGGACACCAGGCACTGCGGTCGCCTACAGCTGTGTCCATCCAGGAAGCCACACTAAAACTCAGGACTAAAGCATGTCACACCCTCCAGAGCCATCTGGATCAGCTTTATCTGATAGGGACCAAGAGCCAGAGAACACACCACAGCCCCAAGGGTATTTTCACAAACACCCCTGTCAGCCACACGTTCACTCCTGTACCACCTGCTACAATTCCTTTAGCAGCTGCAACAAAATCAGGAAAACCAACAAAATGGGAAGGTGCCCCTTGGCCCCAAAGGGAGATTTACAAGTCACTGATTTTTATAGATACTTCACATTGTTTGTTTGGTGATAATTTTAAACCTCCTGGTTTTTGTCTGGACTACAATGAGAAAGTAACAAAGGTCTAAATGCCGCCCTTCATTGCTGTCAGTGTGAGGTGCATTCTTTATTATTCTCATACTAGCAGTTAGTTATAGAAAGCATAAATTCCCACTGCTGCATGCCTGGGTCAGAGGATGTTACCAGGACTGATCCCAAGCAGGGAGAGCCCCAGCTCCCTGGGACCCATTCTCCATCCCCTCAATGCTGTGAATGCTCACACTCCTCCTCCCCACCGCAGGTACATGTTGTGTATAGATTTGTGCAAGGTTTCTGGCAGTATCAGAATCTTCCATCAGCACACCAGGAACAGCAAAGGAAACTTCCAGCGCCACAAGCTCCCGGCAGCCTCTCCCCACACTTGCGGTCTTCTGTGCATGGAGAGGACTGCCAGCCCCAGCCAACGCAATTTCAACTGAAAGAGCAGTTGGCGTGTACAAAAACCAAACAGGGGGTGGGAAAGCGAGGGAAAAAAAAGAAAAAAGAAAGAGGAAGCTTTTCTTTTTCTATTTCTTTTCCCTCCTGTGAGACCACAGATGAGCCCATGCTGATAAACCCCTCGCTATCTGCTGCAGGCAGGCACAGGGCTGCCTCACTGGTTTGCCAGCATCGATGCAGCCTCAGAGCCAGAAATAAACCAAACCAAGGCAACGGTCCCTGGCAGCCAGGCACGACAAGTGGTCAGTGGAAAGCAGCCCCGGGATACCCTCTCACACAGAGGTCAAATCTTACAAAAATCATCTTTACAGCAAATCCCCATGAGGCGTAAGAATGACAGACACACAAAGACATCACCACGCTCCTGATGAGGGTCAGGTGAGTCTCTTCGGAAAAAGGTGTTTTGTCAAGTGACAAATGGAAAAAGACACGGCAAGGTTTAGCTCTCAAGGCAGGGTACAAAGGGACAACCAGATCCCTCCTGCTTTCAGCTGAGCTGGGATTCCCCGCAGTCCTGGACCCACATATCCCTGCTGAGCCCCAGGGCACCTTACCTGCCACACCAGGGAAGCACTGGTGGCCTGGGAGCAGCCTGACCCTCATCCCAGATGGGACAGCCTCCCCAAGCAAGAGCTTGGCGTGCTCAGTGCAATCCAGCCCGGGCAGGAAAGCCCCTGAGCATGCAGGGGAATTCAGAGGCACCCAGAACACGCGTATTTGTACTTCCACTATGACTGTCCCACTTCCCCTCGCGCTTCCGACTGGATGGGATTTTAATCCTCGACTCCCACCCTAAGCTGGGGGCTGTGCCAGGAGCATGTGGTGCAACACTGGCTGTGCTCACCCTCCAGGGACACAGCAGCACCCTCCCAGGAGACAGCAGCACCCTCGCAGCTCTCCTGCAGCCCATGGGCTTCTCTAGGGGCAAGCCCTCCCTGCAGCTGCCAAGGACGCATGCAAGGGGCTCTCGAGGGCTCCAAAAGCTCAGCAGGATCTGCAGTAATTTAAGGTACTTTCCTAGCAACAGATTCAAACTCCGACATCTTGGCTTCTGGCCACCTACAAGTTAATTAGCACATGTAAATATATATATATACACACACACACTGAGTTGGAGGGCCCAGAGACCCTGGCAGCTTTTAGCAAGCCAAGGCTTCCTGGAAGCACAGCAGGTAGACCTGACCATGCTGAAGCAGCTGTCTACAGTAAAAGAAATGGGATGGTTTTTTTTTTTAACTCTTCAGATCAGCAGTTCAGCTTAAAACACAGCACCAGGTGCAAAGCCACATGGTATCAAGCTCTGAAACTGTTTAAAAGCTTTTTCTGCCTCTGTCTGTGCAACTGAAAAAAAAGTTAATAGTCTACTAGAGAGATACAGACACGGGATGAAAATACAAGGGCCAACAAAACCGTCCTGCACCAAGACACTGTGTCTGTGAGCCATGTCCTGCATTAATCACAAGCCAGCAGCAACACAAAGGGATTTTGCCTTAACAAGGGCAGCAAACCATCTCTGCCTCTATTGAGGCTTGTTAGAAGCCCTGGGAAGACAAAAGTAAAAATCACATGGTCCTTGCAAACAGGCAAAAAGCACTGTCCGAGCATTTCCGCATCTGCAAACAGCAGGTCACCAGCAAGATCTCAGCACAAGCCCCAGCCCTGGATGTTCCTACCACAGCAGGATTGTGGGCTGGAGCCAAACAAGGTCACCAAAGCACTGAAGCAGCTCCACAGGTGCCTCAGATCACACCTCAGTTGCCATTTTTACACTCTGTGTGCCCAGCCCAGCACCACTCCGGGGAGGAGGGTCCATGACCAGCAGGGAAAATGGCTACGGGTGCTCCCACTGGGGAGGAAAGTGCGAGCCCATCTTGCTGGGGATGCACTGGTGCCCTTCACGGCTGGGTGCAGCTGGGACACTGCCAGGCCACCTATTCCCAGCAAGACACCAGGGTGCCTCCTCGTCCACAACCCCTCATTAATTATTTTTAAGAGAGGAACACGAACAATGGGAATAGATTAATGGAAGTAAGAGAGAGAGTGCAGGCAGGCTCTTTAAATCTTCACATTCAAACTGTTTGGTTCTTACTTTCTCAACTGATTTTGATGAGAAACAGACATTGTCTCACAGGAAAGGTATTTCCCCCCAGTTGGAGTCTCCATCTGAGAGTGTTTTACCCATAGACCTGCATTAGCCATTACAGCACTAGGTACCAGGAGATTTACGGTCTCTGATTAGGAACAGGAGAAAGCTGAAGGTTATCACCAAAACCAGAATCAGGGCTACAACACAAATCTGCGGACAAGAGGAGTGCCTATGGAATCTCCTGTACCTGTTTATTTCTGTCGGTTGAAGACTCCCGGGATTCTGCCCCACTGCTGAAGCCTTCAAAACTCCCCCTGCCACCACCCTGCTCTCCTGTTTCTTCTCTTCACGTGCCATTTACTGTCTAAAACTGTTTCCCCAGCACCTGTTCTCCCAATTCACACCACAAAAGCACACTGCAAGCCACTGCAAGTCGCTGCAGGCTGGCCCACGTGCCAGGGAGCTCTGCCCCAGCACCTGCCAGCCGTGTCACCCAGCTCTGGCACACACGGTGCTCATGGGGCGCACAGCACTGGGCCGAGCCCATTCGCATCCAGCCCAAGAGATGGGCACAGACGAGTCCACAGCACCCTGCTGTCATCCATGGATTCCCAGGCAACGGCACTCGGACACAAACGGCTCTAGAGCTCCGTGCTGGGCCTTCAGCGCAGCTCCTGGCGGCAGCAAAGCCTGCACAGATACAGCCAGGACCCTGTTAAAACCCTACAAGTCTAAATTAAGGGTTTGCAATGAAACCCAGTTACAAAAATAAATTCAATTAACATCAACCAAAACACTTGTTGCTCTTCAAAGTTAGAGCCAACCTTCCCGATCGGTTCCAGGCTCCTCAGGGAGAGCAGGATTCCCAGGCGAGGTCCCTGGCTTCACTGGCACAACACAAATGTGGGCCAGTTGCTGTAATTATCCTGTGCCTTAGTTCATCTCTCTAAAAGGTGAAAACAACCAGGCACTCCCAGCTCACAGAAAATATCAGTTCATCTGTTCTCAGAGGAGTTTTAAAGAACCCAATGAAAACACATGGCTCAAGTTCAAAATACACCTTTTTTTTTTAAAGCAAGGACATGCTGAAATAAGATTAACAGAATCTTTTGTTTCTTAAGTCCAGAGTAACATTACTCAACTTGTGGTCTACGGACCATGGATGGTCTACAGAAGACGTTAAGAGGCAGCCCACAAAATGACTGCAAAATGCCTTATTAAAAGGCAAAAATGAGTACCACCACCACAGCACATAGGAAAAATGCTGCTGGCACTCACCAGTGCATTTAGCTGAAGAGTATTGACAACAAAGCTCATGTTTAATTACATTAAATGATGCAGTTTTTGGAAAAAACAACAAAGTCATCTTTAATCAAATGCTAAATACATGACAATTTTCCTCCTCAAACAAGAAATAAAAGGTATATATCCTCCAGTCAACTCACGTATTTTGAAATAAAAGTTAAGAAGACCTTTGTTAATGATGCTTAATTAAGACCCATCTCTAACATCCACCTCCAAGAGTCCAACCAACCATGATGCCTAAAAAACCCCAGCACCCAGCTCTGTGTGGCACAGAAGAGCGCGTTGCTCGCCGGCTGCTGCCCAGCTCTAGATCAAAACCAGACCTGCAAAGCAGCTAAGAGATTTACTCACTCTTGCTTTAAAGGCCTAAGTGGAAGCAGAAATAATTAAGATGCGATGAAAATGGGCAGAGAGACGTTCCTAAGAAACGCACCACAACGTAACGTTAATGGATTTGTCTAATCAATATGTGCATGAAATTTTCTTGGAAGACAGTTGGCATTATACACAAATATTTGGATGTACTGTATCTACGAAGTCCTTTCAAGAGGAAAGCAGGCTGTCTGCCATAAATTTAGGGCTCTATTCAGAACAACAAAGATGACAATGTCAGTGTCTGCAGCCCGGGAATCCACAGTTCAATCACAGCAGAGCAAAGAGGTTTTACATTAACATTGCAGCACAGGGTCAACAGGAAAGATCAGGCACATCCCGAGCTCTGTGGCATGAAGGAGAGGTTATTTCAACCCCAGGGATCAAAGGCTTGTTACCTGCATGTGATCCTAAAACATTTCCCTTGCTTTGGAGTACAGAAGTCAAGCCAGACTGGCAGTACCCGGTACATGACAGTCAGACCCTGAGGCTCCTTCGCTGCCCCTCCAACAGCGTTACCCAAAACAGCTCTTGTCCCATTTCCCAGCTCACCCGGTGGCAGACTTCTCCTCCCTCTTCTCTTTTGTCCAGATGACTTCTGAACTAGATTTTTTCCTTGCCTGACCAACAGTGCCGATGCACAAGCAATTACGGCAGCGGATCTGGGGGAAGAAGGGGCCTTGCAGCACCACGACAGAGCTGCTCAGAGCAGGGTGTTGGCCTCATAAGAAGGTACAACCAGTCCTGAAGGCCATGGAGGGGATGACAGAAGCTTAGGGGCTGAAGTCTCTCATCCTGGTTTGCTGTCTCACAGCTGCAATCAGGCTGCATCAGCTCTCCCAACCACGGCATGGCTCCACACAGAACCGGTTCCAACCCCTGATGAAAGATGACTTCTCTCTCCTGCTCCTATCACTGCCCAAAGCCGCAAAGCAGGATTTGCCACCTTGTATTTCTCCTTTTCAATCTTTCCAAGCTATTTTGGGCATGGGACCCATGTTTAGCTCTGCCCCAAGATAACCTTTGCCAGCATTTGCGTGCAGATCTTGGCACCGCAACAGCACAGAGCAAGGTCAGAGTGTTGGATTTTGCCAGCCCCATTCCCTGGTGCTTTTCGAAGAGCAGGTTTGCAAGCCCAGCTGCTCCCAGCAGCAGCACAGCACCAGCCTGATGCTTCTGGAAAGGACATGCTGGCTGTGCACAGCAATTCCTGTCCCTGACAGCCCTCGCCCAGACCCCAACCCACAGCAGGAGAATCTGATTCCACGAGAGCTGATGAGACATCTGCACACTCACCCCAGCATTGTTCCTCGTCAGGGGAGCACTTGCAGGGGATTTCACAAGCTTTAAATACGCCTCAGCCCTCAGCAAAGGGGCTGCAAGTGACCTTGTGATGGTTCCCAGAGGGACATGTATGTGCTTAAGTGAACAAGACTGACCCATTTCTCTTTGCAGGAGCACTCGGCCGTCACTCCCCAGCTGCAGGGATATTCTCTTATTAAAACGCACAAGCCACACGCACCAAGTGCCAGCCTGGCCATGGCTCCAGCCTCAGGTCAGCATCAACATGGCTGGTCTGAGTCTTTGCTTTTCAAACCCACTCATAACATGCTTCTTTTCCTTTAGCCTCCCTACTCCCATTGTTGGATTCCCTTCTAATCAATTTTAAAAACCTAAGCACCTCCTGATTTTGCAGTTGAGACTGGCAAACAACGCAGGCAGCCCACGGCTCTTTGCACAGCGAGCCTGTCAGCAGGGACGTGATGGCAGAGCTGCTCCTGTTATGCAACAGCATCGCTGCTCCCGTGCCAGGGCACCCACAGCCCTGCAAAGCCATTCCCATGCTGCTCCGCCGGGAAGAGGGGACAGCCAGCACGCACACGGCCACACGCAACCCACAGCTACTGACTGGCAGCTGCAGCCTCAATGCCCAAAAGGGACACTTCAAGTAATTAAAGATAGTGACAAGGAACAGTGAAACAGAAACCCACACTAAAAAAAAAAAAGGGGGAGGTGGGATTTGGATCCATGCACAGGCCTTTCACGGAACAAAGGAGTTATTTTAAGGCTGGGCTGGAAATAGAAAACAAATTAGACCATGCAAGGCCTTTGTTGAAGATGATCTGCAAAGACAAATGGAAATGCCTGGAGAGGAAATTAAAAAAAAAACCCAAACATGAAACCACCCGGGCATTGGGACTGCAAAGGGAAACAGAGCAGGGGACTGGAGAGGGAAAGGAAAGGAGTGACAGTCAGATGCCAGAGCACAGATTAGGCAGCCAAAAAGGAGACAGATAAAAGAACCAGTGCAGGACAGCAAAAGCACACCAACAGAACTGAGTGGTGAAACCCCAGGGATGGAAAAACTGCTGAAAATGCCCCATTTTGTGGTGGAAGCCCATCCCAAAGTTCCAGATATAGAAATGCAGGAGCTAAAACTAAGAAGCACATGTGCTGGGGCAAGATGGGCTGTGCAGAGGAATCAACCAAACCCTCCTCCTCTTCTGCCCAGCCCCGTGTCTGGCAGCCTGGCATGCTGCAATATTCACCCTCTGCTGCCACATCCACCTGGGATGGGATCCAGGCAATTTTAACCATGGTGCAAGTGCAAACAGCCTGCTCCAGAGCAAAGCTCCTCCTCTCCCCACTCCCAGACCCCATTTTTCCTCGGTCCCTTCCCTGCTCACACCATACAACATCTTTCCCACTTCAGCTACCCACCTCTTACATTAAACATGGACTTAAGTGCTGTAACTGTTATGCAGTTCTAATCTCAGTTGAATAAACACACACCAGCAACTTTAAATCAAAAAACCCCACGCAATTCCCTGCCAACAACGATACTGGAACCGTGTGGCCATTTCAGCCACGCTCCCAAGAGCATTAAATAGCACATTAACAACCCTCGCTGTAACAACACATCACAGCTGCGGCCACTTGCCTCTCCCCAGAGCGAACCTAAAGCCCAGGCTACCCAGACAAACAAGGCTTTTAAAATGCAAGGCAGATTACAAAGCACCTGCAAGAGTTATTTATATATTTTGCGTGGAACACGCTGCTCATTTGATTTTCAAGCCCTTCAGTTCATGTTGCTAAAGAGACAGGTCCTCTGATGTCTTGGGCACGTTCATGAAAGTGAGGGGAGTCATCTCCTCCAGATCCTTTTGTTGAACAAATTACTCAGCTCAGGAGTGACATTTTCAGTTATTTACATCCTGAATAAAGAAGGGAAATTCATTTTCTGGAGTTCCTAAGATAAGTTCTTTGAGGCAGATTGTACCGCTAAACATTTTCTCCTTTCGCACGTTCCCAATTTTCAAAGGCGACAAAACATCTTTGCCTTCTAAATTATTCCTTTTCTTTCATGATCCTCTAATGATTCAGGAGTCTAAACTTCACACGAGGATCTTTGAAGAGCACCAACTGCCAGCATAAAAGCTGAACTATTCTGACAAACTGCACAATTTAATGCCTCCCTAGGAAGACACGTGCAAAGGAACAGAATTACCCTAGGGAACCAAAACGAAGCCTGCAAATAAATTAAATGACCTGTAAACCAAGGTACTCAAAAATATATGAGATGCTATGCAGCTGTGCCATAAAATATCACTAAAGGAGGGAGCCATTTGGGAGCAGAGCTGTTTTAAACTAACCCATTTCACTCCAGGTTTTCACTGCAGTTGCTACACGCTCCCAGGACACCCTGATGGGTGTATCCCAGACTCCGGATAGGAACTGAAATAATGCTACCTCACTTGTGATGGTGTGTCAAACACCAGCTCTGAACCCTCCCCCAGGCCTTCCTCCTAACATCCTCCAAATAATTACCAGCAAACAGAGTAAATTTCCAGCCCAGGTTAATAACTGAATTCCAGCTATTTGTTCCTGCACATTGCTGCTGCTTTCACTTCTCCCCAGAACACCGATGAGAAGTTCTGGCTCGCTGGTGGCCCAGCAAAAGGAGCTGCTCATTAGTTCCCAGCACATCAGTCGGACAGACAGGCCTAAGCAGTAGGAGCCGTTAATTGGGTATGTTCTGCTTTCCTTGTCTAGGTAATTAATAGCTTCTAGACAGAAAGTCAAAGTCTCTCTAGAGGTACCAAAAAATTCCAATGTTTGCATACAATGAGGACAATTTGCAGTGAGGGGAGCAGGAGAACATCACCTCCACCTCCTCCATCCTCTTGTCAAGCAGCCCATGCATAAAATACAGCCCACTGCAGCAAGAAACCTGGGCTGCAGCAAACCTGGTCTGAATCCACAGGGGAGCGGATTCCCTGAAAAGAAGGAAAAGCTTGCACAGCTCCAGCTCCCTCCAGCTTCACTCCAAGGCAAACGGCACTTTGCAGGAGCCAGGCTTTGGGTTATGTTTCTACAGACAGCCTTACAAAACAGATGGGGATTCCTGATGTGTTTAATAACTGAACTCGTGCAAGTGGGCAAACGGGATTTCAGTGCTTCCCTGCCAAGCTCAGTCCTGCTGACAACAAGCTGTCCAAAGCTGTCAGTCACTCCCCTGCAGATCACGAGTCCTGCCTTGCTGATCAGGACACTTCTCAAACTGCGGCCTGGTCCGACCCTTTGTCATTTGCCTCTCCTGGGCTTAGAGCAATGGTTTTCAGCCTGTCACTTCCAGGTTTCTGGAAGCCTGTGGACTAGTTTGCAGGAGTACTTGAAAGGTGACTGTAATTCACGCTACACAAATGAGATATCTTGAAGGATCTGCTCTTCCAGGGAGGTGCAATAAGCACTGGCGCGATGAGGTCAGGAGACTCTGGTCTCCCTGCCCTGTCACATGGGAGGAACGGGAGACTTTTGCCTTGTTTGCTGGCAAAATGCCCAGTCCCTAGGTTATCAGTCCATCCTGTTTAGCAGTTGCTGAACTCAAAGCTATTTAGTAATAATAATGATATTTTAAAAACCCCTCAGTTGCCAATGTCAACCTATTCCCAACATGAGTCACTGGCCCAATTTGCTGCTGCCACTGTGCAGGCACAAGCAGGTACCTCCCAACCACCTCCACCTGTCCTGGGGCTGAGGTTTCAAATGGCTCCTCACCCTCCAATCTTTTAGCCTGTAACAGAAACAAAGAAAACCACGAGGGAAACATCTGACACAAAGCAATCCTCCTCATCTGGGCAGCACAGCTCCTGGGCAAACAGCAGCTCTGTCTCCCGAGTCACTGAGCTCAGACCAAGCTGGTCTGGACAAGAGCACTGGGAATAGCCAGTAGAGGAAATAGGAGAGCCATAGTCCCAAGGTCAAATACTGCTTTTGTGGAGCTATAGAAACAAATTACGGCATAATAATCTTTCCAGAGGCCATCTGGGAGGTACTTAAGGATGCGTCCCAGAACCTTCACGCATTGAGCTAATAACCTTGAGGAAGGCCTCAGATTTAAACTAAGATGAACACTCATTATGCACAGCAAGAAAAGACATGGCATCCAAAATTGTCTCTGCTGAGGCAATGAGTTTCCTGTGGTATTGAGTTGAAACAGGGCAGCTTACACAGGGATAACTAAGATGATTATTGTCCCCAAATCTCCATGCCTTCTGCTTGGGCAGTTGAGCTGCTCATGAAACAACCGCCTTTAACAGCCCTGGTACTTTACTGGGAGTAGCCACCGATGGTGGATTTCACTGAAAACAGCTGTGAGGGCTCTGTACCACAGCACACAGCCCTTCCCACTGCTCCTACAAAGCCTCCAAGCCCATCCAGGGAACGTGAACCCAACCAGGCCGTCCCTGCCTGCTCTTCACACTTCACCCAGCCTTCTGCTAACCACAGACCCTGCCCTCACAGAGAACCTTACTATGGGAAAGGCACTGGAAAACACACTCTCCCAGGGAAAAGACAGCACAGACGTGAAAAGTTCAGGAAATTAAAAAAAAAGAGTAAGAAAAAGAAGCTAAATGCTTTTTAAATAGCCAAGAGGCAATCACAGCACTCCAGGTGTAAAACAGTCACATCAGGGGGTTACTCCTCTGCACAGCTGGGCCGTGTGTGTGTGCTCCTGGGGCTCTCTCACATGGGAAAGTCCTTATTTGTTCATCTTTGGAGCTGCAGTTCCAGAAGAATTCACACCAGTGGGTACTGTTTACAGCCCGGTAGGCACACACATGCCACTTCAAACTGGAAAAACAGTAAGTTCCTGTATTTGGGATAACTCTCCAGTTTTTAAGTTGTACAGGAATTTTTAGGGATGCATATAACACACACATGCCCCCAACCCCGTGAAGCTCTGTTGCATACTTTACCCAGGAAATTCAGTCTGCTTTAATACAAAACACTTGACTGCAATTTCAATTGAATTCCCTTCAAAAGGAGCAATGTCATCCTCCCAACAGTTGGGAAATAGCAGGTTTCCCACACAATCACTGCCAGACTCTCTCAGCAGTAGCTCCACACAGCTCAGGGGTGCTGCCTTGCAGGACAGAGATGACCCAGGTGGAAGTTGTTCACTGACTTAGGCAGGAAGGATAGGGAGCTCCTTAGTGTTCCTCCCACAACTCTAGTTTAAGGGGTGTGGAATGACTTAATTACGCCCCTCAAGGCAGGAAGAAGTCACTTGTCTTTAAATACTCAAACTTCTATTGAGTTAACAAGTTTTAACAAGGTCAAGGCTTGAACAGTAAACTGTTACCCAAAGGAGAATTAGCTGTTTCCCCTCTTGAAAGTCATTAGTGTCCCCCACAGTTTATTTCTTGTCCTGGGGTTAAAGTGATAAACTTTACAGACAGAGAAAAATCAAGGAAAGAAAATATTTGACCAGTTAGGGCAAATAAACCCTAATTTTCTTCATCCTATCACAATGTCCCAGAGAAGGACCTGGCACTCAACCCGACACCCACAACACATTCCCTTGGAAGGGCCACAGGCAGGATGGCAGACAGAGCACCCTCATCTGTCACCTCATACCCAGTGTAGGGTAAACTCTGGGAAACCCCCTCTGCTCAAATCACCGTGGTCTCTGCACTGCAAACAGCTGCACAACAGCTGGCTGGGAACTGAACAATGGGCTCAGGCCACTGGAGCCAACCCCCTCTCCCTGCATTTCCTACGGCATGGCTGGTTGCCAATGAGTAGGAAATCTCCAGAAACAAACACACAAATCTTGCAGGCAGATGCTAGAGGTAAAGAAATGAATGTTGGACTCATTAACAACATGGAAAGAGAAATATTAATTACAGCCTTCCCCAAAACAACCTCCCTGCTCCCCCAGCCCAAGCCTAGAAAAGGCTTCCCAGTTTTGTTTTTACATCAGCCACCCACAGGGCAGGACCGTTCCCATGTCCCCATTTGCTCATTTACATCATCAGCCTTGCCACAATATTTCCAAGTCCAACATGCTCAGACTGCCAAGGAAAAGCACAGCATTTCCATTCCAACACACACCAATCACCAAGATCATTTAACCATGTGAGCAGAAAATCACCTACTAGGCGGGAGTGGGGACAGATGAAAAGCCAGCCCTTACCAAATTTTACCTGCTTCCTACAGCCCCGTGAGAAGTGCAGAGCACTGGGGATGGGCATCACTCAATCTGCACCTCAAGAGGTTCTACTCATTGTCCACTTGAGGATCCCAGCAGTTTCTGACCTGAGCACAAGTGCCATCAATCGGACATAAAACAGTTTTAATTTCTCTGAGCAGGAGTTTGTACTGGTTTGACTGAATCTATTTTTAAATCAGGTCTGCTTAAACTGGAGCTGGTTTGCTGCTGCAATTCAGATATCCCATTACACAGCTCATCCCAGCTGCCAGCTCTGTCCAGCTCAAGCAAATGGAAAGTTGAGCAGTTCATGGAAAAAATCCTTTTATATATGAACAAAGAAGTCAGATTAAAAAAAAAAATCTTCTATAATCTTGTGTATGGAATTTACCTCCAGGTTCCAGTACTTGGTCAAATAAAGGTAAGGACAGGTTGGATGGGGGGTTTACTTCTGTGCCTTAAACCCACCAAGAACAATCTGTAACAAGGTACTTAACACTTCAACACATGAAAGGCCTAAAATATAATTTCTGACAACTAATTGGCATTACAGGTCCACAGCCTATTTTATTAGCTAGATGCTAACAGAGCTACAATACATCGGGTCTCATTTTAAAAGTCACAAATAGTTTATAAAGGCTTAATCAATCATTAAATAGGTGTTTGAATAAATGGCTAAATCAATCACTCTAAGCCCTAACTCTAAGTAAGCAATCAGACTTTGTAATAATCTGCAATATCTCCAGCCGAGATTCCCACACCCACATATACGACCCCATCATATTACAGACCTGAAGAACAGAACATGCTGTCTGTCATTTCTTAACTATTTGTACATAGGCTTTAATGTAAATATAGAACCATATATTGCCACATTCCACGTAGGTGATGTTAAAAATACAGATGAAACATTGCAGAGCACTAAAAAGTAGTCCTGTGGGATGGCACTGGAGAATATTTAATAAAGGCAAAAGCTGCAGGCTAATTTCCCCTGGGAGTTCCCATTTAGAGTCTGTCACAGTGAGAATCCATCACATCAGAGAGGAAAAAAAACTCTCTTCCTTCCCCACTGCCAGTCACCAGGATAAATATCACCTTTGGTAAATGCAGGAGCACCTCATCCAGAGTGCTGCCAACACTCCCCAGCTGCTGCGAGTGCGGCTGGTGACCCTCGCTCGCTCACTTTGCAGGCGGCAAACCTGAGTGTGACCACCCAACCTCCAGGGCTGTGAACATTGCACCACAGGGGAGCATCCAAAGAGGAGAGAGGGCATCCCCTCTGTTCAGATGCTTGCTCAGCTTGGAAAAAAAGAGCTTAGCAGCCTGAGGCTATATCCAGTGCCAGTCACTCCCAGGCTGGAGCAACTGGGACCTCAAGAACTGCATGCTCCAGGTCTGATCCATGAAGCTGAGTTTCTCCCCAAAGAGAGGACGATGTTTGGCAGCAGCGATTCCCATCCTTGCTCCTTGGCTTCACACACGAGCAGCCTGTGCTCCCTCCTCCAACAAGGATTCCTGAAGCAGACAGGTGAGGTGATAAAACGAGCTTCACATCTTTAGATGGAGCTCATGACACTAAGATATTTAACACTGCATTTCTCATGGAATGGAGGGGGGAAAAAAAAAAAGAATTTAACAAGAGCCCTCCCACCATCCTCCCCAGCATGGAGAGACCAAATGTCTTGCCTGAGCTCAACCTGGGGCTGCTACGTGCCTGAGAGGGCTGGGAGGAGAAAGGGCCAGCTGAGCAGGAAGGGAAATATCTCTTCAACTCCAGCAAGACAAGATCCCTGCCAAGAAATGCACCGCCAGTTCCTCATTGGCTTTACTAAGAGAAGTTAAAAACAATAGCACTGAGGCACACAGCTGGAGCAGATGTTTTTAATTCTTCACTGCTCACAAGCAGCAGCTTTTCCTCCCCTTCTGCTCACCCACCTACCCTCTCTGCTGGTATCCAGTGATGGAGAGGGATGGAGCGGAGCTCTTCCCCAGTGCAGAGCCATCCCTCAGAGCTCCTGCCCCAGCCTCTCTCATCAACCCTCCTGAGAAGGGTTGTGATCAAGCTCTTCTGTTTGATCCTCCTGTCATTCATGCCAGGTAAGCTTTGTAAACGCTGTTTACCAATCACAAAGAGCAAACCAGGCTGCAAGAGATGCAGTTGAACACGTAGACTGATACATTAAAGTCACTTGGACCCTGCAACACCACTGTTCTTTTTGGCACACCAACCCAAAGGTTAGTTATCAGCAGGGATTCAAATTTCAAAGCAAAACAGTTAAGCTTTAAACCATTTAAAGTCTGTATCACACCCATGTGTGCTAAGTAGAGAAGGGAAAGGCATCCTGTCCAATGGTTTAAAAAGATTTCAGGTCACTGTCCCTTATGCAATGAGAGCTACTCAGCTGGATAAGATCAGCCATTAAGCAGGATTACAAATTTATCTTCCCTCGGTAGTGTGATCTTCTACTAATAAGCGTATAACGAAAAATAGAAAATGTTGTAAGAATTGTTGTTTGAGTCACCAGCAAAGCACAAAATGCTCGCAGGACAAAAGGCAAAATCTTGTATTTTAACTGCAAGGGTGATACAAAGCACTGAGGTGGACACAGAGGCAAAAAACAAAACACCACAGCCCTGGTGTGAACAGCAGCACAAGGAAACTCTGGCAGTGCTGAGACCCTGCAAATCAAACCAGTGGGGCTCAGTTGGGAGGGAAGATGTGAAGCATCACCAGACGACTCAGCCCCAGAAGCCGGGACTTGATGCACTTTACTTCCGATGGTACCTTTTTATAACTTGCATTTAGGCAGTGCCTTTTTGCCCCAGGACAGTAAAAATAAACACAAACACAATCTAAGATGTCCAACCCCTTGAGAGAATTAAGGCAATTTTTACAGTCTCACTCCCAGCCCCAGTCACACGCTGCCTTCGCTCAGCACCGAGCAGAGGCAGCTCCAGGAACAGCGCTGGCCAACAACCGCCCTGCAGCTCCCAGGGTGGGCACATCCCACTTTCCCATCACCATTTGCACTGACACTTCAATCTCATCCCACTAATCACTGCACCAGGGAACACTGGACTACTCCAGCAATGACATCATTGGCAGATTTGATTACAGTGCTGATTACATCATCACCCACAAGAGATTATGCAGCTTTCCAAATGGCACCAGCAGCTTCTTAATAGCTTAGGTGGAGGAAGCCACCAAGGACATATATTTCAGAAGTCTCAGGCTGTAAGTTTAATGGAAGAACTTTCAACACTATCTCTTGGAAATATCCGTGCATAGACAAAGTATTTTCACATGCCGTTGCTAATGTCAGCGAGCCAGCACATGCTTAGGAGAATATTTTGGTTCCTGGAAAAGTCACACGCACGGTGAGCGAAGGACTCTGCATGAGCGGAACCAAGAACGTCACCAGCGGTCGCGGGGCAACAGGAACCCCAGATTTGCCAAGTGTGCGATAAGGAATGTGTGTGCTGAACTATCGCTCTCCAGGGTGGGAAAAATACTTTTAAAAGCCTATTTAAATGACTTTCAACAGAAGATAATGAAGTTTAATAACAGGAACTCAAATGAGAACCAAGCGCCCATTACAGAATCTGGCACTGTGTGTCCAGGAGCGTGAGAAGGACAGTTTTGCTGTCCCCATGCCACACACCAGCATTAGCTCTGTCATGGGTGCTGCTGCTTGCTCAGCCTTCCCTCCTCTGCGCGGACTATTTGCAGCAACAGCATTAAAGCAACCATCAAGCAGATGCTCAAAAAATGCAGAATGACATTCAAATGACATCTATCCATAAATCAGCCCAAACCACAAACATCTGAAGAAGATTTTCACTTAATCCAATTTACTGTAATCTCTCTCTTTAGTTAAAATGACAGGAATGTCAAAATGGGACTTTACTCCTCTGTCAAAGCATCTCATGGTGAAAAAGGAAAATAAGCAGGCTCTCGCACACAGCACCACTTATTAGGTTAGAAATGTCAAAACTGTACTTTGATTCTCACTATTAGCAGTCACATCCACATGCTGTGCCCTTCTGTTTCACTTCATTTCCCCCAAAAGAGAGCACAGAGCATATGCTCCATGCCAAGCATCATCCAGGCAAAAGCACAAGCTTCCCGTTTTGGTTCCTGATGACCCTTGTGCTCATCTCTGTCTGGGAGCACACCAACCCTCCCAGGGCCTCTCAGATCACACAGAAACAGTCTTATTCACCATCAAAGCTCTCAGGAGGGCTGTGTTCTGCTGCTTCCAAAAAATAAAACAAAGATCCAAGCCTGCTCAACAGACCAACCTCAAATAGCTTTCCCCCATCTCTCCACGTTAATTAGCAAATGGGGTAATTAACTCTTTGCCTGGGAGTTAAGCACGTATGTGTCCACATACAGACTTCCATGTGTGAGAGTGTGTATCATTTTCCCCAATGGTCACAAAAATTAAGCCATTATCCAAAAGTCCAGGAAAGTGAAAGAAAAATACCTACTGTCAGGAGTGGGGTCTTCATGCATTATTTAACAAGAACTCTGTTGGCAAAACTGGTGTTGTTTTTATATAAAAGCTAATAGAAATTGTACCTCCAGGTGTCAAAACACTGATGGTAATTCCTGCTGCCTCAGACATCTTGATGTTTCAATTTTAGCAGTATGAGGAGCCTGCAGGGAATCCAAGAGGGTAAAGTGCTTGTACTCAAAGAGAAGCAGAGAGAAGGAGAGCCTTTTTATTTCTTTATAAAGGGCTCTGGGGAACAGTTCTACTCACTGGAATTATCAGATCTGGTTCCCCTGCTCCTTCCCTTCCTTGAAAGAGGAAAGAGCAAGATAGGCTAACAAGGAGTGATTGTATTGTGTCGACAGGGGAAAAAAAAAATCCATGAGCTGTTAAGGAGAAAAGACAAAGGATTGGTGAACAGAAGATACTGCTGGGGTACAGCAGCACAAGAGCAGCTGGAAGTAACAGGATGCTTCAATGCTCTCCAGGGAACAGTCAAGCTGCAATGGAAGGGCAATTCTAATACGGGTTGGGTTTTGCTAAGTTTGTGCCTAAAAGCACAGCGACATGTTGGACCCCTCCTGAATTCCCTCCCTCGCTGACTTCCAACTGCACTTCTCCAGCCCATCACACCTCCAAAGAGCTGTGAAACAAGAGACTGACACATCAAGAGTCCTCTCCCTGACCACCCCAGAAGGTACAGCAAACTACAGACAAAATCAGAGCCACAGCAAAGGCACCAGGCAGTAAACAAGCTCTGATATTAATTATGTTAATTATTAATTAATTATGGCACCTATGAAATAGTGGTTTCAGGCTAATGCGGCACCTGAAAATCAAAGACAATGCAGGCCACTGACCCCAAGCATCTCAACGGAGGCTGGGGGGAGGAGGCACAGCTCTCCAAATCCACCCTCCTGGGCTGCAGTGCGTAGGAAAACCCCAAGGATCACCTCGTGGTCTGGGCACTCCTGTTTCCGTATCACTTCCACCGTGGGATGGCAGGGGGGGACAGACAAGAAGAAAACAATAGCTCAGGAGTCCACACACAGCTCAGCATGGAGTTCAAGGGAAAAGAAAAACAACTTCTCCAGGCAGCCACTCAGCCAGGGACACAAAGGTCTTGGAGAGATCCTTCATTGGGTCATGAACTTTCACAACCCCATTGCAAAAACAGCGCTGAGGAAATTCCCGAGGAAAAGTAAATGGACACAAGAGCAAGCTCGGACAAGGAATGCCAGGACTGCTGCTGATCCCATTTCACCAAAGCAGATGCCCACCTGGCAGAGCACCAAACAGCACAACCACCCCGTGGACCTGCATCCAAAGCACCCCAGGTCTGCCATGCCTTGCAGCCAGAGCAGAGCAGGGACCGGGAAGTGACCAGGGCACTCCCCTCTCACACAGATCTTCATCCTGTAAGGTTTTCCCAGAGATCTGTACCAGGCCCCCTCCCCACGCTGCGTACCCAGGTATCACTTACGGCTCACTACCATTTCAGGGATGGGTGGACATCACTCCCACCCGCTCCGAGAGAGTCATTTGTTGCCTTCTTGCTCCTCCAGCCATGTCTCACAGTGCGTGGTATAAACTTTAAGAGGCAATGACCTCATCGGAGCTGGGAAGAGGGAGGCGGGGAAATTGGCTACTTGCCACCTTCTCATTTTTCACATAAGAAAAATAATTTACGAGTGAAAGCCCATTTTATTCATCTGAAAAATTAAAAAAAAAATTTAAGAAATCCTACTAAAAGCAGCAGGACTGCCTTGGAGTGCATCACTTGTACAGCAGCTCCTGGTGCAGCAATCACCCGGGGTGACACAGAGCTGGACCCCCAGCGCTCCCAGTACCCCCTGCTCCAAGGCACAAGCTCCCAAGCACCCCCAGACACCCCATGGAACACACCAGGCTACAGAGCAAGCATCCCTCTCGTCTCTGTTATGGCACAGGGGAAGGACTTCCAGCTCTCTCTAATTTGTAACTCCTCCAAATGGGCAATTAAGCAGCCAAACCGAAGCTGCGACTGGGATTTCAGCTCAGTTCTCTGGGATGAGGCCATCAGACAGGGCTCTGCAGCGAGCAGGAACTCCAAGGCATGTCATTAATTTTGCCCAGACATGTATCACACCCCATTTCAGAACGCACACGGAGCATGTGTGCGGTGCTCTGCAGACGCAGGATACACGGATCCTGCATACTCACACATTTTATATACTCGTATTACTTATGTTATAGATTCACACATACATTACTCATAGCTCTTAAGAACAGAACATACAGTTCATCTTGGCATGAATCCCAGAGAAAGGAAAAAAAAAAAACCCAAAAAACCCTGCAGTAACAAATCCAACTTGCATCGAATCCAACAGCATCTGTGGTAAGAGTTTGAGCAGTATTATGGATCATTAAATGATTGAATTATTTTGTGTAACACACCCATGCATCTCTGGTAACACCAGGCAAATCTGCTGTTTCAAGGGACATTTCCCCACTCAAAGCATGTCACCACTCTCCCAAGTTTTTGCCCGTAAGAGTGGGAAACTATGGGAAAAGCAGTTTATTTCTGCAGTGTGCATTCAACAAGCTGTTGTGTACATCAGTTCCACTGAGGCACCCCTGTGTTTCAAGACAGGGTCCAAACGTTCATATGGGACTGCAGCTGTCCCTGAGAAGTGCGGTATCTCAGAGTCACTGGAGTCCGCTCCCAAGAGCAGTGTGGCACAGCAGTAGGGATATTTCATCTGTACACAACATATAACACTGGCAAGAAGGCAGATTAGCACGGACTGAGAAGGTAACTCCTCAGAAGGACACTGCAATGAAAGAAAACTTGAAAAATATCACAGCACACTGCAGCTTCTATACACCTTTGTAACCTCCACAGTGAGTCTGCAGTGTATCAAAGCATTCTTCTTCATATCCCCTCCAAAAATGGGTTTTGTTCACTCTTTGGAGCTTTACACACAATGTTAAAGAGATTGTAAAAGTCACAATTGCACGACAAGGAGCAGCACAGCTCTGACAGTGCCCCAGCACAGCCTGCCCACAGCATCCCCTCTCCCTGCTGCCGCTTTCCAGCCCAGCAAAATCCCCATCCCACTCTCTCTCATGGAATCCCCACGGCACCAGAAGTGTCTTCCCCAGGACTACAGGACCACAATCCTCAGAACCAGCAAAACCATCCCTTCTCAAAGTTCTGCAGCAGACTTCACCAGCGATAACTCCCTGTATTCGACAGCAGCACCAAAACAGCAGCTGCGAACTCCCACTGGCCTGACCGAAGTCAAAACACACCGCGCGCTGCTTTTCAGGCAAACCCAAATTACAGCATCATCTGCTGACTGCTCCAGGGATGAACAAACCCACATTAATTACAGGCTAAACTTTGCAATTCACCTCTCAAAAGCACGAAACATTAGCAAAACTGCTTTGATCCCACAGACAAATCCCCTCTCCAGCCGAGGGAGCAACGCGTGAGACCAAGATGTCCGGGGGAAAAAAAAAAATTCCAAACTTTTTCTCTCCTTTTTCCTTGTTGCTACTCTCCCCCTAAAACTACATGCTCCCTGCCAAGGAGGGCTGGAAGGATAAAAATCACCTCAGGAAGCAGCAGGGGCTCACAAAACCTCGCACTTCACCTCCAGTGTCAAGCAGGCGGGCAACCACAGGAGTGTGTGCTCAGCCTCCAGCATTAAACACTGTTTCTGTGTCGCCGGGCCAAGTCCCAGTTTCTCAAAGCAACTTCTTTCTGCTGTGGCCTAGTTTAGTTCTCCACACAAAACACCACCAAAACAAAAGCCGCCCAGCCAGCCGGGGGAGGGAAGTGGGGGGTACTTACCTAGCAGCATCCCCACATCACCTCCTGCATCTTTAGCAGCCACCCTCTTAACTTCAAAATAAATAAATAAAGCGAGGCCACACAGCCTTAAAACCAATCTGGAAATGAAATGGAAAGCCTGTAATTATTTCTCAATGCTCCTGCCAGTCTCAGCCTATAAACACAGTGGATTACATAAGTCCACCCCTCCTGTTTTGAAGCCAAAAGTATGAGCTTTTCCTCCAGCTCTGGCAGCAAGTAATAATTCCTCGTCGGCATGGCAACGCTGGCTGGCTTCCAGCAGACAATGGGCGAGTTGAAATACTGCTACGGCCTTTTTATAGCTTAGCTCTGAAAAACCTCTAAAATATTAGCTATCTGATGGCTAACCCAACTTGACAACCTCTCCTCCTTTAACCGTTTCCTTCCTGCACCACCAACAGGCATTGCCCAGATGAACGGTCCAGGGTCACCAGGTGGTGGAGCAGGGGATGCTACTTTTCCCAGGGACAGCACACAGGAACCATTTCCCATATTCTGGATTTGTTGATTTGTCACAGACACAGCATCTGCAGTAACTGCCACAACCCCATCTGAGCTTTTCCGGGTTTATTTCAGTCTGTTACTCAGCAGGTACATTTGCTCTGCTCATTGGCTCCAGCAAGCTGCGTGCAAGGTTCTCCTCCAGCTCGCATGGCCTAAGAGAAAACAGACCACAAAATAACACTTTGTGCTTGTGATTCTGTCACTGCCCTCCCGGGTGAGCTGTGAGCAGGCTGGTGGGGCTCTGGGTGTGATACGCAGAGCTGCAGGGAAGCAAGATGCCTTACAAATCCTCTCTCGTCAAGTGCTGCAAGCAGTCATGTGTCCTTTTGGGATACCATCGCAGGGGTGTCCTGGAGAACCAACGGCACTCAAGATGCCCTGTGCACCTGCGGCAGCATAGGGCAACCTGCCCATACAGTTTGGGCTTATTCTGCAGCTGAATGAGTTAAAAGCAGTAACACATCCTGGCAAGACTGAGAAACAGCAATGCAACTCAAACAGAAGAGGAAGAGTCACTCAAGCCATCATTAATGTCAGTAGTGTAGGAAGACTGATGAAGTTAAGGAGCCTTGTGATTGAGTTCCAACCAAATCCTACTGAAATGAGCAACTAACACACACACACACACACACAGCAGTTCCAAGATCATGTGAAGTTAATATTTACCCTGACTACACACACACACAATCTGTCCAGGACAGCCCCACGATCTCCACATCCTGGCACAGACCCTGACCACGTGAAGGCCAGCAGGTCCCAGTCACATTTACACCTCCGAGCAGGAGCTCAGTGAGTGCCACGGCCACGTGCTGGCTCACTGCAGCTCGGAGTAAAACTCAGCCCAAGGGCTGGGAGATCCTCTGCAATTTGTTCAATCTTGCAAGTTAGCAAATAAGCAAAGAAAACAATAGAAATTAAAGAGAAAACTGAAAAACAGCAGAGCCAAAGCCACCACAAAAATCACAGTCAGCTCCATTCTCATTGCTCAGTTCTCAAAACAACGTTCACAATCCAGCTCCACGTCTGGCAACAACTCTGGGAAACCCAAAGGCTCCTGCTCTGCACTGGTGGCTCTCCGTGGCCAGCCCTCTGCACACAGCAGCCCACTGCCCCCGTGATCTCCAGAAAAGGCTTGAATGCATGACCCCTGGGAGTCTTTAACACTCAAAACCAGAAGGCAAACAAAAAAAAGAACATTTCTTTCTAAATCTCATTAAGTTGCAGAGCATGATTATGATTTTCTAATGTGCAAAGGTGATAACACTGCTTGGAGCTCTAGTTCAATTAATTATTTTATGGGAATAAACATACCAGGAGAGACTAAATGCAAACCATAAAGGCTCCTTGGTGCATGTCAGGCTCACAGCTGCTCAGCCTTTGCTACGAGGCTACAATTCCTAAAGCCACAGAAGAGCCTAATTCCCACAGAAAAAAAAAAAAGAAAAAAAAAAGTCAAGCAATCATCTTAGTGCAAACTAGGATGCAGCACACCCTGGCAGATGCTGGTTCCTGTACCAAAGTGTTCAAGATGGCCAAAAGCAGCAGCTGTTGCTACTGATAATTGAATACAGAATTGCCACCAGAGCCAGGCAGAGCCGCACACGAGGGGGGAGCAAACCAGATCTGTCATGGAGCATCCACCTGAATGGTGTGAGAATGGGCTGAAGTTAAGAGACGCCCACCTTAAATCTCTTAATGTTGTTTTTTCAAATGAGAACTCAGGGTCACATGACCAGAACACTTGGGTTTTCCAGGTGAGAATAATAGTTTAGCTTGTTTTGAATGGCGAATTTTCTGGGTGCCACCCCAGTAAGCTAAAGGCGAACAAACCACAGAAAACTGAAACATAAGAACTTCCATAGGGGTGGGATTTAGCCCTGCCTGGCTGAATGCCACAGACACAGCTCTATCTCACACACCTCAATTCTAGTGAAACCTCAGTGTGTCTCAGGGTATGCTCCTGAGCGCTCTGCACTGGATCCCAGCCTCCTGCCCACAACCTCCATCCTAATTTGCTGTTACCAAGATGACATCTAAGAACATGACTACAGAACACCTTCTCCTCAGCCTGAAAAAAGGAAAAATAACTAAGTTTTTGGAGAAACCTAAGCTGGGATTTCCTCCTCCGTGTAACACACCACGTGCATGTGCCCGCAGACAGCACCTTAAAGTGGGCATCAGGAGTCACAAGAAAGAGAAAATAGGAAAGTCAGGGCTACAACATCTGGAGACACCTATAACCCTTACACAGATCAACCTCTGCTTCCTGGGTAAGGAACAGCCATCCCCACCATGACCTCAGACACATGGATGCATGATGCAAGATGGGGAATAACAACTACAAAACCCTGCTGAAACTTTAAAATGGCATCACACCACACACGCTCTTCCAGCTTAAACCCTTAATTAAACAGACTATTCTTTACAGTGCTGGAGCCACTCCAACTCCCATTGTTAAATTTAAAATAAAACCCTACAACCCCACAGCATCTGTAAGGCATTAAAACATTCAATACTGACTTGATTCAGCTTTAAGACATCTTTTAATAATTTTTCCTCTCAAACCCCAAATTTAAGGATTTGAAGGAAATAACCCCCAGCACCCCTTACAGAATGTTTTTTTTTTTTTTAAATGAACCTTCTGCAATAATATCCTTGACCTTTAACAATTCCAAACCGATTAAGTGTGTGCTCGATCATGTACAGCCCCAGGACAGACTGCACGGCCAGGGCACGCTCAGTGCTGGGTGTCAGGATGAAGCAGACTGCAGCTTGGAAGCCAGCTCCAAATACAATCCATTCATGCATAGGGACAAAATAAGAAGAAAGATTTGACCACAGAAAATCACTGTGAGCACAAGAAGAATACATTAGAAAATCAATTTTGATCACTGCTAGTAAAGCTGGAAACGCAAGCCAGAACCTCGTTGTTATAAGCTCTGTTATTCCAAGGTGGATCTTCACTTCTGCTCTCCCTGGAGAAGGAGCCACTTGCAGTCACTTACAGCTCCTGTACCACCACTCAGGCGGTTCCCATGCCCTGGAGAGCACATGTTCAGCCATGGCAAGAGATCCAGCCATGATGACATTCCTGACAGGACCGGGAGAAGAACCTGGGCTGAATGCCAGCCTTTGCAAACCATGGGGAGCCTCTATTTACCCGTTCAGTACAGGAGGAGCAGGATTACAAGCTGAAATATCACCCATTAGCAACCTCTGAAAACATGCTGGCAGGCCATGTCCAAGACCCATGTTTCCATAAAGTTCCTGTAACCAGTTTCACAGCCTCTGATACGTTTTGAGGTGTCAGGTGGAAGACTAGACGACCCAAAGATCAGCAATGCGCCCAACGCGCACCTTGACTCCACGAGCAGCCTGCCCAGGTAGGGGTACCAGATCAGGGACTGATTCCCAGCAGCAAACAGCCAGCCTACACACCAGAGTCAACTGCAGAGGCACTTTGATGTCTGTTCAGGTGATAATATCTCACCTGGGCTGCATTCTCAGGCCTACTTGCTCACAGCAGCTCTGCCGGGCCAAAAACATGAAAAGGGCAGCAAGGTTTGCAGAAAATCCCAGTAAGTTATCTCCAGTAGTTCCCACAGTTAATTAAACTGTTCGATCACGCATGCTTTAAAGTCCATGAAATCGAAAAAAAAAAAATCCACAAAAGAAATACAAAAGCTGGACAATTGGTGGAAGCAGGTTTGTTTGATCAACTCTCCTCCACCTGCCAAGCAATTCTGTGGCCTTCAAAAAACACACCCATGCCAGGTACAATTACACACTGGGCACACCTTCCTCTACCAGTAGAGCCTGCAGCAGAGAAAAAGCTTTGCAAGGGCCAAGCTGCATCCTTCGGAACAGGCCCCGACGTCAGAAAATTCTGTTAATGCAGGCAAAACAAGGAAGCGTGTGGCACGTACGTAGGAACCAAAGGATGTTGGATGAGGAACACAAAGAAGGGAGGAGATGGAAAAAGACGACTCATTCTGTGCAAGACCTGGCATTACTGGGCAGTGCCTCTCCAACTGGATCAAGAAGTCCAGTAGAAGAGTGTATCCCATAGACAGCAGAGAAAGGAAAGAAAAAAAATCCAGCAAATCAGAGTTGGGAAATAGTTCCTCACATCTTTTAGAAATACAAAGGAGAAGGGAATGAAAACCAAATCAAGAATCTGATCCCAAGCCATGCTATACTCCAATAAGAGTCTCCTCTGTTTCTGTGAGTTCTGGACCACATCCCTGCCAAAGGCACTCCCTAGGCAATTAAAAACCAAAAAAATTAAAAGCATCAAAAACTAAACCTCTGACAGGTATAACAATACAGTGTGCAGAGCCCTGAGGATCTTCCCAACACCTGGGAAAAGGCTGCAGACATGTAAGAGGCCACGTGGACCAAGAGACCCCGAAAGCAAAGCAAGAACATGGTTTAGATACTCAACAACGAAGTTACAAAACAGAGCAAATCCCTGAAAGACCGAAACAACCGGCGACCTCAGACTGGATGTGGAACCAGGAGCAGGCAGGATCAGCAGAAACACAAACCACTCTTGTGCAAGCCAAGACCTCAGGTAGAAATCTGAGGACAAGCGTTCGGCCACCGACCAGCAGAAGCCACAGGGACTTCGAAACATGGCTGGAACCCATGTAAAGTGTCCAGCTTGGTTTTTAATTCACGAAAGGGTAAGTTCACAGCCATCCAACCACCACACCAGTCCTCTTCCAGAGGATTTGACATTTCCTGATTTTCAGTCTGAAACAGAAATATCCTGTCAAGAAAAAAAAAAAATCCAAACAAAAAAAATCTAAACAATGGGGCTGTACCCAGGCCACACAGCTCAGCTGCTTCCCAAACACACACCACTGTTATCTGTTTATTCTCAGCTGGAGCTTCCCCTCCACATCCACCTCCTCCCTCCTTTCACTTACAAACTGATATGCCACTTAAGATCTCCTATCTGCTGGCTCTGCCCACTGCATCCTCAGCATTTAAAATAAGCTGTGACAAACGTTGGGTAAACCCAGGCACTAAGAGAACCGCAGAGCCGAGTGGCTGAGGGGTATTGCAGATTAGTCATATGCTTCAATATTTTGTCCCCAAGAACTCGGCCAATCCATTTAGTAATGGAGCAGGACTCTAATAATAGACACAAGGATACACAGGCGATAAATGTACACAAGACCAAAATAAACCCCAGCCTTGTTATAATTTTAATGCGGGAGCTAAACTGGGAAACGATAAATGAAGACCATTTCCACAGTTGAGTCAAGAGGAAAATTTAACTCCCAACAGCCCAAGAGTGAACACACACATCCAAAACTGGATGGGGATTTTCAGGAAGTTGGATGAGCATTAATTCTAAAATAAGTTTTTCATTATTTCAAACTACACCAAAAAACCCGACACTTTAAAGAAGCAGACTTTAAACAACTGTGCATGTTCTCAGTCATCAAGCTGTGGGGCCACCATCCATCTCAAAAAGTCATTCTCAACTGCCTGAAAGTCATGTAGCTCCACAGCAGCTCACTTTAATCTGCCAGTGATCTCAAACTCAAGTTCCAATACACTCATATACATCTATAAACTCCCACATACATTTTTCCTTTATGAGTTTTAGCCTGTCTTCACTCTACATGGTTAACCACGCTCCCCCACAACCCTGCCTTCTCTTTAGAAAACAACCTCTGGTGTTTATGAGATTAACTGTTTCCCCATGGAAATCATCTGAGGGATAACTCTTCGCTTCCCACAGGAATACCCAGAAGAACCTCAAAGATTTCACAACCTTAAGCTCTGTGTCATCATGAGTTATACTTTTGCATACACAAACATCTTCTGCGTGATCAAACGAGGAGGCAGAGCAGGGGCTGTGGGCCAATGTGATGCTCTGATCTGAACCCTGGCCAGATGTCTCCAGCCCAGGGCTTCACCCAGCAGCTCTCAGACACTCCCCGAGCCTCCAGACATGAGAACCACCACGTTCTTCAGCAATCTGCCCCAGCATTCACCACCCTACTTCTCCACCCAGACCCTCCTACGCGCGACCGTGCTCACAACCAGCTGCTCCTCAGAAGGAGCTCCAACTCCGTACAGAAGTGGCTTTGTGAGCGGCCGTGGTGGGGCCTCTCAAAAGGCAGCTGAAGGGGGACTCCAAACAGTCCTGGGGAATCGCATCTGATTCCCCAAGCTCTGGCTTTGCAGCTCAACACGCACAGGATCATCACCCAGGAGCGATGAGAGATGACCCAGAGAGGATCTTCAACCACATTCAAACCCATCCTCTGCTGAACGACAACTGCTCGGCCCTCTCCTCCTCCCTTACCAGCCATCCCTGCCCATGGCTTCAAAGCTCATTAAAAGGTCTGAGGACTAACGACCGCAGGAGCACCCTTCTTCGGGTGACTCCCAGACTGCAAGGAAGCCCATATTGGCAGTGAAATAAGATGGGACCAGGCTAAATTTCACTGCGTGTTTATCTCTGCTCAAACCATCCTACTAAAAAGGAGAAAACAGTCATGTTCCAGATGGGAGAGACTTTTTATAGCAAGCCATGGATATCTGGCACGCTTTACTGAAGGTCTTTCATCATGCACACAAGGTATAATGCTATCTAGTAATCTGAGGAAACATCCATGGGATTTTCAACCTCCTCTGGAAATTGAGATTCAACAGGAAACCACAAATACACCAGGCAATTAATTTTTCTTTACCAAATGTTTCCAGTCATGTCACAATTTTAACAGTAAGCAAACTATTTGGGTTCTTTCCAGTTCTTGTGCAACAATGTTCCTCATTTTTCATTTTATTTTTTAAAGAATCTGGCTGAGATTTTTTTTAAAAGAGAAGAGTTTAAAACAAGTTAGGAAGTCAGTGTGAATAGATCATACTCTCCCTGTTAAATACTTACACCACCATCCCCCACAAAGTTTCTGTACCACATAGCAGAGGTTTTGTACAAACAAAGTAAAGACTTTTCTGAGCTAAAAATATAGCAAGCAGCCTAAGAAATAAGAGCAGAACAACGTATCTACCGGCACAGGCAATGCTGAGCTATCTGAACCACATAAATAAAAGTCTCATTCAAACATTCCCCCACTCCCCTCCCAACACCATTCCAGGAGAACAAAGAAACATTAAGTCTTACTTTCCTGGTGTATATTTGATCAGACCTTCTGTTAACACAATATGACAACAGCAATGAAGGGAAGAATATCACAGCTAAACAAGCGTCTACCATTCCCCTTCCTTCTGCCGAGTCCGTGCTGACGCAAGGATGGAGCAGCTGCTGTCTGTTTTTAAACAGCTCCATATTTCATAAGAAGCTGCTGATTTCTGAAAGGACAGAAAACCCAGCCAATGGCTTACAAAATAAGAACCAAATTAAAGCAATTCAGGACACACTATTTAAACATCGTGTCCATTTGCTCAGCCTCCCCTCCAGCGTACCACCGCAGCTGAAATTCCTAAAACACGTCTGTCCTCTGTCTCAGCCTACTCTGTTATCACCACAAGCACAACTTTAAAGTATTCATCTAACACAGAGCAGAAGACAATGGAAAATCCCTCCCACGGCTCTAGATAAAACAAATGCTTGAAATACGGGAGAAAACAAACTTGTGTTCAACTTGACGCAATCACAGAAACTACTTCACCAGATTAACATAACCCTCCCCTAGTTGTGCATTCTGCTGCTGAGGGATGCTGTATCAACAATAAACAGACATCTGGGATGGAAAGACTCTCCTTGAAGGACGCAGCCATATGTCTCAAACTTTTGAAAACTTACCCAAAAATACAGAGCTATTAATATTCATTTCTGTTTAATCAGGGATGTATCAGGTATCTGGGAAGTCCCTTATCACCACTGAAATTCCACTTGGGTCTTCTTAAAAATCCACATCATAGCATACAGGTCACTGCGTACTAGGACCTCAAAAGAAAGAAGCTTAAAGCTTTTCTGTTCTGACTCTGCAGCTCTCACTCTGGCTGTTAAAAGCAATGAGTTATACCAGGCGAGTCCCTCCTGAGGGGCTCCAGATGCCCGCTGTCTCCTTTCTAGTTAATAGCCACTGTAAGAATACTGCTTTTTTGGCTGTTTGTGTCATGTTGATCAGCTTAGATAAGGGCTTGGGGAAGGAGCAGGGAGAAGAAGAGAGCATGTAGAGGGAGAAGGATTCAAAGAGGGGAAAAAAAAAAAAGGCTTTCACGTGCTCTAATAATTAGCAGGTCATGCTGAAAATGATCAGCATCCCTTTAAAGCAACTGTGCGTGAAATGTGCAGAGCCCTGCTCAGGTCACTGCACCCATGCAAATCACTCCGTTATATCAGTCACTACACCCTGTGCTTTACTAAACTTCCCTGGCTTCGTAAGGACTCGAGCCAAGATCCTTCTACTTCCACACTCCCACGTGGGAGATGGGGGGTTAAAGGGTCTCCCATCTTGCTGCTCTGTCGCAGGGGTGATGGGCATGGAGGTGTCAAGACCAATCAAGAACTAATTTAAGGTTTTCAAAGGACCTCCAGATTCCCTGATGAAGCAGCACAGGGGAAGCACTGCAAAGCATTTGCCATTCCTGGAGAAGAAGCGGTTGCATGATCCTCCTGTTCCTCACCTGGAGGTTTTCCCAGGGAAACCATCAACAAGAAAGAATCAGACTGCCCTGAACGTGACAAAAACCATCTGTAATTCATCACGGTAGCTGCTGTCCCAGGCAGCAGAGAATGTGTTGAACCATGCAGAACAGCCTCCCTGCCCAAAACACAGTGCCAGCTGTGGGTCCCCAGGAGCACAGCCCCTGCATCAGGCAAGCTTGGCTACCACATTGAAGACACCATCTGGGACTTAGCACATAAACCCTGGTGCAAAAGGAACAGCAGGGCAAGGGCTGAATTCAAACAGCAGCAATGGAGCTCTGGTCATTTGGGTTCTCTCTCCTCCCATCTACTCTCACCTTCAGAAAAGTCAGCAGTCATCTCCTGGAGGGGCAGGACCAGTTCTGCTGGAGCAGAGGCCCTTTGATAGACCTGCCCCTTCTCAAAAGCAGGTGAAAAGGTGACAATGACAACTCTTCCTCTGATGTACTCACATCCTTTATTAAGGACACATTACCTCAAAGGTCAGTAATTGCCAGCCAGAGCCGGCTCTGCCTTGACAACCCATCTTCAAAATGCGCTGAGCGCCTGACCATGCCCAGGACAGGGTGAGACTGCCCTCAACGTGCTGTCTGGACAGAGGAGAATTCCCTTGGATGGCTGCATCTTCTCAAGTGTCTTTAATTTCAGCAGCTTTCCCTCACTTCAGAATTGTTCTTCTGCCTCAGCTTAATGTTTATCCCTAAACTGACACACACCTTCAAAGCGCTGCTGTTTAAAAGCAGCCCAGAAGGATGGAAATTGAGAGATTCTTTTCAAACAACGAAATGGGCTAAATCATTGTGCCCAGTTATCAGATGTGCCATCCTGCATTTTGGAAATAGGAGCAACTCATCAGGCACCACAGGGATGGTAGGGAGATCCCCTGTCCTTCCAAGGAGATCAGTGGGGCACAGGGACCAAGGAAACAGCACCAAGGCTGGTCAAAGAAACCCTTTGTTGGAAAGTAAAAAACCATCATATAAGCAGCAGAGACTGTTATCACCCAAACTCCCTCCACACACCTCAGCAAAACAGAAAACAGCGACACTGCAATGGTCACAAGAGCATCAGGGAGGAGCCAAAGCAAACTGAAGTGTAAAACACATCCCTCTGTGGTACCAACATTCACCTGGGAAAGGGGAAGCTCCATCCAAGAGGGCAGTGCGGAGTTCCTCAGTGACAAACCTACAGCAATTATTAGAAAGGCATCATCCATACATAATTTCGAATTTAATTTAATTAGGCACCCTGCTAACTTCATTACTTATTTAACTGGACTGCTCATTCAATTTACATTATTACTGTTTCAGATAACTGCTCTGGGCCCCATGTGGTGGGAAACGCACGAGAGGACACATTTGGGAATGCTGTAGCCCCAAGCCACATTTGGGAATGCTGTAGCCCTAAGCCCACACTCCCCTGACACTCAGCATTTCTCCTGGGATAAAGGCATTGACCATGCCTCAGGTTGTATTTTTCTATCTGCATGCAGAGAAGTCCAGAAGAGCTCAAAGAGTTAAAAAAAAAATAGACAAAAAAATCCCAAATAAAACCCCCAGATTTATCATTTTTAAAGCTTGTGTACACCAGTCAAAGCAACAGCCTCCTACACAGTTGCCAGATTCTTCTTTTTCACCTAAGAAATACAGAAAAATAATACTCCATGGGGCTTGGGGGAATATGTATCAGAGCACTTCACTCACCACCCAAGAGCAGCTTGATAAAACCATGGTCTCCAGAACATGACACGTCAGGTCAGGACAGAAACCAAGAAAGGTCTCACGCAAGCAACTGCTCCTGCCACGCTGCCGGGCTGGGGAGGTCAGCAGCCTGGAGCCCAACCTTTCACACCAAATCAAAGGCAGGAACGGAGGATCCGGCTCCCCAAAGCCTCACTGGTCAGTGTGTGCATCCTCCTTCAGACAGTCACATCCCTCCTTGTCTGGCAGCTCTGCCTGCCCTCACCAGCTGCTCAGACACAGCAGCATTTTCCCAGGCAACTTCAGGAGTCTCCTCGGAGACCGAGTCCAAAGTCTCAATTCCCTGCCTGATAAGAAGGGATGCAGCAGCATGGCTGTGAAATGGAAAAGAGGAAACAGCACCTCAAGCAGATTCCTGAAACAGCCTGAAGTATGTAGGAAGACACCTCAGCCTCAGACTGCAAGGTCTGCCTCAGAAAAGTCATACCCATATAAAAAGATCCCTGACTGACAGGAGTAAGAGAGTGTGACACGGTACAGACACCAGCCTCAAATTAGGTAATCCTCTGTTGTGTTTGGATTAGGCTTTTTTTTAAAATTCCTTCAGCTCAGCGTTTCTTCTTTAAATCAAACTGCTCTGAGAATTCTGACCACCCATTTTTTAAAAAGGGAACAAAAAGCTGGAGAGCAGCACAAAGCCAGGAACCCCCCAGGACATCCTTCCACTCCTTGTGCAACAGCCCTGTTAGCAGGGAGGTGCTGATCACCACAGTGCACATGAGCTGCCTGCATGGCCTGGAATGGGCGTCATTGCCTCGGGCAGTGTCTTCAAGAGTCTTGTGACATCCATTTTTCACTCTCCAAATCAACTCCAGACACAAAAATAATTGAAGAGCTCAGGAGCTCAATGTAATTTGCTCCAATCAATGCACAAGGCCTGTATGAAGTACCAGAAGTTTAGAAGAGCGCCCTTATGAGCAGACCGATCCCCACTTGGCATTTTGGAATCTGCTACATCAGTGGAAAAGATACATACCCACTGATAGTGGTTTTTTATTTTGAGGTTATCTGGTAAGCAAAAGGACTGAAATAATCTCTACAAAGATAACAATTCTGTCATGAAACCCACACACACTCAGTCACTACAAAGCCTTCAAGGAGAACCAGCATCAGAAAAAGTGATGAGTTTTCCATCTCCCATTGAAATAAGACTGTCTAGCTCACAACCCCCCTGTGATCTTGTGTTCAAAATGCCCAAAATGAAACCTCTCACCAAGGAAAAGAAAATCTAATATTTGGTTTCATTAGCATGCAAGTGCAACATGAACCATTTGCCTGTTCCTTGTTAAAATAAAGTTGCAAAATGCTTTGCACAGCATTAGTGGAAGTGTAAGCACTACAGTTCCTATCAACAGGGAGGGAGACTCAGTCTCACAGCAAAGCCATCTCTGCTGGCCTGTCCTTGTAGAGAATGGTGGCAGAGGCAAATCATTACTGAAGAAGAACTAGGCTTTACTACCTGGCCAAGGACAGGGCTGAAGTGGCAATGCCAGCATTATTTCAGCCTTCCCAAGGTGAAGGGATCACACAGACTCCACTGAAACAGAGGATCTCGGCAATTCTCATTTCCTACGGCAAACAGTTCTCAGGGGCCTCCTCTAATCTCCTACAGCAGGAAGAGAGGAACTTCTAACACCTAATCGCTGACATTTAAGAATGTGAAGCTCCAGCCACCAAGTTGACACTGCAGCAGGAAATGCAGCTAACAGGTATACAGTTGCAGGCTCCCAGAGTGTGGATTTCAGTTCAGTTTAAAAAAGGACAGATAAAACTAACCTACAAAAACAAGCTTTATCTGGGCTCTTAATCCACACACGCCATGTGGCCGTACCAAAATGCGAACACCTGCGTGGATTACGCATTTCTCCTCCACTTGCAGCGTCCGAGACATGCTCACATCTGGAATCCTTTATGTTTTAAATGCTACTTCTGCCTTCTCCTCGGTGCCAAAAAGCCTTGAGGAAGCAGCACACGCATGGGGGAGGAAAGAAGCAGCAGAACAGTCAGTAAGGCACTGAAACACTTCAGGTACCAACATGAGGAACACAGTAGGCAACCTGAGGAGCAGGCATGCACCAGTGTGCCTGCAGGCAGAGATGCTGTGGATCGGAAGAATGTCACATTATGTGAAAGTTGCTGTACTGCAGCTGACAATAAAAAGTAAAGTCACACTACTCCTAAGTAAACCCAATGCTTGTTATTTCTGTTTCTTTATTTGCTATGTAGAGCTCTAAAGCCAAGCAGGAACATTTCCTGCCCACCTAGTGTCATTCACTTTTAACTTACCAACCCTAGGCTTGCACCTGGACTTTTCTGTGACACAGGAGTCACAATGAGTTTCACAGGCAGCCCCTGAGGCACGCAGCATTCCACAACACAAGGCGCCAAAAAGCGGCACGAGTCCTCTCCGAGGCTGCCCCAGTTTGGCTGCTGCCATCAAGGTGCTTTTAAAGCAAGAACTTCATAACGCATCTCTCTCGCTGCTCTGGGAGACGGCATTAAAACACAAAGCCACAGTGCTCACGGCTAATGTTTCCATCTGCTTAGAGCCTGCTTTTTTTTAAGAAAAAAATGAAACCAAGCGTGTTGTGATGATCCTGTGCACAGACACTTGGGTGCCTCAATCCTTTTAGGCATCACCAGAGATTGTCAAAGTGCCCCAGGGACACTCACATAAACAAACATTTAAAGGGAGATGCATGTCAAGAGGTCCAGCAGCAAGAGATGTTTGGCCTAAGAAGCTTCAGACAGAGGGCCATGGAAAAGTCCTCTGCCTTCAATCACATGTGGGCTGACCCTCCCAACAGGCTTGCTCACACAGCCTGCCCCTTGCCTTTGCTCCAGTTACCCCAGCAAAGACTGGAGTGACCCCAGCTAGCCTTTCACCCTTTGCTGTCAAGGTCCAGCCTTCAAAGAAACCTGACCCAAAGTCCAGCGAGGTTAATGGACAGGCACACGTTGACGTCAGCGAGGTCCCTGGATAAGGTCACTGCAGTGTTTGTCTTATCTTGAAATTGGCACTGCCTGGAAGCCAAGGAACAAAGTTAAGACTGATCAGAGGTTTCCTGTCTTCACCTTTCCAAGGCCCAGCCTCTCTTCTGCACACACCCCTTGCAGGGCTCAGGCAAGAGGGCACTGGTATTAGAAAGCTTTTTCAACTGCCCATATGGATTTCTCCACATCAAGCAACCAACACGGCCAGACTTAGAAGTCAAACACCCTGGAGGCAAGACAACAGGGGGAACAACTGCACACAAAATGTTATGCATGTTTCACACACCAAAGGGCCAAAATCAAGTCTCTAAAACGTTTTAGACTTGAGTTCCTTAGAGGTTCAAGGGTTACTCCCAGCATTGTCTACCAGTAACAGCAGACATGAGCTCGTTTGAACACAGCACAGCACTTTCGGACTGACAGTCCCAAATATTTGCCTTGTAAGGCCAGAGGTTTGCAGGACAGCAACATTATTTACTTTCAGAGTTTAATTCTACTCAAGGTGACTTTTGGGCTGCATCCAGAGACATTTACCTCCTGCACCACCCTACCCTGCCACAGACACCAGGAACCCAGTTATTCATCAATCCCTTAGCTGGGAAAAAAAAACAAATACATCATTACTAAAGGCTGCTCTTTGATAGAGGCTCCCTGAAGATCCTCACGTGACAAGAGACAGGAGTTCAGAGACAAGGACTCCTCTGCTCCCATGCCAGAACACCTGTTTATTTGGATGCCAAATTCCAGTGACTCAAAAAAAAAAAGAAAAAAAAGAAAAAGTATGAGCAAGCCATCTTTCTCTCTTGCTTCTTTTGAAGATGATGGATGCATCTGGTTGGGAAGCTGAGCAGCACACAAACAGGCCTTTTTAACACCCCCACAGCTCACAAGCAAGACACGCAAAGCAGTCACTAACAAAGATCAAGTCCTCATAAGACCTGAAATATGAACGGATCATACAGAACAGCATTTCTGAGTATTTGTGTACTAAAGCTACTTTTCTACAGCAGCCAAAAAACCCAGAGAGCCTAAGGCAGTCCCAGGCAGGACGTGCAGGCCCAGAGCGAATGTTCACACTAACAGGGAAAGGAATAGTGAACCACCCTCCTCCCCTGTAAACAAACACGTGCAGCTCAGCACAGAGGCTGGGGCTCCTCAGCCCCAGGCTGGGGCATGGAAAGGGATGATGGTTTATGGGTGTCAGCACAGGCTGCACCCGGGCTTGCAGAGCCTTTACGCAACACAGGCAGCACAGCCAAGACAGTCCGGGGGCTCACACTGGGCTGTGCCCACATCACCCACCAACAACTCGGACGTCAGCAACAGTCAGAAGCTTCAGGCACCTCTCAGAAGGAAGTGCTTGCTAAGAGCAGCCATACTGGCCACTCCAAGAGTCTTAATCAGAATTTTAAACCAGCCACTGCATCAGTAAAGGTCCGTGACTGCCGTAAGACCAGGAGAACATGTGGCAGCAACCATTGAACATCCTCCAGTAACTGTGGCACTGACAAAGACAGCAAGTGCAGTGTTTTCAGCCAGCCCTTAGTCTACTTGCAACACCCCGAAAGAACATTGTGGTCATTCTAGGACCCTACCACAGGCCAGCAGCTCCTAGAGCAGAGCCTGAGGAACAAAAGCATGTTACCAAGCCACAGAACTCCACTTTACAGTGCTCACAGCATCACACCAACCGAGCCTTTACCGACAGAGGCTGCCAAGCTCTGCCCACACTGGTGCTGTACGCGCTTCACAGCAGTGGAGGCGTCTGTCAGCAAAGCCCATCACGGCCAAACCAGGAGAAGGTCAGCAAGGGGAGGGCGGGAGCTCTGCAGAAAATGTACGGCATTGTTGGGAAAGCAGCAGGAATGTGACACAAAGGTAACTGCTACAGCCTAGGGCCACCAGATGAAAGCAGGATCAATACTCCACTATGTTGTTTAACCCGTTTATTGGGGGGGAGGTGTAGATAAATGAGTATTTGAGTTGCCAGAGGGTACACTTTCACCCCAATCTGAGTCAGCCAGAGCTGAGTTCCTGCCCAGCAACACCACCACAGCCAAGTGATTTCAGCCTTACAGTTCGCTTAACCACAGAATACAAAGAGCCAGTAACCCAGCAGTCGATAATGGAATAAACTATAGGTCAGTGACCAGGAGAAAACACACCATTTAAAATTATTCCAATATTGACAGGCACAGGAAACAGGCCTGTATATTTATTTATTTGTTTTAACCAGCCTGTCTGCTCAGAGGCAGTGCTGAGCCAGCTGCTAAAATTACAAGGTTAGATTCTCAAAGTCTGTGGGTGAACTGCATGATGCCAGCACACACTTACAGCCTTCAAAGCACAGCACTGGCAAGCAGGGCTGAGCGTGCACGTGATCAGCGCCAGCACAGCGTGCACGCACTTGCTTATCAGAACATCAGCAGGCGAGGGTTAGGGGGTACCTGAGCACGCAGCACAGCTCTGCCAAGCTGCCTTTGAAAGCCTGGCCTGTAGCCAAAAGGGAGAGCACAAACTGACTCAAAACACTCAGCCAGGAGCCCAGCCAGGCTCATTTATAGCTCCATTTCCGCTCAAGGCTGCTTTTCCCCTGGAAAACGCTGCAATGGCAATTTGCACCTTAGGATTAAAGATCACTACAGCTCTCGAGCAACTGAAAGCACCCAGAAAAGGCCCTTTCCCCTCCCAAGTCTAAGGAGTATTTCTTCCACTGCACGTAAGCAAAGTGAGGAGGAGGTGACACCAACAGGTCCCAAGCAGGGGACATTTCAGCCGAAGTTCACACGGTACCACAAATCAACCCTGTTTCTTCCAAATGGAAGAAGACAATGTGAGTTTGGCAGGGCAGTTCAGACGAGCAGTAGGCATTGCTCCTGGCCAACCTCTTGGCTCCGCTGACTAAAGCAAGACCGGCTGCACCATGTGCACCACACAGAGCTTTGAGCCTGCAAGACCAAAGAAGCATTCAGTACAACCCGATGCTTACACCCCACCACACAAGTAAGATTCAATTACAATTACAGTTAAATTTTAACATGTTCAGACACAGAGTGTCAATTCCAATTCCTCCCATTTGCAGAGCTGGCTGCTGCAGTCCTCTGGCCAACCTCCCGACACTGAACGTGATCCAGAGTGCTCTTCATCCACGCTGGCACCATCACAGCCATGGCTCCCTGCACTAAGCAACCTGCTTGGGCTGAGACAGGCAGTGCCAGCAGCGTGGCACTGAAGCATCATTTCTCAACAGCAGCGAAGGGAATGCAAAGCCAAGACTGATGACTTTTCCAGGAGAGTACCAAGGAAATAAATTATACTGTTTTCAAAATCCGTTTTTCCTCAGAAATGCTTGCTTACCAGAGGGGAAAGACTTCAAGGCTGAATTTAGTGCTCAGGAAAAAGACTGGATTACGAACCCTGGAGACCACTTGCTCTGTTTTTTCTCCAACAGAATTGAAATAGAGCAGTGAAGCCTGGCCAGGCAGATCTGCTGTGCACCCACTGAGGGGCAAGTAACCAACAAGGAAGGGCCACAGAGGAATTCAGCTTCCCATCCCAGCCACTCCTTGGCATCTTTCTCACCACTGCTAACAAGGCCACTGTGATTCCCACCAGCATGAGAAGCACCTGCCCGTTTACAACTGGACTCCTGCTACTGCTTGGCAGCACATGTGCCACCCCATGCCATGAGACAGCTCTGGCTGCCCACTGCCAGCCTGCCCAGACCCGAGTCTGGCAGATCCCACGACCACCCACTTCCCTCCAGAGCAGGACGAGCAAGCACAGCCTTTGTTCAGTGTCTGCTCTTTCCTCTCATTAGCTTGGGAAATAACCAGCAGGTAAACAACACCCAGCGATCTGTTTACCAACACAGAAAACCCCCACCTTTCAGCTTTCATTCCTTTACTTCTTTTTTGTTGTTCTTGGTTTTTTTGTTTTAATTCCAGTAAGTAACAAAGCCTAAACCCAGCTCAATAAAGCACTGCAGAGCCTGGCTCAGCTCACTTTGGCTACAGGCAGATCAATAGCTTTCTTATATCTCTCTGCTCTGCTCGGGAGGGAAAAGGGGCCACTTCTTTCCCAGCCAAGACATCTGCACAAGGCATCTATGTGCTGTGAGCCAGGACCCCTCACAGGGAGAGCTGAAAAGAGATGAAAGAGCGCTTTGGCACAGCAGAGCTGTCTCCTCTCGCCCTCATCTCTGCTGGCACTGCCAGTGCGTTTTATGTGGGAAAGTTTTCAAGTCCAGTTTGGCCTCCCAACCACCATCGGTTGTGCACTGGTTAGTTATTCACAGTGGGTGGGGTGGGAGGAGGGGGGGAAAAGTCCCTTGGAGCAGAGGCTCCCTTGGAGCAGCAGGTAGGACTGCACAGGCCTCCTGTGCTGCCCAGGCAGCTGCTGACGGAACTGATTATTCTGCACATCCATAAGCTTAAAAAATGAGCTCCAGAGGCACTGAAGAAGAAGTATACAGGAAAGCCAGCCCTGGAGTCAGGAATGCCTCAGTGCAAATCCATCAGTCCCCTCTCTGTCTCCCTACCAGAAAAGGGCTGAAGTCAGCACAGAGATAAGGACAATATGAGCAAACCTAATGCACCCGGATATTCCAGAAACAGCTCGAGCAGATCAGCAGTCACCATCCTTCCTCCCCCAGCACACAGCGGGGACATCACTGCACTTCAGCCTCTGAGCTCCTCCCACCAGAAGCCACTGAGAACCTGTCCCAGGAGCACTGCTGCAGGGCAGGACACACGTGCCATGTGCCACAGGCAGACCCCCTCCCTGCAGGACAGGAGTAATCCCTGAGCCTCTGGTCCACCGCAAACTCATCACACACCTCCCCTGTGCCACAGTGCCAGGCAGCACTGCTCTGGAGACAGACAGGTCAGTACAAAGCACAGCCCTAAGTGCTAACAGCCCTGCCAAGCAACGCTTCTGACTGCACAGGCATGGGTTAACACTGCCTCACTTCCAGCTCAAAGCCTCCCTGAAGGTCATGGGTGGCTACTGTTCTTTGGGGAGCAGAGTGACATCCAAAAAAGCACCCACATGAACATCCCTGGGCTGGGGAGCTTTGACTTTTCCAAGGGTGAGCCTGGACCAGCCTTCCACGTCCACCCATGAACCATCCCTGAGCTGCCACCATGCTGGTGCAGGAAAACCCAGCTCCACACAGCATGCTCAGTCCTGCAGAAGGAGGTAGCTGACTTCACACCAGTCACCAGCTACCCCAGCAATAAATCATAAACCTCACAACTTTAAAACAACACTTCACATAAACCCATATTCCAAATGTGAACAAAGCTCTGTCAATTGCATTAGGCTCTGCCTTGTTATCCATCATGTTTACAAGACATGTGAATGCTTTCTAAAGAGCAGATGCTTTTCAAGTTTAATAATTCAACCGTTTAGGATTGAGCACTGAAAGACCCTGCACGCGAAGAAACAAATGCACAATAGAAGCCTTTGCTGATTTTCAACCTTTTTCCTTTAAACAGAAACTACCAAGAATGCCAGAAATGCTTGCTTCTGAAGAAATGACTGACAAAGTAGACGTCTAATAGATGGAAAGCATTTGAAGAAGGAAAAACAAAAACAAGATGACCCTCAAACATATTCTTGTGGGACAGCTTCTGAAAACCACATGAATAAGTAATACAGGCTTCCCTTGAAACAGCAACAGCACAAGCTTCAATGGACAACGTCACCAGGACTTGATCTCTGCTGCAGATCAAATGCCACACAGCAGGAAACAGCTGACACACAGCTCAGCCCAATTATATACAGTGCCCTTTGCATACAGGGCCTGCTCTTTAATGCATCTTCAGCTCTGCTCTCTTGGCTGGCAACCAGCCCCTTCTGCCCCTCGAAGGAAAAAGGCAAAGCTGGATTTGTGCACTCTGCCATCCAGCCCAAGGGAACACAGAGCTGGCATGTCTCAGGGTGTGTAACCTATGCTCTCTCTGCACGGATGTTCAGCAGCACAAGATGGAAAGCCACAAAACACCCCACGGCTAATCTCAGCTCTGATAACATCTTCCTGGAACATGTCACTTAAGGTCTCCAAACCTCAATTTCTCTATCTGAAAAAAAAAAAAAACCCAACATAGAACAGCAAAAAAAAAACTTTAGCCAGTGCAAGGGCTAAATGGAAAACACCCATAAAGATTTTCCAGGTGCGCCCTGCACTCTTTGTACTCACTGTTATCACGTCCAGACTAAGAATTGTTCAGAGCCTGAATTATTTGCATTACCTAGTGAAAACAATGCAGTCTGTTGCTAATGCTCAGTGCACAACCTTTTCTACACACCCATCTCATCATCTCAGTCATTTACACCGTGACTAGTTCTTTTACATGTGCTCACACATAACCACCTAAGTTTGGCATTTACCGCATTATCACTACAGAGAAATTACTGCAGGGGACAAATTAATTACCTATGCAAAGCAGGCTGAGAACAGTCAGCAACATACTGTACCACTGAAATGCTAGACAAAGCCTCAAACAGAACTTCCCTCATGTGGAGGATTATAGGCTCTACCCACAAAGGACTCAAGTGTCTTGCCTTATCTTTTTTCCATTTAAAAGGAAACAGACTTTCCTGAAAACCTGATAGAAACATGCCTTTACAGAACAAATGCAAATGGATTAATGCACTTATCAGCAGTAGGCTTGAGGGGAGGCAAAGACATACTTCTGCTGCTGCCTAGATATTCTAAGATACTTTTAATTAAATCATAAAACATCATTAGCTAATTAAATATTCTGGTCCGTCGTTACACTTCCCTATATCTCCTGCTGCTTTGCAGACCCCTGTGGTTTCTGGGGGGTCTCAGAACTGGTTAAGTTGGAAGAGACCACACTGAGTCTGCTGGTCCAACCTCTGTTCAAGCAGGACAGTTCTGAAGCACATGGGACAGGATGGCACCCAGACGGTTCTTGAATTCCTCCCATGAAAGAGACTCCACAACCTCTCTGGGCAATCTGTTCCAGCATGTGGTCACTCACACAGTAAAGAAGTTCTTTCTCACGTTGAGGTGGAACTTCCTGTGCATCAGTTTCTGCCTGTTGCCTGTTCTGTTGGTTGGCACCCAAAGAGAACCCACATAAGCATTTCAAAGACATGGGCACTACAAAGGCAGTTGTAGAAGAAAATCTCACTGCTCTTCCTTCCTCCACAGGCATCCATACCCACTCAGACTTGATCCTGGGACACAGAGCTACCCTTAGGTGGGGAACTTGACTGTGTTAGCAGCCTTATTAGATTCATCTTGTACACAGCCCTGAGCAGCACAAATATGTGAGACCAAAGGGCAAGAGCTCAACCACACTTCTCTCCTGCTCCCAAGGAGATGAGCAAACAGAGGAACCTCCTGTTACTGGCAGCATCTAACCCCCAAGGGAAGCAGAGCCCCCCGGGTAACACAAGTCCACAAGTGTCTGCACAGGCAGAAAGTCTCATAAACTGTTTGGTTTTGAATGCCTTGTCCTGGCTGAGGGATTTAACAACTATATTCCAAAACATTGCCTTGTCAGGTTCTGGATCGTCAGCGTTAAATCCTTGAGCAACCAAGTAAGAAATGAACCTGCAGACAGAGAAACACGTCTCTGTGTTCTTCCCCTGCCTCGCCCTCTCCGTTAGCCAGTGCATGTTTGCTTTTGCTTCTAAACTTCACTTCTCTGGGTAAACAGTCTGCTATGAGAAGTATTTGCTCAGTCCACAACTTTCCTGCATTTTTTGTCCAGCTCTAGGGCCCGATCATCAGGCATTTCCAGCTCAGAAACACGGGCTATGAACAACTTCAGCCCAGCAGAAGTGATGCATCAGAAGCAGAGGCACATTTTCCCACAGTCATCAGAGGACAGGAGCAGATGACAGGGATGCTGCAGAGGACCTCAGGGTGTCAGAGCCTTGGGGCAGCCCAGACCTTTCCACCAGGAACAAAGACACCCAAAGCACTGTATCTTTGAAGCCATGCTTTGAAAACATCAAGCAGCTGCAAATCCACAGCACAGCCTTCTCACTGCTCTCCTGTCTGCCTATTTACTCCCAAAGAGACTCTGCTCTTGGTCATGCTTTGTAGGCTGGCCAGCTCTGAAACTCAGCCTGCTTAAAATCAGCTTTTATACCATCATCTGTGTTCTACATCAGAGCTTTACACTCACCACCAGTTCACACCCCCTGGATTCATGTGCCCAGTCCTTGGAGACACAGTAACTTTCCCTTTTCCAAAGGCCCCTGACACTCACATCTTCAAGTATGTGCTGCAGCTCTGCTCAACACCGTTCCTTAAAGAGCCTGTAACACGTCCAGTACACCGAGCAGCTTTGACCTGGAACAGCACCAAGCACAAAGGGTCCTCAGCTGGCTCTGTACGCAACAATAACACAACAAGGAATGCTCCAGTCCAACAGAAACCCAGGGGACACAAATGGTTGAGCGGGATTTGGTGGATGGAGGTTATTAGTGCATTACAAATAGAACAGAAATTCAGGAAGCAGTTATCTCCAGAAAAGAAAGATTCATTTCCTTATGATGCTTGCAAATCACACTGCTAACTTCAGATCGGAAGAGCTGGTGCTCAGCAGAATGAAATTAAGCATGTTGGATCACACAGGACACCCGAGTGGATAATAGCAGAAAATTAATGGAAGCATATGTGCCTCAGGCAGAGGACTGGAAGGCCAGCAAGAGAGCTGTGCTCAACTAAACTTCACCATGATAAATGAAAGCCAGAAAACATACTGCAAATGCAGAAATATGGTGATTAGCTCTACACCGGAGGTTCAATGTCTTAAACATTAATTTGCTTTCTCCAAGAGCATCGCTCCCCGCCAACATAAGCACATGTATAGTTCTCCTTCAGAGACAAAAGGGTACAGGCAAAAACAATCACAAACTTTTGGAAGTCACTGGCCTCACACAAGGATTTTATTCCTGGATCATCTCCAAAGAAAACCTTCCAAAACAACAAATGAAATGGGGCTGCAGAGACAAAGCAATCTGCCACTTAACTCCTGCCAGTCAACAGTCTGGTACTCGGGCAGGCTGCTGACCCTCTGGCACTGCAGAGCTCACCTTTCCTCCGCAAGGCAAAATCCTGACACAGGTCTTCCCACCTCAGCACCATCAAGTGGGGTTCAATGGAGAGCACAAGGCACTAACACAGGACACTGACTCAGGCCACCGTTCCATCAATGTTGAAGGAAGTCTGTGCCCTTGTACCATGTACCTGACTATTCCCACCGCCCCTGCCACGCCGCCTTCTCTCCTCCACCAGAGCATCAAGTACTTTGCTTGCACATTTTCAGCAATCTGTTGTTTTCACTGATGCCAATTCCCTCCTTGCAAACCTAAATCTTGGAGTCTCCCTATGACTTGCCTTCACAAGAATGCTAATTAGGTCTTTACTACCCCCAGGCTTTCTGAGAGAACACAAGCATCTGCCATGTGCACTCCCACTCCAGCTATGTTTTCCCACTCCAAATCAACAAAACAAGTGTGTTACTCGGTCAGTGACATGCAGAGGACGCAGCCAGATTTGTAAGAAACCTGGGAAGGAGCTGCATCACCCACCACATTTCACTCTCGAACACCACGAGGAACATCCATTCTCCTCCAGGAGACCATGCCCCGTGTGAGAGGCTGCAGTGTCTGGCTCTCTGTGTGCTGGGCCCTTGCTCCAATGGTGCTGGGCTCCCTCAGCATTTCCCGAGGAACAGGCTGCTCCATACCTCTGCCCACACACAGGCTTTCCAACCTACACCATTCCCTTCCCATGACACCCGGGTATTTTTAGCATGAGGTGCACAGAGTGAAAGGCAATCTGCTCCCATCAGCCAGTCACACTCATTACATCCACCCAGAACTGTCCTTCTCCAGACAGCCTACACCCAGGAGCACTCAGGTTTTCCAGCCACAGAGCCTAAGGACAGCTGCCAAGCCCTCCTGTGGTACCAGGCTCCATGTTGGCTCTTCACTCCTTCCTAAAAAGGGGGCATTTCCCAGGACCAGGCTGCCCCCAGCTCTCACATACAAATGAACAGCTACACAGTAACATGAGAAAGAGACTACTGCAAGATCTGTCTTCTGCACAGCTCCTGGATGACAGACATGCCCTGCAAACGCACAGCCCTGCAGGTCTCACCTTCTGGCTCTAGTACAGGAGAATGCAGCACTCCCTGCCAGATGTAGGGAAGATGTAATTTTGAGGAGCAAACTATCCTCACACTGAAGGGCCTTTGATGCGGGAAAAGGCACCCAAACACACTGGAACAGATAACCAGGCATGTCAATGTCAATTAGGAAGACACCACAAGTCTCCCAGTTTCCAAACAGGTAAACCATTTTGATGCTTCTTCTCAGCTTCCCAGTTCAGAAGATGGCTCACAGCCACCACTGCCCACCTCCAAGGGGGCTGGACATTCTCCACAGCTACTCTGTATTGTACTTGGAAAGCAGGCAGCTGAAAGATAAGGGAATATACACAAAGAATGTGGCACAAGTGGCTTTGGGGAAAGCATTCTTTAAATGCAGCGTTTTACAAGCAGGATAAATCCTAGACCATGTGGCGACAACTGAGCTGCATGCAGCTGCTGAGCCAGCTATCTCTTTCTAGGGGCAAGACTAGTTCCCTGCATAAACGGTTCTTTAAACTTTATAATGCCAACTGCATGAATAGGACTTTTATGGATTCCTACAGTGACGCACAAAGACATCCTCAACAATTCAGAGCTGCTCAGCAAGCCCACACGCTAGCTGCCTTCACCAGATAGCTCAGACCCCATCCCAAGAGCAAAACTCCTGCAGGAAGCCTGTCTGACCAGGGATGTCCTGCTGTCTCCAGGAAGTTAGGATTGCTGGCAGAGGCTGGTTAAAGCCCAAACAGATCGGATTCTGCAGCTTCAGTTCCCAGAGGCCATACCAGACCCTGCTCCACCACCATCCTCCTCAGACCACTGCACAAGGTTTCTTTGTCCACACAGTTGTGCCTTCGAAGAGAGGCACAAAAGAAACTGAGATAAGCGTGTAATCAATAGGCCTCACCCTCGCTGCTCTCCTGCTGCTGCTGCCATTTTCCAAAGGGAACTTTTCCTTCCTCCCTCCCCTTGTGCATCATCTCCCCTGGCACCCGAACCGACAGCTGTGGCCACACTAAGCGCGCTCTGGTAAACAGCTCTGCGGAGCCAACCCTGCCGTGCTTTGGGACAGGAACGTGCCAGAGCTGGGACCTCTCCGTGAGCTGCTGCTTCTGCTGTGGCCAGGCTGCTCTACTGCAGCTGCCTCAAAGGCACTCTCCCACCCCAGTGGACATGATCCAGAAGCATGGCCATGGGAGAGGCTGTGACCCCAGGCACACCACTATGTGTGCTCCCTCCCTGCTGAGAAGAGACACACAGCTCCAAGGGATGGAGGGAAACAGTCCTGCTCCTCTTCCAGCAGCCAGGGCACCAAAATCACCCTGTGATGGATTTCTGCGGCTATCCAAGGAATGCCTCCCCCTCAGTTTACAGTACAAGAGGTTTACAGCCTGCTTCTCTTAAAACTCCCTGATGCAGCTCAATCCCACAGTCTGTCAGTGAGCAGCTGGCACTCACTCTGCTGTTTCCAGCTGTGCTGCTTCTGCAGAGCAAGACAGGGAAGCCTGTGGTCTTTCCAGGACACGTGGGAGGCTCAATACTCAAAGAGCATCAGAGACAGGCCCGCTACAGGGAAGGATGGAAGAGCTGGATCTCTGTGAAGGCTGAATAATCCCATCTGTCCTGCTGAAATTCCTCAAGGGATGGACAAGAAGAGCACAATGATAGAGATAAAAGGTATGTTCTCAAATGCACCAATGTGGCTGCAAGACAGAACAGTCTGTACTGTGCTTTCAGGAAATCCTCTCCCTTTTCCATATTCATACAGATCCAAAAACTCCTACATGACATCTCCTCAAGCTCAGTGCAAGCTATTACAGAGCTCTGGAAACACAGACAAAAACTTGAAGACACTCTCACAGCACATTTAACGAGGCTGATGGTTTATCCACCTGACTTTAATCTCCCCCGCTTGTCTTCAGCAGCTCTCAGTAATACACAGAGACCTTCTGGGACTTTTTCCATGTGCAGAAAAAGTGCCTTTCACTGCAAGACCAGGCTCTCAGGACTGAAATTTCAGCACTAAGGCATGGAAATACAAAAGACAGCAAAATAAACAGTCAACATCAGGCACGTATCACCCAGTTGTGTACATGGCAACCAACTGAGCTTGACCACATTCACAGGGAAACCCCATGGCCACGGCAAGGCAGCCCCCCACATCACCCCACTGACACCGTGAGCTCGCTCCAGTCTCGCTGGCAACGAGCACAACTCCAGGCTGCCAGGCTACTGCACAGAAACCTGGCAGGATATGTGGGAAATGAAGAAAATCAATACCGGTTGGGTTGTTTGCAAATCTGTTTCTACCCTCACCTTCCCGGTCTCACAGAGGACAACTCATTAGGTGTCTGGAGAGCTGCCAACACCGGATGGGCCTGAGCAAGCGATGCTGCAGCCGTGCAGGAGAGATGCCTCCTCACTGCCTGATCCCACAGAGCAGAGAACCGCAGGCTCTCCACCCCTTTCAGCAGCCCCCTCCCTGAGATGGCAGGTGAAAGTGGTGCAGACAGGAGATAAAAAGGGTAAATATAATTCAGCCCCATGTGCACCTGTCCTCCAGACAAAGCCTGCTCCCGGAAGCCAGGCTGTGCCTCTCAGCGCACAAAGACGGGTCTAAATCTGTCTGTAATAGAGCTTTTCAGGCTGACTGAACAGTAATGTTCACAAGCTGCTCCCCTCAAGGGAATACTGTATCCTCCTCACTGCATTACCCCAATCAGAACGATCAGCGAGCAGCTCAAAGGCAAAGGTGGAAGACGCACCGCTGATGTGATTCCATTTAGAATCTATCAGAATATTTTATTCCTCCCTTTGAAAGCAACAGATTAGGTATTTCCACTTCTCTTTGAAGTCTGGCAGAACAATTCACACCAGTGGACCAAACACCCCTCGCTCCTCATTCCTCTTGCTGTGCCAGGTACTGCAGATGGGAGAAAAAGCCTCTTTGAAAGCCCCCCAGAGTCACCCGAGGCGAAGCTACCTCTGCAATCAAAGGCCAAACTCCCAGCCAACGGGTAGCGATTTCTCTTCATCACAGCAAGCTTTATTTCCATTCCAGCTTCTTTATTTTCAGAAAGTCTCCTGGAAAATTAAGTGTGGTACACCTCTATTCCAAAAATCTTTCCTTGGCAAGTACTGGCTTCCCACTTTCTGGCAGACGCTGAAATTAAATGCAGCCTCCCTGTTTATTTTCTTCTTGCTGTGGATATGCCCATCCTTGCTGAGCTCTGGAAGCAATTTTTTAGTTGGGAAAAAAAAAATAAAGATTCCAAGCTCTTACATAAACAATGGCTGGTGACGAGACGAAAGGCAGGGGTTGGAAAATTTCTCACATTTTATTAAAGCATCTCTCAGTGCAGCAGATCAGACAAAAAGAACAAACTCAAACAAACAGATTGAAACAGCTGAATATTAAAGTGGTACTGGAGGAACCAGCTGCAACATATTTCCATGGCCAGGACCAGAGCCTCTGCCAGACAACTACGCTGAGAGACAAACAAGGGTGGACTTTGCTTTTCCACAGTACAGAAAGAAGCCTTCTAGCAAGAAGGTGCTCAGCACAGATCCAATATGGATTTGCAAACAGCCCAAGGCTGTTGTACTTGTCAAACACACCTCTGCTGGTCTGAAGTCTCAGTGCTAGAAGGAAAAGGAAAAAAAAAAAGAAAAACTTCCTGTACAAAAAGGGAAAATAAGCAACTTTAGTCACTGCTTCCTCCAGCCTGAAGCACAAATTGATAGGATCACGCTGATCTAATCCAGAGGGCATTCCCCTACAGATTATAACAGTCTCAAAGTAGGTCATGCTTGGGCTTGAGCTTCTGAGCAAGCCCAATTCTGACATATTTCCAGAGCGCGTGTAGGTGCATGTGTGTTTTTCCCTTTCCCTGTAGCAGCTTGCCATGCAACACTCATAACCAGAAACCCAAATTAGACAGGAGGGAAGTTTAAGGGCTGGGTCTCTGCTTGGAACAGCAGGAGCTGGAGCTATCCAGGCCAGTGACCCTCCTCTCTGCACTCTGGCCAGAGCTGCCAGCTGTTAATGGCCAAGGGCATTCCTCCCGCCCGGGTTTTCCAGGGGATTAGGGCTGAAATACCAACGAACCCACACGCTGCCTGTAAAGGGGGGAGCAAGCACAGATGTTAACAGGAACAGCACCATGCTGGCCTGGAGCTGGGCTCAGGGGAGAGCTGGGCTGTTCAAACCAGCCTGAAGGAAGACACTGAGATTCTACTGTCCACAAAGGGTCCCATTCCTCCCTCACACTCCCATTCCGCACCAGCTTCAGCATAAGGAGCTCATGGGGATACAGCTGCCACTCCTCCCTGCTTTCGATATTACGCAAGGCTGCTTCTCCAAGCTGTAGCCGTCTCCAGGCTCACCCTCCACGCAGCCAACCTGCTGCACACTTCAGGCTGGAACAAACAAAACCCAGAGACCTTCATGAACCTGCATTTCGCTCAGCTATAAACAAGAAGCCCTTCACTTCTCCACTCCAGCACCTCTTTACCTCTCCCCTTACCCTGAACGCCAGAACCACATACAACGCATCACAATCAATGTTTGCAATCAGATCCCTACAACACAAGGGATATAAGCACAGCAATACTTTTCATTTGTCAGGACACAAGCACATCCCTGTTCTCCCTTCACCACCCTAGAACAGCTACAAAGCAAAACACCCACCCATACCAAATTGCTTTTACACTCATGCACTCAGAGCCTTTCCCATAACTTTAATTTCAGATCCTTCCAGCTGTCACAGCATTTGCCTCATCCTCCAAGGACTACAAACAGGCTTTCTTCAGGGTCCTGGACTGTTTATGAGCAGAGCGGGGAAGAGAATTGCATTTGCTGAGGCTATGAATGATTTATCATCGCACTGAATGCGAGAGGAGCGGGGTCCCAGGGCTCGCTGCATGACCGGAATCTCACAGGCAGGCTGCATCTGCAGAGATGTTTGTGTGCACTCTTCAAATCATCATTAACCAACAGGACCCTCAAGAGGAGCATTTATTTCCTTGGGATTGTAAGGGAGATGGCTGCTGAGAAAACAGCTGGGCAGGATTTAGCCCCATTATATCTGTCTATCTTGTTCCACTCCCCCACCCCTCCACCTCCCTGTTTAGCTGGGTACAAAAATAGAAATAATAATGAAAATTTAAAAAAAATAAAAGAGAGTGAAGTGCAGTACATAGCACAGGCCAACTGTGGGTCACAGTTCTGGTCAGTGAAGCACATGCAGCTGCACAGGGCAGGTTTTAGATTTCCAAATACCTCCCCCCCAGGGTTTTAAGTACTCATCCCATTCTCCAGATGATTTGCGCAGCGCTGTAAATGCAGGTGTTATAAATAAACAAAAATATGCCCATGCTGGCACGCAGCTTTCAGCTAGTAAAATGGGCATCAAGGATTCTTAATGAAATGGTTTTGCAACTCCCAGCAGTTCTGCATTCTCTGGAGACTGGGTGATTAAACAAATACACAGAGCAAGAGCCCAGCCTTGACTCCATCTATGGGAGTTTTGTCACAGACTGAAATGAGGCAGGAATGTCATCCCATGGACCTCCTCCAGACAGCTACACAGGCCGTAACTTAATATTATGCCTCTTGTTACGTGTGTGATACCAAGAGGCAACCATTTTTAATACGGCACTCTGTGTCTCAGGATGGAGCCAACCATCAATCACTCAGCGTCTCTTTCCTTGTAGGATTACACAGGCCAACCCCATAGCTAGGAAGTATTTATAAAGTCTTTTTTTAGTTCTAGATACTGCAGGCTTTTTTATAGTTACTACATTTCTCTATTTTCTGAGTACTGTATTTCCATGCACATAATCCTCACCTCAAACCCACTCATTAAAAAAAGTACTGCTCCCCTGAAAAATAGGCCTCAAATTACCCACCCCGTCTCCTTCCCAACAGCTAAGAATGCCATCAGTTACCCCAGCAAAGGCTCCCTGCAACCAGGGAGAAAACTGGAATGAGGAAGAGGGAGGAGCAGGCAGGGGGTGGGTAGCCTTGTAGTAAACCTCCCCTATTTACTACACCCCCTGCACTGCATTTGAATCATTTCCTCCTTCTTCCCCAGCCAACCCATGGATTAGAGGAATGAAAGTACAGCAATTACCCTCTTCAATTACCCTAAAGACTCAGCAAGAATAAACTGTCTGCAATGGAGAACCCTCTTGCCTTCTCCCCCCTCAAACCCATCCTCCACCATCTACAGCTATGAAATGTGTATGCTCTGCAGACCGAGACCATTGCTAAGCAGCCAGCTTTAATTTCCTTGGAGTCCTCCAAACACAGCATCGTGGCTCAGCCACAGTTATCCACCACTGCCTTTGGAGGCTCCATTTCTCCTCTCCCCCATGCCCAGCTCACAGCCCACAGATCACCAAATACAAGCAGGAAGAGAAGGAAGCAGGGAAATTGCTCTGCAAAACTCTCTCTTCATTTCAGGTGTCTTGGATGTGGTGTGGCACCAGTCTGGAAAAGAAATCCTCACTCCCCACAGCCTATCGAGCTTCCCGGGGCTGTTTGGAGAAACAGCACTAGACATCAGCTGACACTAGCAATTACATCCAAATAGCAGATACAAGGTCTGCTATCGATCTGTTCCTAGAGGGAAGGACAAGCTATCCAGTAAAAAGGGGTGTCACGTTATTAAATTCTGAAAGGATAATAACCCAACACAGAGGGCACAGCTGTTACTGGTACACTTCAGGCTTCGTTTCCAAGCCTGACAGGGAGCAAAGATCATCAGAGCGCTTCAGTGTTCAGAGAAAGGCCTAGAAATTAGAGGAATAAATTACCATATCCATATCCAAATTATCAGGCTAAGAGGGCTGCAAGTTCTACTGGCAGGAACTGGCCTGGTGCTGCCAGTTACTCCCAGCAGCTGCTGAAACCTCTTCTCAGCCAGTGCCACAATCCTCAAACACTTCAATCTCTCCAAGCTCTGCAGCTTTGCCCCGGTGCAAGAGTTTTAACAGCCCCAACACTTGCAATAGCCCATGGAAAAGGTGCAAGGGAGGTTGTCTCCTGCAGTAACCCGAGCCCAACATCCTGGTGAAGAACAGCGACAGACAGCTCCGTGGCAAAGCCCAGATCAATTTTGCTGCGAAAAAGAAAACATTGCTCAAGGTAAGCGAACAAGCCACAGTACTTCAATATCAGCTACTCAAAAGAATGGAAGAGTTTAACCAAGCTGCTGCTGCAAAAAGGAAAAAAATCCACGAAGAGTTATCGATTTTTATGAGCTTGGAGTCAAGAGATCCATAAATTATTCACAAGGCAACAGAGATGGCAGATTTCTTGGACATTTCAGCACCGCACTGCACAGAATTACGAGCTCAGATCATCTGGCCAGACTGTCCCACAACTGAGCCTTTATAAACAGCAACAGAGATCTCCAAAAGGGGCCTCTGGACATGTGGCAGGCCACTGCCCCGTTAACAGCTTACAGGACATGCCAGGGGCTACAGGCAGAGCTGGACAGACAGAACCACAACAGAAAGTGGTTTAAGAGCATACTTTGGGGATTTTCCACCCCACTGCAGACAGCAGGTCTCCCTGTCTGCATTAACAAAATTACAAACATAACACCACGAATTAGAAATGAAACGGACCCACATCCCTGCCCAAATAGACTTGGCCAAGGAATCAAAGTCCCTCCAATCATCCCAAAAGGCACTTGGAAATCAAGGTGTGAAGAGCACTACAGACACCTGTATTTATCTCAGATTAAGTCTGGGCAGAAAACTCAAGCTCAAGATCTGTGAGATAGTCCCAGCTTCATCACAAGCCTCAGGTGCAGCCTCTGGCAACTCATCTCTCCAGGCCCCTTTGTAAAATGGAAGGCAACAGTTTTCCTCCTGTTGCAAGGGAAATGTATTGATGCCCCCCGACGCAAGAGCAGCCGAGGCCAGGCAGTGCCTCAGATCTGAGCTCGTCTGCACAGATCCTCATCACCACAGTCAACCTCCAACACCAAAAGAAAGTGGCTCCTTAGATTTGCAGCACTCAAAGCACTGGAGACACCTGGGATTATCCCTTCACACAGCCAGAAGAGCATGGGCTGAAGAAGTGCTGCTGAGCCAGCCAGCAGCACACAGCCACTGCCTCCCACTGGCTCCAGTAACACCAGTCCCTGGTCCTGGCTGAGAACTGAGGAGCCTCTGGTTGAACCTATGACCAGTGTGACTGACTCCAGAGCACACGAAAGACTTCAGCACTGGAAAGACTTGTTTGAAAAGCAGTGGACTGGAAACTTCAGAGCAAGGTAAGTTTTTGTGATATCTAGTGGGGGAAGATCAATATATTCTTTTGTGGGTAAATGTGGTCACTGGAAACACTGGAGCAGCAGCTCAGAAGACAGATTTTCTGTTTATCCACACCACCAGAAGCAGAAGTGAGAACAAAGGCAGCTGTCCTTACCTACCATCCCAACACAAACCTAACTCCAGGATTTTGAGCCTTTAACTCACAGAAAGAAAAGCATCGATCTCCCTATGCTTGTGCAGAAAGAGCTGGAGGTTTCAAGCAGTGGTGGAAGGGAAGCCAGCCATTTGTCCTTACCCCTTTCAAGCCCAGGGACTTGGATGCCTGGCCAGCTGCCCATAACAGCACCTAAGCCCAAGGCAGTGGTGCAGCTCTAGACACCCAAATCCCCAAGTGTGCCAAGCGTGGGCCAAGTTTGGGTTTCCAGCACAAAACCCACATACTCTGTGGCAAACCCAGCAAGATCCTGGAGGCTCTCTGATGGGAAGGCTTTCGTGCTGAGCCGTCTCACACTAATGACCCCACAGCAGGATCTGGCAGGCAAAAGCAGCCCCCAGATTTAGCCAGCGCCACTTGAGTTTCAGATGGTGCAGAACAGCACATTGATCCATTTATCGTCTGAAGGTTGCCATGGAGACCACAAGTCATTCCCCACCATCGCCACCCCCCCCCCACAGACCCCCCCACTGCTTTTCAATTGATAGCTGGGCACTGGGGAAGCATTTGCAGCACCGTGGAAATTAAATCCACACCAGAGGAGCAGGGGATTCAGAGCCGACACAGCCAAGGGACCTCAGCTTGAGGCAGTCTATCCTGCTCTTCCCCACTGAGCACGTCCAAGCAACCACAAGCTCCAAGCCTAACTATTAGGGGAAATTAATAATAAAGTGGGATTTTAATGTCACCCCACGGGCTCCCCTCTGACAGTTCTCACAAGGTAGCAGGGAGGAAAGACTTATACCTCTGTAAGTGCCTGAGCCAAAACAGGCTTTGGAGTATCCCAGAGGACAACTCCACCACGGCAAAGTACCAGGGAGTTCCCATCTCCCCAAACAGGGTAACATCCAGGAGGATAGTTTTCTGCTTTCCATAGAGCAGATCCACCACAAAGGATCAGAGTTGATCCTTCACTGAAGGGAGCAGAGCACCCAACAATTTGTGCATGCCACAAGCAGCAGGATGAAGAGTGGGTGGATCAAACAGACTCAGGCAACTGAATCTGAGACCAACTCCAGCCCTCCGCTGCTGGAAAAAAGTCACTTCTCGGTCTGTAGAAGATACGAGAGCCACCAACTCTGGGGGCAGCAGAGAAAGGTTAGAGTTGCCTGAGCACATCCTGTAATCCCAACCCTTCAGATATACATTCCCCAACTTCTCAGCCAGAGAGCAGAGAAAATACTTGACCAGCCTTTGGCACAAACGGAGTGCACAACACTGCCTCCCCACACCTACCCAGCCCAGGCTCTGGCACCACAAAGTATTCAGGTGGTGTTCAGCACTATCATTTACTAGAACCAGATAATATCACATTTCCTTCCTCTCACACCATGTAGGATGAAAGAGCACCACTAAGACAACCTGAGAAAAATTTTTCAAACCTTAGCGCTTAGGGTTTGGCTTTTAACTCCACACACAGCCACTCAAGCAAGTTACCTGCCTAGTCAAAGCAGCTGATCCCATGTAATTCCCTTGCGTTTTAACAAAGAGCTGCCGTGCAAATGCTGCACTTCTTAACAGCTCATTCCCTGCACACACAAGTGTGAAAACTTGGTGCTGGCTTTATCCCAGGCTCCAGAACTGGATTAACACAAGCACCTTTCAGGAGGCCAAAGGACAGAACCCCTGTGCCAAGCGCAGAGGAAGAGTTGGTGTCACCAGCCCCTCCCAGCACAGTGGGCTGCTGCCAGAGGAGCCCAGCAGCCAGAACCCACCCCAGGCACTGAAGCATGAGGACACAGGGCAGGTGGCAGAGCACAGAAAGGCAGCTGCAGGCTGAGAGCCTTCAGGGAAACTCAAGAAGCGTGGTGTAAATACTGTATGCGCCTGGAGCCAGAAAGCTCAGCGAGGGCTGTGTGTGGCATTTCCTGAAGGTTACCTCTAATAAGTGCTGTCAGCTTGCCAGCCTTCGACTGTCTGCTGAGCCCTTCTGTGGGAAGCACGGCGCGGCCCAGACCTCTGTGGCATTGTCACAATCTGTGACAGCAAGAGCTCAAAAAAATAAAATTCCTCCCACGCAGCGCAGACGAAGCAGGTGTAGGACACCAGGGCAAGCAAACTCACAGTAATCTGGCAGGATGGAAAGGCTTCTCTTCTTCCTAACGCCTGGTCACAGAGCTGCTGGCTGAGTATTTTCCCCTGCAGAGGGGAAGCAGCAGAGGCTGCCGGAGGGAGCCAGGGCTGTGCAGCAGGGGCAGGTGAGCAGGTGGCCCAGGCTGTCCTGCTCTGCAGCCCTGCTGGGCACACAGCTGCTCAGCCCAGCCCACGCAGGCACAGGTGAGATCACAGCCGTGATGCTCAGGCCACTCTCCTCCAGCAGCAGCAGCTAGGGTGCTGCACCACCTCCCTCACCCGTGCAGAGGCCTGGGCACTGCACCCACCCTGCGCCAGAGCGAGCGGTCAGCAGAGCCAGAGCACACCAGCACACACTTGCACTTCTAGCTGCCACCAAAGAGACCATCCTGGCCCTCCCCACTCATTTGCTTTTTCCAATGCGAACAGACAGGGCATCTTCATCTATTCCCAGGCCTTTCCTGGTTTTCAGGGTCAAGTTAACTCACAGCTTTTAAGCCTTTCCAGCCCCATGCTCACCCCACAGGATCTGCTCTCTGCTGTTCTTCAAATCACCTGCTGAGCTCAGTGTAATGCAGGAGCTTGCAACCAAGCTGTGAGCAGCACCAGTCTCTCCAGCAGAGAGACGCCAAGCTTTCCAGCAAAAGCACAAAATGCCCACAGCTCTTCTTACTAAGCCTCTGCTGCTCTCCGCCTCCACTCCTTTCCTTTTCTTTCAGAGAACATCTCCAAACACGGCACTAGAAATAAATGCCAGTGGTAAGCAGACAGTACACACCAGATAAACACTGCAGTTGTGAGCAGAGAAGAACTTGGGAGATCTGTCATTCCAGTTTCCAGAAGAGAAAAAAAAAAGCCACAGTTCAAGGCTCTTTGGTTACGTAAACTTCATTTCCATGTCTTTTATCACTGATAAGATAAGCCATTGCTCAAGTTCAAGTTCTGTATCAAGTAAACCATGATAATCCTCTTAGGAATTCCCCATGCCCCAGCTTGAACAGACCTGCAGAAAAGAGCTTAAGGGGTTGCCTTCAGCTTAAAAAAAGAAACACAAGCACACAGCCACAGACTTATTTATAACATAGGCAAATTTGGGGCCTAGTATAGAGCACTGGAGGCTTATACAGCTCTGTCTGAATAAGGGATCTACTTCTGCCCTAGTTCATAAATGCTACAAGCTACTACTTGGTCATGCATCGCTCAGCTGAGCACCAGCCTGGAGGCGACCGCCCTTCCAAGGAGGATTTCTTGCAGCAATAAGAAACCAGAGGGTCAGACCCCGGAAAGAAATTAAACTGATCACAACCACTCACACACATTTGGTTCTGGATTGGAGCAACACACTTTTCCAGGCAGTTGTATTTTTTTTTTTTTATTATTTATTACAGCACAGGATAATTTTATATCCTTTAATGTTGGTAGCAGAATTACAGTGATTTTAAGTCATCATTGCCCTGCTTCGGGTATAAGATTTTAAAGTCACTAAGACCACCTCCTCCTGTACTTGACTGTCAGAACATCCAGATGTGAAACATCACTGTCTATATTTGTTAAGAGGGTGATTTGAGCCAATCTAGCAACTGCCTGTATTTACTAACCACTTAAATATGCACTCACATGCCCTGCACTGTAACACAAGAGGCCATTTCATAAATTTCTGATTGCAAGACAGATGACAGCAATAAGCAGGCACACAAACTCTTGCCCTCCTCTCTGCTGCTCATCATCAGGACACAAATTACCTGGGCCAGCAATTTTATCACAGCATCTTGCAGGGAACCAGCTTAGCCTGAAGGCAATGAAGGCAAACATTTGAAGCTTAATACTTTACTTCACAGGGCTGCATCTGGCCACCCCCAGCGCAGTTCAGCAATGTGCAACCACACGCTGCAAGGGCACAGCACTAAGCCCTTCTAAGCCACTGCCTGCCAGAAGATCAAGGCACAAGGCAATGGGTAACATCTGAAATTGGTGCTTAAAATGCAAATTTTCTTCAGGTCTATCTACTTCCTCAGCCAGCCCAACGGGCTCTGGCACCCACACTGTTTCTTATTCATTTCCAGCTACCAAGACTTTCATCCCTCCGATAGCTTCTCTCCATTAGGGTCTTTTTCACACAGCTCTGAGCATTTTATGATACTTGAACTAAAAGATGCAGCATATCAAACAAAACACATCTCTCTCCTTCCACCCGCAACTTCAAGATCCTCTAGCATTGACTGACAACCCACAATATTGTGGGAAAGGCTGTTTTCAGATCAGCTGCTGGAAAAGCTCTTCCAAGGTAGCAGCTGAATTCAAATCACACACCAATTAGCTCAGGGGGATTTGTATGTTTTTCTTTCAGGAAACCTATTTGAAAACAAAACAAAGGAAAAAAAAATGGTTTAAGTCTCATTAAAATATCTCAAACATGCCACGTTTTCTACTGAAGAAAAGAGGAGAAGTTTTAACTCGTTTCACCCCATCAGATGGAGTTTAGTCCTTTAAACCTTCTTGCTGTGTTCCCCCACCTCCAACAAGATAATGCAGAGGTCCAGAGCAGCTACAGACCTGCTCAGCATCACGCAGCAAGTAAAGCTCTGTGCCAAACCTCCTGGGTCTGTCCCGTATCTTTCCCACAAGATGAGGTTTTCCACGCTGCTCTCCTTAGGTTTTCGCCTCTCGCCTCAAGGCCACATGCAGATGACCGTGCTTTTTCTGAAGCCAGTGCCAATGGGGCCACTGCATTCGTTATCCAGCAGGATAATGACAGAGTGCAATTCAGTCAACAGCAAATCCTCCCCAGGGAGATGCCCTCTGACCTTCCCTGAGCTGGGGGATGAACGCAGACAGCCAGATCTCAGACAGGCGGCAGAGCTGAGTGAATAATTCCTAATGAATCCTTTCATCTCTTCTTTTGTTTTGGGGAAGGGAGGGGGTGGGTGAAAGGAAATAGTTTGGTACTATCCACCAGCAGAAAATTATTTTCTAGAGCTACCCCAAATCACTGTCATCTGAACGACATTTTTCATGGCTTCTGCACAGTACGGGAGCACTGAACACAGGCTGCTCTCTGCACAGAAGCCCCTCCTGCAGACCGCCAGTCTGGGAGAGGGGAGCAACAGCCAAACACACAGCAAGAGCAGGGATGCTCCTGGAAGCCTCGCTCAAAATCCCCCTTAGGCAGGCAATTGAGAGTTAATCTAATTTAACCACTCAAACCACATTTTTGCCAACAAAATTCAGTTCCACTGACATATCAGCAAACGTGTGAAGGACCAGAAAGTTCATGAAATAAGGCCCACAGAAAACCAGGATCTTACCTCTCTCCACATGCCAGTCAGCCCTCACTATCAATTTTCTCTCATTTTCCAAGCCACAAGCTGTAAGGATAACAAGGATGTGATAAAAGCAGATTTATTTTTTCCCCAACAAAAAGAAGCAATTCCCATTTCTCCAGCGTGAATTCAGCTGTAGAATTCAGTTTAGCAGCATCTCCTGAACGCTCTGTGTCATCCAGAGGTATTACAGTAAATAAGGCTGGAAAAACAACTGAAAACTCTGAGATCTCAGAGCCACTTCACAAGGTTTCAGTCATCCACACAGCACCCTGGCCCTTGGGCACTAGTCCCCATCAGTTTTAGCCACGCAGTTTTTATTTGTGTCTCTCAACTGGTCCTTGAAATCAGCCATGTGAAGCAGTCACTTCCAGCGGCAGCAGCATTTACAGGGATTTACCCTCAGCAATCCCACCTCATCAGATTGTGGGATATACTGGGAATAGAAATTACACAGAAGGGCGATGGTCTTAGGATGCTCCCGGCCCCATTCCCAGACAAATGAACTGACATGAACCTACACACTTAAACAGAGCTTGGCTCGTGTATTTATATAGATGCCAAATCCCAGGGATATCAATGACAATCTCTTTCCCAGTAAAACCTGATTACAGCACTGGACTCTCTAAAGCCCCCCTGCCACCTCCCTCATCACCCTGGACATCACGGGGAGCAGCCAGCAAACCCCTCCAGGTGCCCAGCACAGCAGGGGTTGCAATGCCAGTGATTAAGCAGATCTTCAAAGGAAGAAAAACAACAGTCCTGGTCAATGACTGACCAGTGTAATAGCTCAGGCTACTCTCATGTGCTCTCCTCACAGCACATTTGTTTGCTGGGCTGCCCAAGAGGTTTCCAAGGGTCAAACACGAGGTCATCAGCTTTGCTGAAAAATATAAAAAGCTGGGACTGCAAGTAAGGAAGGTCCCCGTACTTACAATTAAGGCCAAAAAGACATGAAAATGCAAATCCTCTAAATTTAAACATACCAGCGGCAGCATCAGAAAGGAGAAAAAAAAAAAAGACCTTATGGTTTTTGAAGATCAGACTTCCACAATGTTTAGTAATCCACGTAAAATTCCGAACAGCCTCAAGGACCAACAGTGGCTGTGGAAAGCAAAACCTTGCTTTCAGGCTATTTTGAGAAGCACTCACAAGGTTTATCCCAGAAACTGCTTTCTGCCTACTCAGATTTCTCAACTGAGCCGATCACATGGTGTTTCGATGGACTGCTGGAGACACTTGAGAATAGCAGAGCTGCCTGCCGCTATCTGCCTGGCACAGGGTGGTTTTTAATTGAGGCTGAACTCTTAAGTCCCTGCTGCAGTCTGCAGCTCCAATCACTGAAATAATAATTAAACCCAGGAGAAACAGTGCAAAGAGGCAATGCCTTTAACTAGTAACATCAAGATGAGGAAACCTGAAGATGTGCACAGACATCTCCAGGATGTGCTGTTTTGTTTCAAGCCTGAGCATTTCACAGATTTTTAAACAGGAAGTCAGCGTGGCAGAGATCCTGCAATATAGAAACGAGAGAGGCAGGAAAGTATCCACTTTCACCTCACCCAGTCCAAGGAAGAAATCACAGCAAGTTTTTCCTTCTGAGTTTGGGACCTTCCTTCCATGGAAATCTGAGAGATTACCAAGAGAGATAAAGCAAAGCATGAGAAGCACCCAAGACATCACATTGATTTGAGCCATCCTCCCCATCTCAAACTGACCTGACAATGAAACGTGTTAAAGAAACCACTCTGAGAAAGTCTGTGCTGGCCGCAGAGGTACAGGGAGATCAGACAGCACAAGTTCTGCTCTGAAATCCAAGGGGAGAGAGCCACGCTGGAAGCGACTCTCCATTAGGTTAATTAGTCAAGTTTGATGTATCCAAGTCGGTTACCATGGCCACAGGAACTGAAGAGTAATGCTTTACACAGCTTTCCCCGTGTAGGACTGGGGACAGGGGAACTCATCCAGCCCTTGCAGGCCTCCGGCCGGGCAGGGAGGATGCTGCTGCCCCGGGGACACGCTGGGCTCTGCGCCAACAGCCTCAGCCTGGGCTGGGCTGCTCACAAACCCTGCCTGCAACTGCTCCTCGTCCATACACCGTCAGGCTGCTAAAAATAGCACCAGAGCTCGACCAGGTTAATGACACATCAAGAAGATGCATTTGCATGTAGAAATAAACAGAATGCACGTGAGACCTGCCCTCCACTTGGCTTTTGGTTGGTTGGTTTTGAGTGGAGAGAAAAACCAAAAAGCTGCTCTGTTTTCTCTAAAAAATTCAAAGCCCATCTGTCAGAGAAGTGACAGGAAGCTGTCCATCTCTCCAAACACCATGCCAAATACAGCTGAAGCCTGTCTGTCAATTCAGTGCCTGGGAAGAGACCACAGTATATTACAAACAAGCCAATATTTTAAGTGTCATTAGCTACATCATGATCAACATCATGTCAGTTGCTTTCAACTCTACTCTGCAGCACACTCTCACCCATGCACTAGCACACATGAGTAAAATCTACTGCCACTTCAGGAACAGCAGCAGATTTAGAAAAGAGTGGGAGAGAAAAAGCAATTTGCAATTCAGCAAAGCTCCTGTGGCAGAGCGGTTTTAAACTCCCTTGGGAAAAGGACCCTCCTCTCACTCTCTGTTCATCAGGTGCCTCGCTGAGCCAGGACTGACACCTGCAGAAGCTGCCACAGAGCACAGAAATGGCATCTGCCCAACTTTCCTCTTCATCAGTTCTCCCTGGATATGCAGGGCTGCAGCACAGAAGCACAGACTACTTGAGTCTCCCGGGGTGCACAAGAAGGATTCCAGGAGCAAAGGTGTTGCAGCAGGCAGCTCGCACAAAGCAGCAACAACGTGAAAAGCCCAAGCCCTGCCACGGAGGAACATTCCCAGCCACCATTCTGAATCAGGCACTTCATTTCCAGCTCACAGAAAAGGAGCAAATGCCACAGACCTTCCCAGGGGCCCAGATCATGGCAGAAATGGCTGAACTGCTACAGCACTGCCTGACCATGACTCCAAGCTGACAGTGCTGCTGCAGGAATGCCAACAGAACCCTACCTGAGGGTCTCTATCATCTGTTGCAAAACTGGTTGGTTTGTCCCCTGCTTGAGAGAGACACACATCACATGGCTGCAAACAGGTCTGTGTAGAAGTTTGGGGGGAATATCTCCCCCTTAGAAGGGAATTTCAGGCCTGTGAAATTTACTCCTGCAAAAGAAAGGCTTGAAACACAACTAGCTTGTGTAAACTACAGCCACTCTTCCCTGATTTCAGGCTGTCTGTCCCCAGGTTCCATTCCTGTACTTGCAGCACCCGTGCTTCCGACAAGGCAGTGCTGACTTAGACAAAAGCATGACTGCTTGGTGAAGCCATTGATTCAACGACTCAGGTCAAAAATAACAGGAGAGAGAAGCACTGCGATAGGAACGTGCCGAGAGGCAGTGAGGCAGCAAACTCCTTCAACCAGCAGTCCAACCAAAGCCCCCCGATCTCAGAATTACAGCTGAAGGAGACAGCTTAGATGCTGTGGAAAAGAGAGCAGAAATCATCGTTGTTTGACAGCCCCAACTCACCAAGAGACACAATTCAGCTCCACCCTTCTCAGTATGTTTAGCTGTTAGCTTCCCCCACCCCACCTTGTTCTGCACATGCCCTAAATAGTTGCTTGATACAGATTTCACTGTTACACTTACCAAAAACCTGGGCGATGGCCATGTGACAGGAGCAGAACATGGAGAAGACCCATTTGCTTCTGTAACTAATTGTTCTGCCTCCTCAACACACACCAAATGGACTTGGCAAGGCTGCAAAGTGAAACTGCTGTATTTATTTACACTTTTTTTTCTGCTGGTTAAGAGGCTTTGTAAAGCAGATTGCAAACAGCCAAGACAGCACAGGCACCTTCATCAAGTTTTGCATAAACTGGAATGAGTGAAGAATAGCAGGGATAGCAGCATTCCTGGCTGTGGATATTTTAGCCTCAGTTACCTAAGAATTAATTGGCAAAATACTCAAGAAGTTCATAAAGGTAAGTGTGAACACTCACTTTATTTCTGCCTACAGCCTTCTTACCCTAGGGATCAGCCTCTAAAACAAAAATAAGTACGTGTACACTGCCTGATCAGAAGGCAGGGGAGTGCCTGTGTTAGCCAAACACATTTAGTGCCTGGAGCAGCAGTCGGGTAAGTCAAGGCTGAGGAGTCGTGCACAGACATGTTCTTCCTGGAACAGCCCCACGCCTGCAGCCATGGGCCTGACTCTGCACCCATCTTCCAACTCAGCCAAAGGTTCAAGGTGTTTCCGCATGAAACAAGGAACTAGAGCGAGGCAAACACAATAATACATTGTGTGGGCACTGAAACCTCCTGCTGAGGAGAAATCCACAGACATTTAGAAAGCACAACTGAACAAAATGCAAAAAAAAAAAAAAGACACAGATGGAGCTTAAAGCTCCTGTCTCATTGAAACACCAAAACTCACACTGCCTTTGGCAGGGGAAACAGGAACAACCAGGGTGCTTGTGTCTGCCTCTGCAGCATGACTCCTCCACCTCCGGGCAAAGCAAATTCCCCATTTCTCAGCCTTCTCTGCTGTTGGCAGAGTTTAAGGACATTCACAGTGCGTTAGATTTCACGAGCACCAGTCTCAGCGGAGAGGATGCAAACCTCAGCTCTCCACAGTGAGAGAGTTAAAATAAAAACACAACCCTTAAGGTACATGCTGACTTCTCTCTTTACTTCTTTCTCATAATGCTGGAGAAAACCCAAACCCCTGCAGTGTTTCTCACTCCAACACCACACAGCCCTCAGGAACGCTGCTGGCAGCTGGCTGGGTTCTGGACCAAAACCACAGCAGCTCTTTATGTGCATCTCTAACCATAGCATCTCAAGACATGCAAACATCAAAAATAAAAACAATAATTTTTTAGCAGCAGCCCTGTCAAGATATCAAAGTGAAGCCAAGACTAAAACCTACAAATGAGGGAAAAAAAAAGAGGAAGAAGAAAAAAGGGCTGACTGACACCTCCTATGCATACTATCAGCAGGATCATTTGCTCCAAAAATAAGGATGCTCAACACATCTTAACTGATGACATGACAACTGGTCCCAACACCGGAGTTACATAAAAACCTCTGAACACCCGTTGCCTTGCAGCTCAGTAAAAAAAAAAAAGCACTTATACTCACTCAGAGCAAGCAACAGACACCATGTGCTGCTCCTCAGAAAGATTTTCAGCTCTTCATTTCCACTCAAGCATCCACTCAGGCCGCAGAGAAGCCTTTTACCCCTCCACTCCTTGCCAGTCACGCTCAGCAGCTCCAGCCACAAGCCTGCTGCTGAGCTGGCTGCCCAGGTGCCTGCGCCCACATCCACAGCATGCAAAAATATCTCAACTGTAGCTCTGGATCCCAAACAACTCAGCAGAGCGAGCGCAGAAGGAGTGTGTTACTGTCTGCAGGTCCCCCCCAGACAGCAGCAACCAACCTCCTGCAGAGCCTGGATATGCTCAGGCTGCCTCATCAGCACCTCCCGAGTAAGTGACATTTAAGACTAGAAAGACTTAAATAAGAATTCTGAAGGTTTTTTCCACTGTCAGTTCAGAGAGTTCTCCCAAAACACACAGATTCCTGTAATGTAGACTTTGCTGCATTTTATTTCTTTGACAGTTTTTAATCACCTCTGGTCTAACATTTGGAAATTATTATTCACACACACAACAGGAACAAGGCTGCAGGGAAACATGAATTTCACTGGCCTGCCTGGTTTTGTCTGTGGACACCACCTCACATATTACCAAATCAAAACAAGCCGGCCAACTTGAGCGTGAGGGGGAAATGAAAGGGCAGACCAGTGACCTAGAAATGAAGCTGACACTCTGGCATGAGCTTGAAACTCTGCAGCAAAGCGGGGGAAAAAAAAAAAAGCTGTAACTGCTTTCAAGATGGAGCTTGAAAAGTTTATTAATGGAATTAAATGATATAGTACCCACAGAAAAACAAGGACTTGATCAAGGAAGTCTTTCCAATAGGAAAGAGTCATCCCCTTTGCAAAACACAAGAAACTCTTGTACCAAAGAAGAGAGGACATCTAAGGTCCAAAGGACTGGAGAAAGTGCCCGAGCACACAGCTCTGGTAGCAAACACCACTGCTCTGTTACACACTCAAGATTTACACACCACATGGTATCACAAGTCACACAATGGTAACATCACGGGCTTGAGGAGGCAGTAGACAAAGCTTTAGGGCTTCAAGCAGTGGATTGGGAATGCTACAGTCTCGTGTCTCAGCACTGATCCAATGCAAACTCACCCTGCCAGGTGTAATTGGTTCAAAGAGAGCGTTAACAAGTTACCTTTGTTCCTGCAAGGTTCAGGCTTGAGCGAGTAATGTCCGTATCAGCAGCATAAACTGACACGGGATCCGCACGGCCCTGCGGCAAGGCTGACAGGAGAGGCGTCAGAGCCAATATCCAGCCAGACTCTGCGTGCACCATCAGGCAAGCCAGTGTAAATCACCGGGGACTCACAGCCTCCCAAAACCAGCTCCTTGCAACACCAGCCCAGGGCCATCACGCAGCCTCGGCAGTAGACACTCACACAGAACGCTGCTGCTCCAAGAGCCAGGTGCTGCCACTGAGAAACCACGCACTCACCGGGGTTTTCTGCGGCACTGCAGGTACGGGGTTGGGAATTTGGCAGAGGCCAAAGACTGAGCTATTTATGAAGTGATCAAGTACCATACAGCTGAGATCTGGTCCTATAAAAATTTAGCCGCTGGAGTAATTTTATATGGTTTTAAAATATTTTCAGAAGAAAACCAACTTTACATTGTTTGCCACAGCTTGTTAGAAGGCCACACTTCCCGTAGCGTAGAGCAAAAGACACCTTCCACCCTCTCCAGCCAGCACAGCATGGCTGGAGGCTGAGGCAGATTTTCAGAAAGCTTGACTTTGCCATCTTACTCACCAATTCAATTCTCCCACCACATCCCACTGACATCCAAGCACAGGGTTCAACCCTTCACCATACTGTGTTGCAATAATCAGGCCCCAGCTCTTTACACAACCACCTAAGCCTCCAGACCTTGCAATTAAACACTCCCTGAGGAGGATGAAACCTGCCCACCTGGGAGACAGCAAGTCCTCAGGGACTGATCACAGACGACAGGATGATCTGCACCAGGAACCTTCCCAAATCCTGTCATCCTCCACCCACAGGCTGACACATTTCTTTCCTTCTGCCTTCTTCAACACAGAGACAAGGAAGAACACATTGCTAAGTACTCTCTTGCCCTAACATGCACAGGACAAACCCAAACCGTGTTGCTTAGGAAGCTGGTAGGCAGCATTCAGGTACCAGCACAGAGCAGCAGCCCAGAGCCTGCAGAAAACAGGGTTTAGAAGACATAGAAGTCCCAAAAACTACGTGGTAGATGGTCACAGCACTGGAGTACTTATTCAGTTTACAGCCAGTTCCCTGAGTAGACAGGGAGAAGCACACCCAGCTGCAAGAGTTAACTTCCCACACATTTGGGCTGAAACTGCATTTCTGGGCACCGCTGCTCTGTCCAATGTTACACCAGGGAAACAATGCTAAGTAAAGATTACATGGAGTGGTATTATGTAAATAATTCTCTTCCACAATGAAAGGATAAACCTAGACTGCTTGGTTGGTTATTAACGCAGGAGCCAGCGCCGTAGAGAGGAAATCCTGCCGGCTCTGCCTCCCTCCCTCGACACACGCACCACCCACCCAGAGAGGCACAGCCAGGCCTGCAGCCTCCAGAGACAATACCCACACCATCCCTGGCCTCCCTGCATGCTGGCACTCTCCATCGGAGCACTTCCCACAAGAGGGAAACTATTTGGACCCCACTACGTTGGGTCCAGGGCAACCACGCTCCTGGCCTCATCACCGCTGCCAAGGCTGAACTTGGCCTCCTTCCTCCTCATCACCCCCCTCCCACCACCAGTCCAGGACACGAAGGGTTCCCTGCACTTTGGTGGGAACACGCTCCTCAACACATCCCTCCTGTTGAAGGATTCCTTTCCCCTCACAGACTGAGCCCACTGGAGTCTATCTTTGCCTGCACATCTCCTTCTGCCCAGAATAACTTCTTCGACCTTTCTGCTTCCATTTCTCCCTGTAACCTTCCTCCTGCCTTGGCCTCACGTCTGAATGCTTTATGTTTGTCGTACAATTTTAAATCTGTCAGCAATTCATCCATCTGCCACCTCCTGGGTTTTTAATGCCGCAAAATGTTCTGGGATACAGCCTTGCATAAACCTCTTGGTGGAAAATTAAGCTGTACCTCATTCAGAAACCAAATCAGCTTTGAGATCATTTCTTTCCAAGGTGCTGGGCTATTTCAAAGACTGGCTTCTTCCCTACAATGAGCAGAAAAGCCATGATGCTATCCAGTCTAAAATAAACATTATGGGAGCGGCGATAAGGGGAAACATTTCAGCTGACTAAGAGCAATGTGGGTTCAAATCCAAGTGTAAGCTGATATTGCTTGTAATTTGTTCCTGAGCCAAAAACACAGACTAGGAGTGAAAAAATAGAAGGCATTAAACAACAAGCAGCGTACTCAGTGACTCTGAAAAACTTCAGCATTTCCATTTGTGTTATTATTTTTTTAAATAACCTTCAGTTTCACGGATCATAAAGTTAATTTCGAGTAACTTCCCTTCTCTGTAACTAGACAGAGCTGCTATCCTTTACATTCATTAATGTTTGCTCAGTGCTCCGCAGCAATAGAGCACTAACCATTATCAGCATCCTCCATGCACCCAGCAGGCACATAACCACGTCAACTGCTGTGCTCTCCCTGTCCCCTCCCCGTGGCCCAGATCCCTTCAGCCCTGGCACTGTGGTAATAATCCCAGTTATGGCCACCTACCTTCATCTTTACTGCTTTTCCTCCAGTGCCAGTCACCTCTGCCCTGCAGGCAGGGCTCCTCTCTGGGCCTCTCCAAGCCAGATATGGATCAGCAGCCAAGCACACACTGTTGGCAGCAGGGTCTGCAGCAATCAGTGCCTCTTCTCGCCTGCCCAACCTCAGCCAGGTCACATTTCTCAGCTTCCCACCATGGAGACGGCAGGGGAGCTGCTACCATGTGAGCACTGCCTGCTTACCAGAAACATCCCCTCCTGGGGCACCCTCCTTGCGTTTAGTAAGGAACAGTCCACGCCCCAGAGAGACTCCAGCTGCCAAAGGCAGGTTGGCAGGAACGGAGAACTGCTGGCCTAGGAAGGGAAGTGACAAGCAGGGTGGGCAGCAGGACTGGGGGTACAACCCAGATTTCTCAATTCCCAGTATAGTCCTGGTGCTGACTCGTGCTCGGGTCAGGGATCACTTCTCAAAACTGACAAATCACTCATTTCCTTCTGCTCTTCTGTCCTCCTTCCCTTCCTACCATATTCATCCCTCGCTCTGACCAAGCTTTTACAGGAATTTTCATGCCCTCTGTTCTGGAGCTCCAGCTCTCTCTTCAATTCTTTTTTAGGAAGTATCTCTGCTCTAGCCATGCTCATTAAATGATACACATTTCCATTTCTTACTGCAATGCAAAGATCTATCTCTTGACATTACAGGGCAAATCAGAGACCTCGACACCTGTGTGCCAGCACAAGCCCAGCCATAAATAGCAATTCTCCACTGTCTTCCTATGTCAATACACAGCAAGAGCCCTTCAAAGCCGAGCAGGAGCCTGTGCCACGGCAGCCTAGATGAGAATCCATGACCTCATGATGCCCAAATCCTTAAGCAGCTGCAAAAGCCTCAGTCACTAATCAGAGAGGCGACCGGGTGCTGCTATACCTCATTTCCAGCTCCATTAGAGCCGACCCTGCTCTCAGTTGAAAACTCTCAGGGAAGACTAAAGCGAGCCACGGTTCACACAAATGCAACTGCACAGAAATAACAGCGCTCTTGAGAACACACTGCCCTGGATTTCCATCCCCATGTACCCCTGCAGCTCGCCCGTGGTCTGCATTTGGGGACCACTGCTCACAGGCACAAAAACCAGGGCGAACCAGCACTTTGCCACTGGAAGTAACAAGCCCTCACGCTGAACAAGCAAAGCACTCATGGAGAAAGAGACTCCTCTTCACCAGCTCTCCAGCAGACTTGCTCTGACACATTGAACTTCACATAACCCCACTGGCCTCAGTTTTCTGACCTGTGAAGTGATCTGGTCAGAATAAGACATCACGTTAGAGATGGGGAGTACTGCACCCCAAAAGCCCTCTCCAACCCACTCCCCTTCACAACTGCTCAAATCAGGCACCCAAAAGCCACCTCTGAAAATTTACCAATTTAATCCAGCTTTTGTACCTACGCATCTAGAAGCTGACGAGACCGTAACTTTCCTCCTCCCCACAGGGCCATGAAGATGACAGATCTCAGGCACATAAATTATATCTAGCCTCAAACAGGTTTCTCCCTGGAAAACTGGACTGCAAACAGGACTGTATTTCAGCAGAGACCACTAAAAGCCAGAACCAGCAGTGGGAGGAACACTGGGAGCCATCAAGGGGACAAATAATTCACAGCCATGTCACAAAAGATGAAGATATCTCCTGTGACCCAATTCCAGCTAGCGCAGTCCAGAGCTGCAGTGGAGATGAGACGGGTAGCTCTCAACACGTGCAGCTATCAGCACAGCTGCATGCACACCATCACTGCCAATCATAACAAAACTGCCTTCACCAGACTGGATCTCCTAATTACAAGACGTGAACTTGGCCTGAACCAAACCCTCTTTGGATTTAGCACAGGATGGCTCCGGGGACTCTACAACCTCCACTGGAGGCAGCTTGGTTCAAATCCAACCACCGCCATCAGCAAGTGAAAGGTATTGCCAAGCAGCAGCTGTTTGGAGGCTTGCATGAAACAAGTTTATGGTTTCAGTGCAGATCCTGTTGCAAAAAAATGCCAGTCACCTCCCTGAATCTCAAAGGTGTAAAGACAGAAGCACCCACCCTCTTCTCCAGTGCTGGAGATGCTGACGTGGGAGGCGTTCCCATGCGGGCCCGGTACCAGCTCCGCAGAGCCAGCCCTGACCTCCGCAGGGGTTTCAGAACCAGGTATGTTTTGCAACTTGGCAGAAACACACAGCGAAGTAACAGAAACCACCACCCACATGAAGCCAGAAGAACAAAGTGCCAGTGTTTTCCTGCCCCAGACATGTGCGTGCCCCATCTCCTCTCTCACACCAAAAATAGCTTCTACTTTTTCCCTTTTGGCAACAACAAACCGAGGTTTGAGTGCATTTGCTTTCAATAAACTAAATACGTTTTGCAAGAGTCTTTCTCACACTGAAACTTACTCAACTAAAGTTATAAAATATTTGTCACATGCAAAACTTCCCTTCCATGGCATCGTAGGACTCAACCCCAACACACTCTGCGAGCCTTCTTCACTGTAATTCCTCACCCAAGGCACAGGTCTTGCACAGAGCTGGCAGACCCAGGCACACAGGAGGCTGGAGCTAAATCCCAAAGTCACCCAACGAGTCAGCAGTAAAACTCAGAGAATTAAGTACGATTTCATTAAAACCATCTAGGAACCCATGGCTTCACTAGAGTGCTTCAGGAGTTTTGTTGCCACTTGCACAAGAGAGGGAAATGCTCACCCAGTCATCCCAACTCACATTGGTTCCTTTCAAGAATCCGTAGTAGCACCAAATCTTTATCAGTAAAGCTCACGGCAAACTTAAATTTAACCTTGCTGATAAAAACTCTATGCTAAATGGAAAATGGAAATGGAAAAACCTTCACCCCACACGGCCAAGGAATACCAGTGGAACAATATCACATCCACCAAACTCTGATTAAAAATGCTGGATTCAGCAAAACCCTGATGCTTTCAGGCATCCAGAGCACCAACCTTTGCTTCATGTGGATACCGAGAGAGGTCGCCGAAAGAGTTCAACCCATAAATGCCTGAGAACCAATGGGTTAGGAAACACCCACTGCACAGATCACCTCCGGCAGCCCTGTCCTCTCCCGCACATTCTTGAGCTGACCCAAAACACAAAGTTCAGGGAGCAGACGCAGCCTCCAGCGCAGGCAGCAGTGCCTGCACGCATGCTGGGCTTCCACAGGGTTCAAAGCGCTGGAAGGAGGGATGGGTTTGTTGGGTCAACACGGCCCCGCGCCCCAGGCAGCCCCAGCCCGAGTCCTGCAGGTTTTGCTGCTTCAGTGGTGTTGGCAGCAGCCCACATGGCAGGCAGCTGCCTGCACCCACTGCAGCCTGCTCTTTGTGCATTGTCAGGGCAAGAGAGCAGGAGGAAGGGCCGAGAGAGAAGAGGGAACAGGAAATTATAGGAATCGACAGGAAAAAAAGCAATCACTCCAGAGACCGCAGCTAGGGTTCAGAGAAACGTGCACTTGTTGCCTGCAGACACGGGCTCAGTTACCCCCCGTAAATATTTACACAGTGAACACCACACCGCCCGAGAAGGCAGCCCTGCAGCTCTCGTCATGCCCAGGAACCGGCGTGGCCCCGGCAGCCCCTGGCACGGCTCAGGGGCGCAGGGCTGCTCTCCCACCCGCGCCCGGTGACCCCTCCGGTGCTCATTCACTGCTCCGAGCTCTCCGTCAGCGCGAACCCACCGGCTGCGAATGTGCGGGGGGCAAGAGCCGGAAAACACAGCAGGTTTGAAAGAAAAGGAGGAAAAAAAGAGGAAGGGAGTTAAAAAAGGCCCTTGGGTGCCCCCACCCCGCAGAAGGGTGTCCCCGCCAGTTTGCCAAGTGCGGAGCCCCCCCCGCGCTCCCAAATCCCGCCGCTCCCGGGCGGCGCGTTCCCTTGAGGCCAAAAACAGCAAAACCAACAACAAAAAAAAGAAAGTTTCTCCCCGGTGAGCAGCTCCCGTGGCACATTTTCATTTTTACGTAACGCGGCCGCCTTTCCCCCACCTGCGGGGAGCGGAGTGGCCCCCCCCCAGCGCGGCCCCCGCCCGCACCCCGGCACCGGGGGGTCCCCCGGGGCTCCCCTCTCCTG
>VZRN01000988.1:1806830-1873358 GCA_013397935.1 Dasyornis broadbenti | reverse complement strand
GGGCTGCGCCGCCCGCGCGCATTAAAGGGGCCGCGTGCGTCCGCAGCGCCCGGCGGGACGCGGCAGAGCCGTCCCGCTCGCGGGACAGCGGCGGTGTCCCTGGCACCGCTTCATCTCCGGCACTGCCATCACCCGCACCCGTGCCACCGGTTTAGCAGTACCACCAGTTGTCTCGGTGCTGCACCGGTGCCGCCTACACCGCCGGTGTTCCCGGTTTTACCGGCGCTGCAGGCTGCGTTAGTGCCCCTGGGTGTCACTGATAATGTTTTCGGGTAGAAATAAGGGGTTCTCACTCGTGATGTGAGCTGGCCTTACAATCCCCTCAATGCAGATGCTATTTCAGGTGCTTGGTTGGAGCGGGTCGGGCACCGCTTGGGTTTCTGAACCCTGCCAAGGGGCAAAGGTTCAGCCCCGGGAAACTGGTGTCCAGAACATCGCACGGCAACATAGTCAGGAAACTTCAGTTTTCCGGCAAAAGGAAGCTGGGGGTCTTCAAGAGAGGACCCCATGATGCACATTCCTAGCCCTGGGTTAGTGTCTGTGCTGTGATCCTGACTGCATGAAAAACCTTCCCAGGGTGGGATCTTTGCAGGAAAATCTGAACAATTTAACAAGCAAATCCCCACAAGAATCAGCACTGAGGCAACCCAGGTCATTGCCAGATTTTAACTAATATCTTGCTTTTTCCATACTTTTTCTTCCCCTTCATCCTCCTGGGGGGAATAGGAAGGTCACATCTCCTCCGCCACCACACAGCTCCTACTCCACTGCTGGGTGCCCCCTCCCCAGGCGAATCCACCCCCTCTCCCTGCCACGAGTGATGCATGACCCCAACAGCTGGAAAAGCATCTTGCAAACCTCCCCTTCTCTCTCCCTGCTCCAGCAGCTGTAAAAACCTCCATGTCTCCCACCCCACTCCAGCAGGTGAGGCAGGCAAATGTGGGCACGCACGGGTTCCCTGCCGCTCTGCCTCCTGCAGTGCACTTCTCTTTTCCTGCGTCTCCACGAGTGGCATTTCCCTGGAAGCAGGAGAGCAGGACAGCAGGCAGCTCATGGCATTCCTTGCCCCAATACGGCTGCGCCGCTGCGGGACACGGGGACTTTCCCAGGCCTGGGCTCAGTCTCCTTAAGTCACCCCACCCGATATGCAAGCACGGGCGCACGCCACAGTGTGAGCGTAAACACCAGGAGCACAAGGTAAATTGCCTGAAATGAGCCTGACGCGTCAGAAAAAGCAGGAAAAGTTGCTCTCCTGTGCCTGTGGCAGTGGTGTGTCTGCTGGCTCAGGGCTGCACCTTTGGTGCGGTTCAAGCTTTCGGTTTTTCTGCAGGCTGAGCGTCTTGTGAAGCAAAGCAGCAGATCAGATCTTCCTCTTGAAAACAAGTTTATCTTGAAAGATAAAGGACTGAATTTATCCCTGTTGCATTGCGGGGGGTTCTCTGCTCCAGCCATTTGGCATTTTCGGAGCTTTTTTTTTATATATCTGTGATGTTTCACTTAATGAATGGAAGGCAAGTCCTGTACCACAGCAAAAAGACTCAGGACATTAATTTTACAGGAGCCAGGAGCCAGGCTTTTATATCCCAGTGACCCTTAGAACAACATTAGAATCAAATGTATTTAAATAAACCCCTTAGGGTTGAACACACTTTCCAGCAACATTGAATATCCTGCCAGAGCACAGATGGATTTTTAGCCTGTTCTTGTGGTCCAGAAGGCCACGGTGCCAAAGGGAATCACCAGGCTGGTGTTGTAGTGGGAATATGAGCTTTTTGCAGTGGCCTTGCTCTTAAAACAGCGGGGATGACTTCCTTGTGCATTCCCTGTCCTCTGGCAGCCTGGCTGTCAGTAACGAGCAGCTACCACATGCCAGTGGTGTTTATAAAACCATTATGCAAACCCACTACATCCAGTAAGCCCACAATAATACTCAAATTACCCAATAATACCCAAAAATAATGGGTGCCCTGATGTTATGGGGCTAAGTGACTATAAGTGTGGGTCAAGACCAGGCAGTGAACCTGTCCGGTCAAATCATGTCTTCATCATCCTCAACAGCCCTCTAATGAGGAGTGTGTGACTCTTGTTAACACAACAGGCTGGATGTGTTTGTGTGGAGTTGCTGATCCCAGGAAAGCAACTCCCTTCCCTGTCTCAAAGCAAGAACGGTGAGCTTGGCTTTAAAACAGTGGCCTTGCAAACATTAGGCAGAAATGCTGTGCTCTTTGCAACAGCGTTCTGGCTTTTGGAGCCTCGAAGCTTTGTGTTCTCGAGCTTTTTCCCTGAGATCATGGAAGCTGGAGGCTTCTCGTGCTGGAAAAAATCACAGATGCGATTGGGGCAGCACCTCAAGGCTCTGGGAGTTGTGGCTTCACGTAAGCAAAGCCCACGGTAAGCCTGCCTTGAGCGTCCCCACAGCACAGGGAGAGCTGGCGTGGGTGCTGTGCCGCAGCCGGACTCGTAGACTCACATTAAACCCCGGAGACAGAGGCTGGCTGTCGCTGTAATCACAGTCTATCTGTGCTGCGAGGCTGCAGATAGCTTACACAGATTTTCCTTGGCGTTTCACTTGGAAGCTGCCGTTGATAGCTATTCCATCAGATAAAATGGTAATGTGAGCCGTCCAGCAGCAAAGATGGGGATTTCAGCTCTCAGCGGAAAACTGGAGTCCTGCCTCAGATATTTGAGATGTTCTACATTAAACTTACCCCAAGCCCGGCACAAATGCAAGAAATTTGGGGGTATTTTCTTGCTTGGGTTGACCTGAACTCCTCCAGGAAAAGAAGCGAGATGCAAAACAGGAGCCACCTTCCCTTTGAAACCACCTTCCCATGGAAAGCTTCAGGGCAAAGTAATCACATCTCAAGCAACCTGCAGCCTTTAGCCTCAGTCAGCCTGTAATTGACTTTAGCGGAGCATCAGCCCTTTAGGGCCAATGTGAGTGAAAACTGTGGCAGGGCTTTGCCATCCACAACCACGCGTGACCGACGGTACCGGCACAGGGATGAGGGGTCTTGGACCTCCTGGTCTAAGGGAGGGACTGGCGGGTATGGCAAAGGGTGGAGGCAGCAGGAGGTTTGCAACCCTGCCCTGTGTGATGCAACACAGCTCCCTCCAAAGCACCTTCCCACCGCCCTGCTGACCTGCCTTTACTTGCTCCGGGCATGAGAGGAATTCAGTGGGACTCGGGCGGTATGAAGGGATGGAGTTCACTTCACTTAGGGAAGTGGATCTGTTTCAGGGAAGAAAAAAAAAAACAAACTAAAGATCTCTGCATGGTTCCCTGGAGAAGGGGGAATGGTAAAACCCAAGGAGGCGGCTGGTGTCAAGGGGTCTCACACCCACTCTCCTGCCTTTTTCTGTGTTCACCTTCAAGCTGGCAAAGATTTATAGAAACAAACTATGTGATGTGAAATATCCCAAAGTCACTGGCACTCAGCTACAGGTTGAGAGGGGAGATTGGTTTTAAATCCACCTAAAAGCAGCAAATGCATTCTCCCCACCCACAGGTGACCCCAGGGCTGAGCTGCCGTGGTGCAGAGAGGCGCAAGGCATGAATTTCAAGCCAGAGAACAAAGCTGTCCCTGTCAAAGCCAGGGATGGGGACACCGACAGGCAGGACACGAGCTCACTGACCAGTTCCATGTGCATTTGGCCTCCCAAATACACACCTCCAGCAGCTGGTTGCTGCCTCCCATGGTGCTGGGGCAGCTCACAGAATAACTAACTAGTCTTTACCACAGAAATAAATGGCCACAGCTTTATTAAATCAATATTAATTCATAATCTTTAACAGACAATTATAGTTATCTCACACACAAAACTACCCACCTCTTCAAATCTCTGATCTGACAGGGTTATAATTAGCTTATTACTGGCCATACATCTGCTAATAACTTTTCCCTCAGCCCTGTGAAGTGAATTAAGGAGCGCTAATAAACCATGGCTGTTAATCCATTTATATGTCTTATGCTTTTGTCTAGGCACCGAATTTAAAGATACATTAAAAGAGGTTTTCTCCTTTCTTCCCTCCAAGGTCTGACTACCCTGCAGCCCTTGGCTGCTGGGTGTGGACAAGGTGGTGTTGATGTCCTGGCAGATGCCATCCTCACTGGGAGCAGGGTACAACGGGAAACTTGGGAAAGCACTTTACAAGCTGAAAAACCTCCGAATATTTGAGAGTAAGAATGTTTTCCCCAATGCTTTCTTCTTCTCAGCCCCAGTGCCCGTGCCTGGCATGAAGCAGAGGGTATTTGGGAAAGGTCCACAGGCAAGGCAAGACTGTGAAACCTGAAAATACCCCATGGGAGGCAATAGCAAGGAGGCAGCCAGGGAAGGGGGGCCGGCTTTGGGCAGCACTCCCAGCGCTGCCCACTCTGCTCTGCTCCACACCACAGAGCTTTGCCAGCACGGGTCATTAGCAATAATGAAAGTGAGATCAGCCGCGGTTGGGGGTGCGGGGAAACGTTGATCTCAAATGATGGTCGGTAATAAGGGACAGCGGAGAGGCACCGTGTGATGCGGCGAGATAAAAGCAGATGGCTGGCTGCTGCTTCTAATTATAGGACCTTGCTAACGAAGAGGGCGCTGATTGGACTGACATTGTCCTAGGACACAAATTTCTAGAAGGATCTGGGACTAGGGCTCAGGGTTCAGGGGTGGTGTGATGGGGATCCCCTCTGCCTGCCAAGACCTGTCCCAAAACCTTCTTCTGCCTTGTCTCTGCCCCACCACCCATACCCCCAAGTGAAGTTTGCTTCCACCATGGGAGCAGTCGGGTCAGGGGCTGGGGGATGTCAGTGAAGAGCCAGCAATGATGTCCCCATGTTCAGGCAGCGGTGGGTGGAAAAGCCCTGAAATCCACCACCAGCCCAAGAGGCTCTGAGTTCCAAGCCCCTGAAGACGAAAGGAAGCTCCTTTTGAGTATGAAATATGGTTGAATTCACTCATGGGTGAATAATTTATGATGCTTACTGTAATGAGACATAAGAAAACACATTCAGTTCTGGTTTCATCATATTTTTGGCTATGAGTAAAACAGTAGGAAATAATGAGGGCTTCCCACAGCAAAGCTGAACCCTCGAGACTGAAACTGGTAGCCAGGCCACTTCTAACCAGTGAGTTGATCTTATGCATATTTTTGGTCGTGTTGGCACTTCTCCTCCTCCACGGAAGAGATCTGAAGTGCATTTGTAATGACAGCTCTGTCTCCTTCACAGCTGAGCTCAGCTGGGGATGCAGGAGGCTCCCCGATGGCAGAGGGAAGGACACTCCCCAGCCTGCGTGGCTTGGTGCCAATGCCCTGACACCCATCCACACGGGACAGCCCTTCCTGAGGGGCTCAGGTACCCCTGCATCAGTGTTCCAACCCCACAGCATCACTCTGCACCTCTTCCCCTTTTCCCATGGTGTTTTTTTGGGGAACTGAGGTGGCTCTGGAGCGGTAACTCCCGTGAAAGCGGATAACTCGCTGGCACAGGATCCCGAAGGAAGATTCCCTATGCTTCCATCCTCAGGCCCTGCAGGGTTAGCAGGGTTTTCTCCCCCAAAAAGCTGAGCTGAAGTCAAAGCAGATCCAGATGCCCTCCTCATCCCTCCAATGCCACCCTTGCAAAACAGCTTCCCTACTCTGAACGTACTGCAATATGTAGGAATTGGGAAATTTTGTTTGCGGAGGTTTTTCGTTTTAAGACACCTGGTATTTTGTGGGGCTGGGAAAAAATATATTTCCCTCTTTTGTAGTCACTTAAACTCCAGTGAAAGCCCTGCATTGGGATGAAGAAGCACCTTTTAATAAAAGACGTAGGATGTGCAGTCTGAGGAGGAGCCACAAAAAATGAGGCAGAAATTTTGCCTAAGAGGGGATGCGGATGGAGAGGCTAGAGAGCAGCTGGCTGATATTTGGCAAAATCCTGAAAAAAACCCCAAACTCAGCAAAACCAAACTGATGCCTGGAAGTCAGTCTCCAAAGAAATCCAAACGTATTTCAGGCAATGACTTTTTCTGGGTGAAGCCCACAGGAACGATCCTTGTGGCCCTGAATTGGAATTTTCAGCGGGGATGGAAAGGAGTGGAAGAGGCACACGGGGAAGTGGATGAGGTGGCACAGGATGGGACCTGGCACCCGGGTGCCCAAGGGGAGGCTGCTCCCACCTAGGAGACCTGCACTTGTTTAAATCAGAGCAGCTTTACAGGAGGATCCTGGAGCTGAGCTATGGGCATCTTCCCATCAACAAGGAGCCCAGCAAGCGCCTGCAAATTCCCTGCAGGATGACTGCAGGAATTTCAAGCCCTGCTTAGAGAGATGAAGCAGTTGCCAGGGCACCCAACCTTTTGACATCTTAATGAGCCAAGAGTTCAAAAGGATTTTTTCTTCTTTTTTTTCCCCCCCACTCCCTTCTCAGAGAATTTGACTTTTCATCTCCCTCCTCCCAAGTACGAGACAGCCAAACAGGGGATGACAAATGAGCGTCTCGCTCCACCTGAGGAGTTCAAGCTGCAATCATCCAGCTCCTTGTAGCTCCAAAGAGCTGGGAAGTGCCAGCGCAGGGGAGAGGAGATGTAATTAGGTGCGATTCGAGAACAGCTCATCAGCTATATTTAACAGACGGGACGAATCCTCGGAAGCAAAGCCCTGCGGAGGAGCCGGGCTGTGGCAGAGCTGTGCTCCCCCAGCCCTGGCTCTCTGGTGTAAGAGCTGTTCTTGTTTCTGCCTGAAACTTTTTTTTTTCCCCCTTTTTTTTTTTTTTTTCAATTTTAAGTTGTAATGGTTGATTATCCTGTAAGCATCTCATCTGAGCAGGACCTCTTACCCAAGATTTTTTGAGCATGTAGATTTTCCCCTTCACCAGGATTAAAGCTAGTTGGAGGGAGAAGAGCACAAAGGCCCCTTTTATCCTAATCTTTCCGCCTGGAACAGATGGAGAGTCCTGCCTGAGTCCCAGTGACGTGCCACGAAGGACACGGTAACAGAGGAGACACTGTGCCTTCTGCTGAGAGAGGGGAAAGGAGCGAGCGTGTGACACCGAGTGGGACGGGAGCGCCAGCGCCCGGCTCCCAGCAGCTCAGAATCACAGAGTGGGCTGGGATGGGTTGGAAGGGACCTTAAAGGGACCTGGTTCCAACCCCTCCACCACGGGCAGGGATGCCACTCTCTAGGTCAAGTTGCTCCAAGCCCCATCCAAGCTGGCCTTGAATCATCCCACAAAGGAGCAGGAGGTTTGGAAGGACGCAGGAGAGAGCTGGCATGCTGGGCTGGGGGAGTGGCAAGGCTGCTGAGGGTTCTGGTAACTCTGCCTTGTCCTCAAACCACCATTTCTGCTCTCCATCCCAGCCAATGCAATGCTGGGAGCTGCTGCCCGCAGGAAAGGAGCCCTCCCTCAGTGTCTCTGCCAGACTCTGTCCCAAAATAACACCTGGAGATGAGGAACAGAGAAGTTCAGGAGCCATGGGAGATTCTGAATCCCTGCTTGCCTATGAAGGGCTCTGAAATCCACACACCACATTCAAGTATCAGCTTGGCAATAGAAACCACTGAAGTAACTGTTGCAGCTCTATGGAAGACCATTCACATTCTTCTTTTTAATGAGAATCATCGAGCAGATGGCAATTTTATGTGTCAGACTTTGCTGGTGCTTCCCAGCCGTCACAGGCCAGGAGATGGGACCAATGATGCTCAACAGCTGCAAGCAGCAAACTGTGCTGGTGCACAGCAAAACACCCCCAGCCCTCTAAAGCAACCCCCAAGTTCAAGGAGATGCTGATGAAAAGAATGATCAAAGCACAGAGGGCAAAATCCTCCAGCCTGTGGGGATGGGTGCTGCCCTCCAACAAGGCTGGAGCTGAAACAGGCGAGTCCACGGAGAGCAGGGCATGCTTCCCTCCTCAGGGAAGGATAAAGGAACTATTATGGAGATGCAGACTCTGTTCAGGCTCATGCTCGGCTCCTTGCGAGCAGAGGGTAAAGAGCTACTTATGCTGGAACATAAAAGCTGGGAGACAGCGGAGTGCTATAAATAGGGCATATAAACTTCCAACTGACAAGGCTCTGATTTTGTTATTGTAAAAAAAAAAATAAAAAAGAGAGGGAGAAAAAGTGCCTAGGTGGAGCTGACAAAGAGGGAAATACATGCAGAGTACAGGTTTGTTCCCAGGAACGCGCTTATTATAAGTCAGATGTAGTTAGAGCTATTACTTTAGCTTTAAATGAATGGAAGGAGAATAAATCTGCCTTTGTGCAAGGCTGCCTGCAAATAGCATCTCCCTCTAGCAAACCTGCAATTGTGTTTGCATGAGACATTTGTTAGAATAAATGCAATTTAAAAAGAAAAACAGTTCACACCTACGGCAAGGGAAGGCTGGTGGTATGAATGGCAACCAGCAGAGGAGGAGGAAGAAGCACAACAGGCTTCAGCAGCGGGGGGCAGAGCCTGTGGCACTGCACGGGGCTCATCTGGGCTGGCTGGAAGGATGGAGAACTGTGAACAGTTCACCCTCAGTCCCTGTCCCTATCATTACATCTTTACACCGATCACCCCAAACCGCTGAGCCGGTTTCACCCATTTTCTCACTTTCTGTCCCCAAGAGATGGTGTGATTAAACACGGGTTTTCTAGGGCAGGGATGAGCCATGCTGAAGGTGGGGAGGAAGCCTTTTCCCCTGCTGCAAGCAGCCACCCCAGCACAGCTGTGGGAGCAAACCCTGAGGCTGTCCTGCATCCGTGACGCTGGGACACCCCAGGGCTGGTGTCACCTTTGGGAGCCACCTGAAAAAGAAAAGCACATCCTTGGAAGTTTTTCGCTTTGCATCTCCTGTTCCCAAATAACTTTCCCAAGGTACTGAAAGTACTTGTGGGTTATTTTTCATCTGTTTTCAACAAATAAAGTGTTTTTCCTCTCAGAGCTCATCACCACCCTGTTCTGACCTCCATCCTCCAGGGCTGCAGCAGCTTTGGGGAGGGGACCTGCAGGGTTGGCACCTCTGGGGGCTGCTTGTCACATCATGATACCCACAGGCACATCCATGCCCACTGGCAGCTTCCCCCAGATTGCAAGGGCACGGACGGACTGTGGCTTTTGACAGGCAAATGCAGCATCTTGCTTGGGTGATGGCCTAAAGAGGGGAGAAAACCCTCCTGCCTTCTGCCTCCTGCCTTCTGTTATTATTATTATTTTTAATATTATTCCCATTGAATTTATAGGAGGTAACTGTCTGGGAAAACGACTTTACCTCTGGCTCCTTCATAAATTTTTAATAGGGCAGAAATAGAACCAAAAGGGATTAAAAAAAAAAATATGCGTTAGCATCAAACTCTGGCTCTATTCATAATTAATTATACTTTCAGGGGGAGGGGGAAAAAAAGAGGAAACATAATTACAAGCTTCTAGTGAGAACATTCATTATCATGCTAATGCAGAAATCAGCACTGCTGTGCCTCTGTGTGTGTGTGTGTGTGTGCTCGGTCTAATTACTCCGCAGTGATGTGTGTCACTCACACGGTTTCCTCGCTGCTGCATGGGATTGTAAAATCAAAGTTAAAAATGCGGGGATGAGTCATAGCCTGGATTGATGGGGATTGGGATTGGCCAGCACTGGGGGTTTTGCCGGGTGTTTCTCAGAAGTGGCTCCTGGAAAACCTGGCCAAGGTGTTCATCGGTGAGCAGCACCCCAGCTTCTGGTATTTCGGGCTGAAAAGCCATTACAGGAGCGTTAGGAGGCACTTAAAGTGTGAAGAGCAGTGCACACCAGGGGAGGGAAGAACAAGCCCGGCTGAGGGAGAAAGAGCCCAGGAAGAGGTGGAAGCGAAGAAAAACAAGGCAATAGTTCAACTGGTTAGTACCTGAGAACTGCTCGGGTTTGCCATGCCAAGGAGATTCTCACCTTACAAAGGGATCCTGAACATTCTTCCCAGGAGAAGCATTTGGGCTCAGCTGGGCTGCAAAATTACCCTGGGCAGGGTGGCCTGGCTGCTCCCAAATGCCAGGGAGGAAAGGGAGATTGCCTGTAAAAGAAGGGGCTCAATTTAACCCCGGAGCACTGATATTACCAGGAACAGGTGGGGTTTTTTTCCCCTTTTCTATCCTGTTCCATCAGGCACAGCCAGAGCCAGTGCTGAGGCTGGCAGTGTGCCCGAGAACAGGACTTGAGTGCCCAGCTGTCCACAGCATCCTCGTGAAAAACTCCTGGAAACCAGAGAAAAATATCTTCCTCAGCATTCCAGACCTGAACCAAGGGGCCCAGTGGGGTCAGGCATATGGACAAGCCTGCTCTTTTAGGATACTTGAAGCTCCAATTGAAACCAAGGAGGAAAACCACAGGCTCGGATCCATGGCTTGAACACCATGTTCAGTCCCAGACATGTTTATAGACATGAGTTATCTAAATTATATTAAACCTAAGTTCGGCATCTGCACAATCTGAGCATTTCTGGGGAATAATTAAATGGATTTCCCATTATTTCTCGAGCTGCCAAGCAAATGTCCTACTTTCATAAGTCAGAGCACTGCATTTCCCCAGCAATAAATCCTCCAGCAGACTGCAGGAAGCAGAGCCTGGCAGGCAGAGCAGAGCCAAGGGGAAATGAGGCAGTGGTGGGACACCCAGCCCTCCTGGATGTCTTAAAAGCCTTGGAGCAAAAGAGCTCACGGGCAGTGCCGTGGTTTGTTCTGCCTGCAACAGCTGGACAGGGAGAGGGCAGAAATGGGCAGCTGGAAGGATCTGGGGCCAGGAGCAGCCAGTGCTCCAAACAGGGATTAAAGAAGGGAAGAGGCAAAGCCAAGTGTTGGTGCGGTGCCACCTCTGATTCAGTAATGCTCTGCTCGGAGGAGAGGGATGGTGATAATTAAAGCAAGATCACTGCTTCCCTTCCTCACGTGGGAAAATCAGCTCTTGTAGGATATTGGAGAGAGAAAAGACAGAGCTAGGGATGAATGCTGTGGGATTCGCTGTGTCCCTGCCTGCCCCCAGCCCCCTGCTAACACCTTGCTCCTGAAATGTCCTCCTATGCACGGATGAAAACCCCTCCTGAGCACTGCCGGGATCAGGGCTGTCTTCTGGGAGTCACAGGTCCAATTTGCAGTGATGCTTCTGGAGAGCTGCCAAGAAGGGATAACGAAACTTGTGACAGCTCTCTTGTGCCTCCATCCAGAGGGCAGCAGGGGGGAATTGCTGCCCTAAAAAAGAACGGGTGCTCTGTCACCCGCAAGCACCTCAGAGTGTCCCCAGCAGAGGAGCAGCCAACACCTTCAAAATGTACCAATTTTTCTTGGCATAGAAGCAGCTGCTGGCACACTGGGACGAGCACATTAAATTTAAGTGTGAAAGCATTAAAAAAACCCGAGAATTGTTTGCACAAAAAGCCACCATTACCCAGGCATGACAGAAGTTCCCCATCCAGAGATGCTCCACGAGCAGCACCAAGACCCTGCTGTCAGCGCGGAGGTTGGGAAGAAAGGAAAGTTAATGCCTGGAGTCCCAAGGATAAGACCAGAGATATTTTTTTTTTCCCCGAGAGTGGGCTTTGTGCGTCATCTGTGAGCCATTCCCTATCCTATGTGCTCGGGCAGCTGAGTGAGGGGCTGCTCTGGCCTCACTCGAGCTCCAGCTGTGCCTAATTCCAACATTCGGGAAAAGCTCCCTGACCACACCAGCCCTGGACAAATGGACCAGGGGGTGTTTTCAGCCGCCGGCCGAGCTCTGGGCTATTTGGGAACCTGGAGCATAATTGCTCTGCAGAGTCTGCCAGCTGCTCTAAAAATATCCACCCCACCTCAGCACGCCGACACTCCCATTTTCATCCAGAAATGCGTTTTGGAGGCGGAGGCTAAGAGTAGCACCGGGTGCTGTGGCCTTGAAAAGAGAATTACAAGGGAAATAAAGGGGGAAAAGCACAGTCTGGCCATCTCCATGGCATTGGGCAAGTGTGGGGTGCTCAGCGTGGAGCATGGCTGGTGCTTGCACCGTGGCCTGGTCCTGGGAATTGGGGTCAGAACAGCTCCATTGTGTCCCCAGCCTCTGCTCTGCCCCACTGGAGCACTTTCCCAAGCCACAGAACAGAGCGCAGGTTTTATGTGAGGGTCTAAAATGAGTTATCAGATGAGGGAGAAACAAGCCTGCCATGCCCCCTCCCCAAAAGCCCTTCCCGATAAAAGGGCCTCACTGTTCTTCCAAATGATGAAATGATGAAACCGGAGCCAAATCCCTTGAAAGGAAACAGATGACCTCTTATGCTGGGAACTGCTCCGGTCCCTCCATTAACTTGATCATCGCCAGAGAGCTGCCCAGAGGAGAAGCAATAAGCCATGACATGAGCATCCATGTCCCTGTCCTGGGTGGGAGGGAGGCACTTCCCCCTGGTCCCTGCTGAAGCCCCTCATTAGGGCTAACGGGGTTGGGGCTCCTGCTGCCCACTGCCTGTTTTCCCCAGGCATTTTGCAGGTGCTATTTAGCCTCTGCCGGTGCAGGGTGATGTCTAAGCCCTCAGCGGCCCTGGGTGCTGGTAGGAGTCGTGTTTTTATTCAGAAAAGTCATATCAAGCATTGCTCCCCTCAACCAAAATGCTGGATGCGGAATTTGACATCTAAAGATCCATATTTTAAGTAGATGCAGCCCAGCCCACAGTTCAAAGTTTCTTCTCTTTATAACCAACCAATGGAAAAATAAAACAGGTTTGTGCATGCCTTTCATAAAGATATTTTATGATGCAAGAAAGTAGCCCTAAAGCTTTTCCCAAAAGTCTCCCTGATGGAGTTTGGGAACAACCAGCCAGGGATAAGCCCAGCTGTGCTGGGGGACCTGAATTTGTGGAGCATCCCCATCCTCTGCCCTCCAGGCAAAGGCAGTGGGAGCTGTTAACTCTCCCAGCACTGAGAAAACTGTGCTACCGAGAAATTGTGTTGGGGTAAACACATTGAAAAAGTGCTGTTAGAAATAGACGATCTTTAAGATCCCTTCTAAGCCAAATCATTGCATGATAACCCCCAAAATACTGGCTGATGGTGTTTTTTCATGGGAGTGGTGATCGGTGCAAGGGTGCCCTGCCCACAGTGTGGGCACAGCCAACATCTGTCCCTGCACAACCTCCCCGTGCCCAGGGCAGGGCTTTGGGAAACACCGTAACCACCAAGGCATGGACAGCCTAGCTTGGCAAACTCCTTCTTTCCCTTGTGGCACTTTCTCCATCTGTATCGAATAGCTGAGCTATGAATATTCAAAGAGACAAATGTGTTAAAAACCGGTGACATTTTCAGGATTGGCTCGCGCTAGCCAGAGAACGTCATTCACAGTAATTACAAATAAAATCCACAGCCCTTCACAGATGACAACAAATCCAAATGGCCTTTCTGCACAGTGAAAATATTAGCCTTAACACTTTTTGTTTTTTTAAATATCTTCCAACCAGTTGCTGCTTTCACAGGCACCTCCTAAGAGAGCTGATTTTGGGAAAACTTCTCCTGTTGCAGTGGTGTTTGCTGCCTTGTACAGAAAGCAAAGAGCACTTTTGTTTCCCCCTCCCTCTCATTTGAGAGTTTTCTTGGTAGGGATGAAACCACGAAACAGAAGGCCGCCTAAATGAAATTATTAACCCAGAGAAGCCACTAAAGGAACTTGATTAATTTGCCAAGTAACAGAGCCCGGTTTGTTCTTTTAGGCAACACATCTTAAAGTAATTGAATCACCCCTTGAAAAAAAAAAACAGTAGATGATTGAGCCCTGAGGTACACTCGTTCACCATCCTCAATAAATCTCTCTTTATGAAGGAGGTAGTATGCTTTCCTCATCAGAAACCTGTTAATTTTTTTCTCCTTTAAGTAATTGAATACAAAGTTCAAAATCTATCTGCAGCATCCTTCAAGAGAAAAAAAAAAGAAAATAAAAGGTTTATCTCCTGCTTCATCTCAGCAAGTTAATTATGCTCTCATAATTGAGTTAAACCAGCAGGTTATTAAAAATACCACAGGATAATTTTTTTTTTTAATGATGTATCATAAACCCCAAATCTTTAGCAGAATCAAGTATCCCAAGACCTGCACTGTGCCCTGCATGCTGCAGGAGGTGCCCAAGACGGACCATGCCAACCTCATTCCATCCAAGAAAAGGGACTGAGGTTGTTTTCTGACTCGTTTTTGGACCAGGAGGATGGGCCCATCACCAGCAGCACTATTGTAGCCTCAGCCAGAGCTGCAGAGCTGCTGGGCACATCCACAGCCCAGCAGTGGTTGATGAAGACAATGGTGCCCCTCCCCTTCACCTCAAGACCAGCTCGTGTGGCTGCACAGCCTCCCACCACAGGATGGAATCACTGACCCACAGAATGGCTTGGGTTGGAAGGGACCTTAAAGGTCATCCTGTCCACCCCCAGCCTTGGGCAGGGACAGCTTCCACTGTCCCAGGTTGCTCCAAGCCCTGTCCACCCTTTCCCTGGACACTTTCAGGGGTGGGGCAGCCACAGCTGCTCTGGGCACCCTGTGCCAGGGCCTCCCCACCCTCTGAGTAAAGAATTTCTTCCTAATATCTAATCCAACTCTGCCCTCTTTCCGTTTGAAGCCATCCTGCCTTGCTCTGTCATTCCACGTCCTTGCCCGAAGTCCCTCTCCAGCTCTTTCGGAGCCTCTTTAGGCACTGGAAGGTTCTAAGTTCTCCACAAAGTCTTCTCTAGGCTGAACAACCCCTTCTCTCCCAGCCTGTCCTCATGGGAGAGGAGTTTCAGCATCTTTGTGGCCATGACTGAGACACCTTTGACTATTCCCCAAGAAACCTGCACTGAGCTTTGTTACGCCCTGGGATGGAGGAGGAGCCCCCAAAGCTCCACCACGATGCTCATGGTGCTTCCACGTCAAGCGTATTTCTAATCAGCATTTCACTTCAAATATTACCCATTCAACTAATTCTACTAATTCTAGGGAATTACAGAAATAATTGCTATTTTCCAATAGACACAGGACTGCCTCTCGAGACAGAAAAAAAAAATAAGGAAAAAAATTCAATGAAGCACTGTTTAAGGAAAGTCAAAATAAGCTATTTCCATCTCCTCATTTGCAATTAACTTCAGAGCATAACACAGTGGGAGGTGGTTCATGGGAAAAGTATGACTTCATTGTAATCCTCCCTGCTTCGAAGTGGAGAGATCAGCAGAGATGGATGCAGCCTGCCAGGTCGCAGGCACCCCATCCCCTCTGAATGCAGATCCCATACCACAGCTCCCAGGAGACACCTTCCCAAAGCAGAGGGAAGAAGAAAGGGATGTGAGGCTGATAACAGTCTGGAAGAGAAATCGTCTTCTCTAGGAAAAAGAGGAGCTGGTGTTCGTTGGGTTGGAGTTGGCAGAGTGGGGTGGCAGAACGGAGCCACTCTCCTCTCACTGAGCTGCCTAAAAGAAGGGCTGGTTGTTACCATAATCTACCTCTTTTTTTTAATGCAAACAACAAATGAAATCAGGATTTTTCTGTAGCAACGTCCTTCTCTTCTTCCTCACCAGTGACACTACTGCTGCAAAAAGAGCTGGCCCAGCAGCCATCCTTCCCTGGAGGGCACGGGGTACTCTTTGTAGAAGGGTCCCAAGCAGGACTTCTACTCAGTGGGACATTTTGTCCCCACTCTGCCTTGCATCAGCCCTGCTTCACCTCAAACCACCTCTCTGCTCATGGGTGCTTCTGCCACATTCCCAAACAATCCAGGCCAAGCAACGGTTTGGGGGCTCTTTTGAAAGAGCCAGTTCCCCTGCACTGTCTGGCAGGGCTGGGAGCTCTTCCCTGCTCTCCATGCAGATGTTCCCAGGAGAAGGAGGAGGTTGAGACCCATCCATGCGCTGCTTGGGAACCTCATGCTGGTGTCTGCCCAGGGGCAGAGAACCCAGACTGCGAGGAGGGTGTCCGTCATGTGCCTCGTGGGTTGATTGCAAACCAGCACAACACGCAGCACAGGGGCTGTGAGCAGAGCCTGCACCTGGCCCTGCCCTGGATCCCAGTCCTGCTGCAATCAAGAGCAGATTCCTGCTACCACCGCAGGATCCATCCTCTGACTCGCCCTGCAGTGCCCAGTGACCTTTGCTGGAGGGGAGGGTGCTCTGTCCTCCAGCAAGCACTCCCCATCCTTTGCCCTACAACATGAAAAGCACCACTGACGTGGCAGCCTGCTGATTGTGCATTAAATATTCACCTACATGATACTTCCTTTGAAGAATTCTCCTTTTAACTGTTCTATTTTCATCACTGTCCTCATCTCTCCGTAACACTCCATCTTCTGCTTAAGTGTCATCTTCAGATTTTGTTCCCAATTAATATTTCTATGGCAACTGCATTTAATTTTGAAGTGGTAGCACTCGCTCTGCATAGGGACCAGAGCCTCCTCTTCGCCTCACAGCTCTGTGCCTGTGGTGGACATTTATGCTGCTGTGTTTGGTTTGAAAAGCCATGGTCCTCTGGAGCATCTACACCCAGCCTCAGTGCCCCTGCCTTGCCCTCTGAATGCCAGTCTGGGCACAGCCAGCAGGTTGGTCCAGGCAAGACTGAGCTCAAGGTCATCCATCACCCTGTGATCCCTGATCACCAGGGGCCTATACTGGCTACAGTACAGGGTAAGGCACAGATATTTGGGGAACACACTCAGTAGGATCAGGACACACATGATGCACTCAGGGGAGCAGGTGGGTCCCCAGGCAAGACAGGAACACAGGAACAAAGAAGCGGTTGGGAATGCAGGAGGTGGCAGAAGGGATTGCGGTGTTTGGAAACTCAGCCTTCACCCCATGTCCAGCTCCAGATGATGGCCAGTGCTGGGTGGAGAGTTTTGCTCCAACACCCTGAGCTGTGAACCCAGGGATGGGGTGCAGACACATCCCTGGTTCCTGCAGCCACCAGGCACTCCCAAAGGGATGGGGAAAGCACCCACTCGTGTCCACATGTGGGCTCCCTCCTCATTCAAAAGGTAGAACCAGCCCTTGGAGGTGGAAATAATCCATGAAGATGACCAGCAGCAGCAGGATGGAGACATCCGTCCAGCTCCATGCAACTGAGTGCACCACAGGACCCTCCTGTGGGCTCTGCACTGGCGAAAAGATAAAAATGGGCACGGAGTGGTTAAAATAAGCCTGGGTTATGGCCTGGAATGAGAAGCATTTGTGTGCCGCTTTCCCTGACATGGCTGCCTTTGGTCTGGCTGAAACCTTGCAGGCATCTCTGGAATGACAGAAATGCTGAACGTCCTGTTAACGGGGTTCTGCACCCGTCAGCACAGCCCGGCTGGTTTGTGCAGAGGAACCCGTCCCGGATGGCCCCGGAGGGGCTGGCAGCCTGACAGATGTAAAGCTGGGCTACTGCATGCACAACACAGGAGTTTGGGGATTAAGCTGCATAAATCCACCTTCAAAATAATTTTGTTCTGAGCCAACGTCCCTGCTGCCGCCGATGCCCTCCCAGGCACTACGAAAGCATCTCCTCTCCACGCATGTGACAATACGTGCACAGAGGTTCCTCTGTCACATCATGGCTTGCTTCCCCTTGCTGCGGGAAGGTTGTTTTCCACAGCAGCTTGGGGCACCTCTGCAGTTGCACTATCCCTGGCATTGCCTGTTTTGGGAAGAAAAGAAGCATGGAAACATCTCAGACACCCCCAGGGGATGCTCTGGGGGTTTGCTTTGGTTTTGGCCCTTTGTTTAAAGTTGGCATCCAGGTTTCTAATCCCAGACTCCATTCCCTGCAAAGTGCCCAGCTGAATTCCTGCCTCCACTCAGAGCCTGGGATGCCCTCCCGGCTTCTGTCCACACCATGCTACTGCCACCAACAAAGTGCCACCAGCAGAACAAGTGCACCCACCACAGGTTTGGTTTTCCAAGAGCTCCCAGACAAGCTCTGCTCACAATATCTACATTATTCCTCATTCAAATGAGGGAACCACAGAAAAATGTAATTTTGGAAGCTGAGTAACTTAACTCCCCGCAGCTGTGCCTTGGGCTGGGCTCCAGCTGCCTGGCTGCCCACAGGGCTCCTCCACGCTCTCACAAGCACCAGATTCCCTCCTTAAACTCACTTCCCAGGATGGCCAGTTCCTGTGAATGAAATGTGCGACTTGTATTTCTTTCCTTGGCCAGGTGGGCCACCCCACGGTGGGGGCATGAAGACATTTTTTAGGGAGCTCAGCACTGGAAGGGAACATTCCCGCCACCGCCCTTCCCCAAAGACGCTGTTACCCAGTTGAGCTGAAGGAGGGACACATTCCCCACTCGGTGCTGCTGATGCTGGGTGTTTTTCTCCACCCAACCCTGCACCACCAGGCAGAGACGTCTTTCAAAGCCAGTGCCAAGATATTGGCTACAGATCTGACATCACCCGTCCTGTGAAATAATTCCTATTACAACGACACACTGACATCCCGCCCCAAACCAACCCCGTCATTGCAAGGCTCTGTGTGCCCTGGAGACAAGCAGGGGCTCTGCTGGCAGCCTGGGGCAGGGTGACAGGCCAGGGACAGCAGTTAGGGAGGGCAGGGTCACCCCCCCAGACGAGTCCCCATCTCCTCCCTCTCACGCTGCAGTGGAACTGGGAGCTCTGAGGTGCAATTGCCACTGTCCCTGCGACACTAAATGCCCTTCTCTTCACATTACTCGGCTCAGCAGTGAAGGGCTGCTGCCCTGCGCAGCCTCCCGGAGCGACGTGCACTCTCCAGCTCTCAGCCTGGGGAAGGCTGCCGATGCCTTTCTGCTGCTGCCGGGCAGGCTGGTGGCAGGGAATGTCCCCAGGCACGGTCCCAGAGCGGAGCACGGCCCGTGTCAGGGAATGCACCCTTTCCCTGTCACCTCGCATTAACTGGAAGCGACTGCTCGTACAGCGCGCTCGGCCGGGAGCTCACCGGGTGCCTACAGCCAATGCCACCCTTGAACACAAGCGCCGTCCTCCCCCGGGGCTCTGCGTCAGGACATCTCTGGATGCAGCGGGAAGGCAAGCGCGAAGAGAGGGAGCTCGCTGCTGCCGAGGAGTGTTTGTGCCTGGTCTGTTCTCAGGTGTGACCCATCCCTTCCGAGCTTCCCCATGCATCCATGCCCTGACAAATCAGCTCCAGCTCATGCGTGGATGGGCACAGCTCCCCCTTCCAGCAGCCCGATGTCCCAGGGCTGGGTTTCCAGCTCGCTCCCAGCTGTTCCCATGGGTTTATCAGGGCTCTGCTGCCCGGCTCTGTGCTGAAGGCTGAGCCACAGGAAGCCCACTTAAACAACCAAGGCACCTCCACAAATCAGTCTGACCCTGCATGTTTGTCTCGCCAGCTGAAGCGCTCTGTACTGTCCTGGTGAGCATCCGGCGACAGTAAATCACAAGTGAGCTCAGAAAATGCAGCTCATGCACAGAAACCTTCCTCCCTGCCCGCCCCGACCACGGAATAATAAGAGGCACCGGCGTTCTCTTTAACCTGAGATCTTTACGAGTGATCAGCAAATTCAAGAGGCCAATTAAGGAAAATCAGCACTTCATTAGCTTCCTGAAATGCAGTCACCGCTGGAACGAGAGACAGCAGAGCTCAGCACGGTGCTAACCCTCGGCCAAACGCAGAGGAGTAAAACGCTCCAGTCGCTGTGGGCTACAGACAGGGAGAATTCGTGGTGCTTTTGGGAGTCACTGCACGAGGGACTGCGAGGGTCAGCAGCTGGGAGTCTCTCCCTTGCCAGCATCCTGCCAGCTCCCAGGCTGCAGACCAGCTGGGGGGGCAAAAAAATTAAAGGCATGGCTTGCTCGATGGTGTAAAATACTTCCCCACCACTTGTGCAGGCTGGCTCCTTACCATGGGTGAGCTCATCCTTCATCCCACTTCCAAACCCCTGAGCTGGTGCCCCAGCGCTGGGTCCTGGCAGAGCTGTGATGGCACCAGCACAAGCAAGCCCCAGCCCAGCTCCAGGCATGGGGAAGTCCATCTTCCCTGGCAAATGAAAGGGGAAACCCTGAGGTTAGGACTTGGCAGTGAAGTGAGACACCTCTCCCCTCCCTGCATCCCTTCCCTGGGTTATGGAATGCTTTGTTTTTTAAGACAGCCTTGCGAAAACGGCATAAAAATTTAATCACCCCGGCACAAAATCCAATAGCTGCTCTTCACACGCACTTCACTGCGATTTATTCTCCTGCTAAAGCCTTCACACTCACCATCCACTCACGGCAGCCCATCTGTCCCAGGGAAAATCAGTGCCCCCACCACCCTGGCCATTCCCACAGGGCTGCGGCACTGGGTCCTCCACAGCAGCTGCAGTGCCACACAGGGTGGAAGGGCTTTAAGTGCAAAGAGCTTTTTACACCTCTGTGAATATCGCTGTCAGCGCAGTGGGGGTCCAGGAGCATCTTCCCTAGGCTAGACTGCCCCAGGGCAGTGATATTTCCTGGGCAGGAGTCCCTGCAGGCTCCCAGCGTGTTGCTCCCAGCCTGCCTTGGGCTCCAAGGGAAAATTTCTCTGTGGAAACTGAACATGAGTGATGAGACACCCAATGCTGCAAGCCATGGGCTTTGGCTCTTTACCCTTTCCCTGGACTCGTGCTCAAGGAAAGCCATGACATTTATCAGGAGAATATCCTCCAGTTAAAACCAGAGACCCTGATTCTGTTAACAATCTGGCAATGAATTAATGACATTTTCCAGTGGAAAAGAAATTGCAAAAGTCTCCCGGGAGCTTCTGATTCGACCCAAACAATCTGTCAAGTCAAGCCGACTGGAGCCTGCCCGCTCAGCAGCTCGTGTGGCTCTGAGCTCATCCCCAGCCCAAGGAGCAATAAATAAAAAGCCAGGAGGATGATAGCAGATGCCAGGGATGAGCTGGGGTCTCTGACTCCAGCAATACCCCTCAAAAAGAAGATCTGAGGAAGTGGAGATGCAGGTTTTCTGGAGTTCAGTGTCTTGGGTAATGGGTTTATTTAAAATATCAATATTCTTTAAAATATCAATGAACCCCATGGCAAGGGTGGAGGTGCCACAGCCCTTCCAAGCCTGGACTCCATCACCTTCAATTCCAGCCCCATATGCCAAACCACTCTGCTTCAGCACAGACATCCCTGGCCACTGTATATCAAGAAAGAAAAGATACTTAAAGCAACAGATAGCTGGAGCTAAAGGAGAGATTATCATTATCCAAATTGCCTGCTCCTCAGAGAGAGCTGGGTAAACTTCCAGGGATGAACAGAACCCATTTCCCTGGGCAGCAGGGGGATGCTCTGTGCCCCCCTAGGCAGGACGGCTGCGCGGCAGTACCGAGGTGAAGGCCTGAGGACCCCTGTAGTGTAACACCCCATGGGATCCCCACAAAGCAGGAGTCATCCTGGGAGAGGCTCAGAACAGGACTGGGGCTCATTGCAATTCCTCAGCAGCATCTTGGTTGTGTTAGGATGGAATGTGAGTGCTGAGCAGCCGAATGCTCAGCTTATAACCAGCGAGATAAACGCTCATTTCTTGGGAAGCTCCGCTGCCCTGTCTGTTCCCACAGCCCGAGTTCCCTGATTTACAGTTGGAAAGTTTGCCTTGACTGTGCTCAGAATCATTAAGCTACAAACCCATAGACTAATTATGGGGCCCTGGGCAAAAATGTTAATCCAAAGAGCATAAAATTATAATGACTTTCTTGGCATAATTAGCCCAAACAAGATAAACAGTCCAAACAGCAACCACAGCTTTGCACATTCACAGTCCCAGCTCGACCCACTGCAGGATGGTGGTGAGGGGCAGTGGGAGAAGGGATGTCCTGCGGACAGGGAGGTGGGGGAGCTGTGACCAGCCCCCCTTGAGCTCATGCTGAGCACAGTGTGGAGCCATCACACAGCAGTGGGGATGTTCCCATCTCTCCCATCAAGCAGAGCTGCCCCACGGTCTGCAATTCCTCCACCAAACCCAATCCACCATCGGGGATGCAGGAAGGATGCAGTCACTGCCACTACCGTGCTGTGCATCCCTCCTGCCAAACCACTGCATGCCCACAGGGACTGCACACCCAGCATCATCTGGACCAAAACTTTGTCACATCAAGGCAGGCAGGGCTCTCAGATCTGCCAAACTCAGGAGTCACTTAGATCCCTGTGCCTCTCACCAGTCCCGTGCCAAGGGACCACTGACTGAGTCCAGGAGCCCAGGGAAGTGGCCTCAGACAGGGTCAGAGGAGCTGTTCCCAAAAGCACAGCTTAAGTGTAATGCTCGCTTTATCTGCATCTTTATTTATTGCTGCCTGGGAAGAGCAACACAAAAGCTAATTATTTGATAAAAGCTTTGGGCAGGGTATTAATGAGCCAGACTTCTAAGCAGATTTCTAAACCTCTTTTCTGTCTCCGCCTGCAGATCAGAGCTGGCTGTGTCAGAGTGGGTTGGGAAACACAGGGTCCCTTTCACGTGTGCCTGTGGCTCACCCTGCATGGCATGGGGACATGCCGAGCCTCCACTGTAGCACCAAAGGGCTGCTATCCCTTTTTTCTCCCTCCTGCAGGAATGCTAGTTATTCCTAGTTCCAGGGACAGAAGGAAGAGTTGGAAGACGATGGACAGCAGCTCAGAAACTGAGCATCAATCAGCATCTCCTTCCCAGACCCTGTTAGGAGGTTTAAAGCTGTTCACACCCTCCCACCAAGACAAGCCTTTGGACTCATTATGTCCCTATTTCCTATTTTACCAGACTACTCCAAAAGCAAAAAGAGCCATCTCGGAGCTGGCAGCCCCTCTGCTGTGCCCAAACTGCCACCACAAACAGAAGTGCCCCTGCAGCTCAGAGCCTGCAGTGAGGGCAGGGAACACACGGAGTGCTGGGGACACTTTCCAGTCCAGAAAACCCCACTTGGACACCTGACAGACCTGCCCCGTGGCTGGGTCAGCGTGGCGTTCCTCTCGCTGCCTCCCCTCTGCCCCAGGACCTACTGGCTTTATGGGCACCCACTGGAGCCGTTCCCCAATAACCTGCTGTTAAATTCAGCAGTAAATCCCAGCTCCCAGTTGGTTTTTGCCATTCCAGGTGACACCCTCAAGGTGAAATATTGCTCATGTTTGCGGCCACACTCAAGGAAAAGGTCAGACCAAAAGCATGCGGCTGGAAGGCCCGTGGAGGGGATCCCACCCCTCCTCCCCAGACTGCCTTTGGGTGCTCCCCAGCCCACAGCTGGTGTCAAAGCCCGCCAGCAAGCCTCAGGTCTGCCTTTTGATGGGAAAATTAAATAAATCCATCTCTTTTTTCCCTTCCAGTTCATCTCTGTGGGCTGCCCTTATGGCAAAGACACCTCCCACCCACTCAAGGCAATGAAACCGCTCAAACGGTTCAAAACCAGCATGTTAGCTGGAAAATTTTGCAACCACAGGATAATGGAGACTATCTCCAGGCGAGCAAGAGATTAGGAAGATAAATGACATCGATAGAGGGTATTTTAGCCCAAAGCAGTTTTAAATCAATTCAAATGGGAAAGTTTTTGTGGGCAGATGTGCAGGTGCTAGGGCTGCCCACGGGCAGGGTTTGGCCATCAGCTTCAGGGGGAACATTGGCCATTGCTCCTGGGCTGCTGCAGGGGTTGGAATGGATCCCTCCTGGCAGCACAACCACTGAGCCAAAAATTACTCTTACACTGGAATATTTATTGGCTGAATAATTTTAATTTCCACTTAATTGGGAAAATTCTGTTGAAATTTAATATGTCTTGAACCAGCGACAATCTCAAATAAGGACTGCACCTACACCAAACCAAGGCACTGCTCGTGAGCGAAGTGCATCTTCTCTGTGTGGAAATGCTTATTTTTCCCAGCAATTAAACCACCATCAACACAAAAATCAATGTGTGTGCACATGCTCTCCCTCCCATCTGTGCTTATAAAGCTCCCCACAGGGACACCCACCCAGCAGCTTCCATACGCCACCACTCCTCTTTTTTCAGTCGAACTTCAGGGTTTTTTCAGGACGTGACACATGAAAGAGTAGTGCCAATGAAGGGGGTTAGCAACATGAAAAGCCAATTCCAGATCCTGTGAGCACAATAAAACGCTCTTAAAAAAAAAAAAAAAAAAAATCTAATCAAGAACTTTTCCTTTCTTCCCTTTTTTCATTTTTTTTTTTTTAAACCAAGGACGGTAGGTGATGTGTATAGTCTCAAAAGGAGATTTACTAGACACCGCTGTGACTAAGGCAAGATGTAATTAGAAGAGGGGAGGAACATTTATCATTTGCCAGAGTGAATTAGGTATTTCGACTTCTCAAAAGAATTGAACACAGAGGGTGAATTTTTTTCCAATTTCTCTCACATCTCCAATATTATTAAGTTCAGCTAGAAAACACTTGAGACAAATTGACTCATCTGAGCCCATCTCTTCATAATTGCTACACATTTTAAATTGGCTTAGTTAAATGAACACTTCACATGGTGGTTGACAGGCTCCGTTGTCTGGGTGCAATATTAAAAATATCAAAATCAACACGAGAGCTAGAGCAGAGCTTGGGGATATTGCCTTTCTGAGCACTGGATATTGCTTTAGCTGGACTGCAGCAAACAGCTACAACTTCAAAGGTGTTTTTAGACATAGATTAAGAGATACTACTCCTTCCCCATTAATAGTGAAGCATTTTTTTCCTTTTCTGTCTACTTAGCAAGAAATTTATAAGCTCATGCTCTAAACTGGGCCATCAGCCATGGGTTGTGTATGGAAACCATCCCTATAATGGTTGTTCGCTTTGCCAGCCTCCACAGAGCGCAATGCCCTAACATAAAGCGCATTTCCAGTTGTTTGCACGGAATAAACTCCACTCCCAGCAGGCAGGAATCTCAAGGTGCCTGATCCTACCCAGCTTTTTATGGCTCCAGCCCGTGTTAGGAGCTCTGGGGTAGAGCTGGAGATGCTCAGCATCTCCCCAGATCCCAGCAAATTTTCTCTCCCTGCTCATTTCCTCCGCGTTGTTGCGCACGTGAGAAGTTCCACGGGTCTCAGCTAAAGGCTACCGAGAGAGTCAGGCAGAAGGGAAGAATTTGGGTCTGTGCTTTGCCAACGTGATCTCAGACCGCATTTGCAAGACTCAAGAGCTTCGTGAAAACCCAAAGCCAGGCAAAATAATTGCTGATACAAAAACATTTGAGCAGCTCAGGCATGCATTAGATAAGGGATCTTGTTTCTGCTCCCCCTCCCCTTGGCCTGCGTGCTTCCTTTCCACATTGTTTTATCACGAATAGAAAATAACAGCAGAGACAGAAAGGCAGAGCCTGCCAACAGTGTGATTTATGTTGGCTTTGGAGCTGAAACACTTGATAAAGCATCCAAAGCCTTGGATGACTGAACAGGGGCTGCAGCAGAGCTGGGTACCAGTCCGGCCTCTCGCTGCCCGTGGAGCTGGCAGGGGAGGAAGGGCTGAGGGCAGAAACCCCAGGGATGAGCTGCGACCAGAAATGCAGCAGCAGTGGCATTGGGCTGGGGTTTCCCAACCTCCAGCCCCTTGCTGCACCCACAGCCACCTCAGCTGGAGCCCCTGAGCCAACACAGCTCTCTCTACCCTTGGCAATGACATGGGGAACTGCCTGCTCAAAAAAAAAAAGAAGAGCAGGTGGAGCACCACCCACCCGGGTTATGAGGCTGCAGCCTGGTGTTGATAACAAATATCACTCAGGGTCTTGCTATAAAAAGCCTCAAAGATGGAGACCACATGTCTGTGGAGGGATGTGTCCACAGTGGGATAGAGGCTTTGCAGCTTCTTAGCCCAGCTTGCTGCAGAAATGCAAAAATAACCACGGTGGCAAATTTTTTCACATGACTGGGATGGAAAAAAAAGGGTTACCAGAGCCCAGTGTGTATTTGTTCATTCCTATCCCGGCAGTGAGATTTCTCCCTTATTTAAATAGCGTCTCCAAGGCTTTACCCTTCCTCATCTAATAAAGCAGCGTGTCAACACCAGTTCTGCATCACAAAATGAAGGGCACTCAGCGATTCCCCCACGGGACAATTAAATAAAGAGAGAAGAAAACAAAGGATCATCTCTGCCTGAGCAAAGACCTCTCATCGCACACAGCACCACGGGGCCGGGGGAGAGGGATTCACCCGCCTGCTGGGGCACATGGGAGTGCAGCTCGAGGAGAGCAGGGCTGGACAGGGCAATCACAGCCTCTAAATCCACCAAATCAAAGCTCAGGGCTGATCCTCCGGGTGGGATGGACAGGGGACTCTGGCAGCAGCTCTGGGCTGCCCAGTACTGGTGCCCTCACAGGGATTGAATCAGCAGCACTTCGAGGCTGAAAGGGGAATTTGCTGATTTGGAGCAAAAAGGCACAGAGCCAAGCAAAACACCTCAATTTAGTGTTGGGCTTAGCAACCCTCATCCTCACACAGCCTGCCCACAGCCCCACCACATTTCCCTTTCCCTCCCGCAGACATCTGCAGACAGGAGCACTGATGGCATCCCTGGGTTTAACATCACACTTTTAAAATTCCGGTTTGTTTGTTTTGTTTTTAAGAAAAGACTCGAGTGCTTTTTTTAGCACATCTCCATTGAGTTGCTTGCCCAAAAAAATGACACTTGGAGTAAAGAGCTGTCCTGAAACATCGTGGCTGTCAGGAAATATGGTGCTCATATCCCCTTTGTAGAAGAGAAGAGAATGTCTCCTTTAAAGAGCCTCAAAATTAATTTAATTTAGAATGGATTTCACATTCGTATTTGATGAATTAAAACCAGTGTGGTTTAACAACTATGTAATGGGGTATATATATGATCTGTTAAACAGGTGTTTGAGGTTTAGCAATTATCTAATAAGAGACTTATACATATTACAGTAGATAAACTTCAATAAATATGTTCTTAATCAACCAGAGAGCACTCAACATACAATTACCATCCCTGCCACATCTTGTTGAAACGAGCAGCTGATTCAGAGCACGGCGGGGTTTTATGTGCTGCTTAAAAAACCCTCCCATGTCTCATGTTTGTGCTGCCGGGGTGAGGGGTCTCTACGCTTTCCCCCTGGGAGCTGGGGCAGCTCTGAGAGCTGGGCAGGAATCTCGGCAGTTGATTTTTCCCGTGGAATACCCGTGATGGGGATCCGTGTGACAAACCCTAGCTCCTGCCCTCCTCTCCCCATCTCACCACCCACTCGCGTTCATTCACCGAGAGAAATGGAAAGGAGTTCAGGGTGGAGATTTTTATCCTGACGGAGGGATTTGCATTAGGAGGTGTCAAAAGCGGAGCAATAGGCTTAACGTGCACCACAACACCCTGAGATTTCTCCCTGTGGCAAGCTGTGCCGGTGATCCATGCCGTGTTCCTGCCTCCTGGGTCACTCCAGGGAAGGATGGAGAACCCCCGTCTCATTGTGGGGTAACACTGCGATGTTTTGGCTAATTTGCCACGTTTCTAGCTCGGGTGTTAAATCTAATTAGCACATTAGTGCTGGCTTTCCCAGCTGTAAACAGCAGGGAAATCCCTGCTACCACCAGAGACAAATGCGTGAGGGAGGCTGCTGAGGCAACTCATCACCGTTCCCCGGAAAGCCGGGTTTCACCCCAAACCAGAGCACAATGACAGCGGATCGTCCCTCCCACTGCCGAGAAAATAAACACAGGCTGTTGTGCCGAACGGGAAAGCACCCAGAAAGCACCACTGGGTTCACAGAGTTTGTTTTATTTTATGCACAGACGTCGAAGAGAAGTTCACACTGGGTTTGAGTCAATGCTGGGACAGCAAAATCGAACGCACAGCAACATTGAGCCGACATCTGAAATCTCATCCACCCCTCCATGCTCCCCCGGGAGCTCCATCGGCCCCTCCTCATCCCACGTTATAACCGGGGAAGCATCGCCCGTGCCGGATTAACCCCCTCCCCACCGCGGACGTGGGGGGTTCACTGTCTGCAGCCCCTGCTGCGGATAATGGGGGAGGTTTGGGCTCTGCACAGACTGCGGGACCCCCCTCTCCCTCCCCCATCTGAGGTGCAGGAGCCCAGGGATGCGATGCTGCCAGCAACAGGCACAGCAAGGCGGGGGAGACAGCAATCCCCCTTCCCAGGGAATTTTCCTCTCTTTCCCCTTGACTGCACGAGATGAGCACATTTTTAAACACAGCATTAGTGCTGTCTAATAGTCAGCCTGCTCCGGCTGGGAAATGTGAGTCGCTCTCGTTGATTTCACAGCAGCCAAATGCACAGACACCAGGCGTGCCCGGGGGACACGCAGCTCCTCGGCCACAGCCTGCCCTGGCTTCATGATTTCTGCCAGCACACAGCGGCTGTAGAGCCCTCCATCGCCCTATGCAACCCAGCACAGCTTTGTCTTCTCCTGCTGGTACTTTTTTCCATCATTACCAGTGTAATTTTATCGATGACTGTATTGCTGGCTATTTAATTACTCCCTTTTAATCCCTTCGAGCAGATGAGACATAAAAGCAAAGGCCGTTAGTGACTCTGGAGCGATGTGCAGGGGCATTAGCCTGGCAGGCAGAGCAAAGCCCAGCCTGGATTGTGCCGCCCACCCACCATCTCCATGCTGGACAACCATGTGGGAAGAGGCATGCCGGAGGGAACAGAGCTTTAAATAGAGACAGCAAAGTGGGAAAAACAAGGAGGAAGGTGCCAAGGATGCCCCAGGGCCTGTTTCTACCCTCCCGAGAGCACCCCAGCCCAAACTCACAGGCAGCCGTCGCAAAAAGCAGCCGAGGGCTGAGCATCCTCAATGGGTTTATGTGCTCAGCCCATACAGCACCCAAACCCTGCTGTCATGAGGCTGTCATCCCCAGCACCCCTCAGGGGTGCCTGCTGTGTTCCTGCTGAGTTACAGCTGACAAGCTCAGGTGGAGGGAAAGCAAGAGACATTTGCTTCTTTTTTTAGACCTGAACAGAGAAGTTGTACAATTTCACCGCATAAATAATTGAGAGGCTAATGTGATCTCAAACTGAGCACTTATTAAATGGAAACGTCCCTGTTGACAGATGAATTCCTGTAAATTTTCTTTGGTTGAGCTCAGATGCCCATTTTGTGCTTCGAAGCAGATGAGGTCACCCTAGCTGGACAGCACACGCTGTGCCTGGCAGGGACCTGAGCCTTTGGAAAGGAAAAAAGGATAATAACAATAATAGTTGTAATAAAGGACTGAGATTTTAAAGGCTACACGATGGCGCGTACAGCTCAGTGCACACATTTGCTCTCCCTCTTCCTCAAAGACGCAGAGAGCATTCCCTGGGATGTCCCCAAGCAGCTGGAGATGTCCCTGGTCAAGGCCCCGTGCATCACCCCAGGGACCACGGTCCCAGCAGTGTGGGAGGGATGGAGGGGAAGGTCAGGACCCCTCCCAGATGGGCAGCACAGAGCTGCCCCCAGTGTGCCATCACCTCCCCCCATGCTGCCGCTGTGTTTATGTTCTGCCTTCCTTCAATTATAATTAATAGCGGCTCATTATCAGGAGGGGACCGTTTATAAGATTCAATTAGAAGCCATTTATTTTAATGCTTTTGAACACAAAATGAGTTTGATCTCAGGAAACATTTCATTAGCATAATCTTCCCATAACAAGATCATCTCCTGAGCTTGACATATTTACACGCCGGTACCAGGCAGAGGGACCGTGTCCGAGCGGCCGCAGCCCTGGGATGCCGACCCTGGGAATGCGGAGCTGGGCACGGCCCGGAGCCTGCAGCATCTCCCACTGTTCAGGGAATGGCATTCTCAGGGAAGGCCTCAGCAGTTTTGTGGGAGTTCAGCTCTCCCCTGGCACCCGCTCCCCATCACCGAACACGCGGCTCTCGGAACTGGCACCGGTGTGGTCAGATGCGCCAGAGCCGCAACGCCAGCGCTGAGCCACCAACAACCCTCTGCCCTTGACCAAGCACAACCCAGGGGCTGATGGCAAAGCTCCTGCTGACCCCTCCAGCTGGAACCCAGCCTGCTCCAGCAAACAGCTCTCAGCAGAGCTGTGCCATGGCACAGAGAGGGAATGAGATCATTTTATTTGACTGTTCAGCTTAGGAAATTTAGTCATGAAGCAGGAATGAAAACTTGTGTCTACTCCAAGTCAAAATGCTCAATACAGCATGGCCATTTTTTTTCCCTGGGGATAATCATCTCCGATTTGTTGCCCATATGGAAGATGTATTGGTTTTCCATACACCGGATGAGTTATGCATTTCATAAGCTAAGCTGTCCATATATTCAAAGTAATACGATATCATTCACTTATGCTTAAGCTGCACAGTGCACCACCATGTATTTTGGGTATAAAACTATGCCATGAACATATTCTTAAATGTTTGGTCTTTATCAGAGCCCTGTCTGGAGCTATTGCCTTCCTGAGAATGATGCTCACGGTGTCCTGCTACATCAATTCTATAAAACACCCCGACCTTGCCTCAGGCACGGAGCCCTGGCAGTGCCTGTCCCTGGAGGGGTCAGTTTGGTTTCAGGACACGTGGATATGGGGCTGCAGAGTGCAGAAAAGCTGTGCCTTGTTTGTTGGGTGGAGAGGAGCCCCCTTAGGCCAGGATCCACCTGACCCAGGGCTCAGACACCCTTCCCCAGGCCCGGTGCTATCACCACTGTTTAATCCAGGGGCAGGCAGGGACTGAGGTCCCCAGATCATTGTAAACGGACAAAGGATTAAAAAAGAATATAATTATTATTAGAGCATTAGCATTGGAGAGCAGGTGTGGGCAGTGTCCACTCTGCTGGCCCCTCTGCTGCCCAGCTCGGGCACTGGGCACGAAGCTAAACACTGTCTGCCCAAGATCATGTTTTAAAGCTGCCTAAAACACCAGGAAATAAATTCTCCCCCAAAGAATTTCTGATGTCTCAGCTCCAGATTATCTGCTAGTGCAGGAGGCAGTGCTCAAATATTTTAAATGTATGGGCCATACGTTCTGGGAAATATAACATACACAGCGAAAAAAAACACTGCCTCCCATATGGGCTTGGAGAAGCTGCGGATTACAGCGCACCGAGCCAGATGGCCGCTAACTCAATGCAGCTGAACAGGAATCTCTGGGCCAAATCCATCCCCACCACAACCACCCCGAGCCCAAAAGGCTTACGACATCGCTCAGCATTTGACTCCTGCAACGTGGGAATTATCTGCCACAGAAGTCAGTTTGTGACAGATAGCCGGAATCTGGCATCTGCAGTTGTTCTTCCCAGTCTGGTACAGGCCTTTTCCCCCTCCCAGCTGCTGGAGCCCCCCTGGTTGTCTCACTCATGGGCTGGGGCAGTTTGGGGGAAGTAGACAATGGGTTCAGAGGCACCTCATGGCACCAAAGCATTTCACGCTCACTCTTTAGGCTCTCCCTTAGTGGGGTGTTGGGTGCCTGTGATTTGGCGTTGACCACGTCACGTCACCACCTCCTCGGTGCCACTGGACACTCCCACCTCCACTCTGTTGCTTTTCCCTGATATTTCGGTCAGCATAAATGACCAGAAAAAGCTATTTTTGTGCTTAATTTGCCGCAGAGCTTGGGCAGTGAGCAATCTGCAAGCACCCCCTGAAAACCCTTGCCAACACCCACACCAGAACCGCACAGCACCTGCCTGCTGGTGGCCCAGGGCTGTGGCACAACCTGGGCAGTGCTGGCATGTCCAGGTTGCCAAAATTGCTGCCTGAAAGTCCCGGCTGTGCCCAAACCCTGGAGGGGCAAAGCAGTTCCTGCAGCCATGGGAGCAACAGGCACCTCACATTGACAGCACCCACAGTGGAATTAAGCAGCCAATTGCATGGAGGGATGGAAACCCAAGATCTTTCCTAAAAAGTGATTTCCTCGATACAGAAACGCACGAGATGCATTTCCAGCCATTACACTGTTGAATAACTAGCTCAGGAAGGAGGAAAGGCCAGAGCTCCCCAGCTGCCTGGGGATGCCTAGGCTGCTGGGACAGGCTAAGCTCCCTCCACCTTCACGTCACCAGCTCTTCCCTGGGAAGCCGGAGTGCCCGGCGTGCCGCATCCTGCCTCGCGGTTTGCCGTGACTCAGCCAGCAGCCTCCCCACAGCGGCACCAATCCTGCTGCTCTCCCTCTGCTCTCCCTGTGTTCCTGTCCTTATGAATCATTGGTCTGCAACAGGGACACCAGATGCGCTCAAAGATGAGTCATTTGAAGGAGGTGAAAGGAAAACCAGCCCAGCCACATATTGAAACTCCCTGGAACAATAAGGGGACTATGTACATAAATCACTTTATTTTGACTACGGCCATAATGCTTTGTTGAGAACACATCAGCTTGTGAAAAACTGCCAGGCCAGAACATTTCTAGGGATGGGGCAGCCACAGATTCTCTGGGAAACCTGTTCCTTTATTAGTGCCTTGGCCTTAAAGAAGTTGAATTTAAGCACAGCTCAGGGATGGAACAGATCCCTTGATGCAGTGCTGGGGTGCCCAGGTCCCATCCCTGACGTGCACAGGAGTCCAGGTGCTGCTGCAGAAGCAGGTGCCTGGGCTCGGGGACACCCATCAAAACCCAAAGAGAAACAGCCCACCAGCCCTGCCAGGAGCTGCTGCTCCAGCCACACCTGCCCACCGAAGGGAAGGCAGGAGCTGGGGTTAAAGTCAATTTATTTTGTGACACAGATTTAGATTATTGCCTGGGTATGGTGAAATTAGAGGGGCTCAAAGTCACCCCAGAGGAGGGGAAAAAGAGGAGAAAGGGAGATGGTGCAAAAGAATCTGGCCACGCATTTAATGAAGCAAAAGAACAGCTTCTCTCATTAGCCCATTAGTTTCATAATGGGGCCAAGGGATTTAATGGGATTTTTTGGAGTCTCATGAAGATCCACACCTTGGAACAGCCCTGCAGTCCAGCAGAAGAGGAGAGGGAATGAGCCCCTTGGTGCCCCATGCCCTGCTCAGAGCTGAGCCAGCACAGGGCCCTGAGGATCCCAGCCAGCAAAGGGAGCTCTGGCCATACCAGCCAGCACCGCGGTTCTGCCAGCTCATCCCAAATTGTTCACATTCCTCCCCTAATCTCCAGGCTGCCCATGCTGCTCCTCTCAGCATCTCCCAGGAACTGGGGGCTGTTTCTTCTCTGCCTCCCCAGCTCAAGGACATTTTGCAGCAGTCACAGAGAAAGCAAAGGATGGGACAGGGATGGATTAGGGGCTCCAAAGTGATGTGGACAAACACATCCTTGCAAAAAGTAATATCTTTCCCCCTCCAGCTAAAAACACCACTAAATGAGAGCAATCTGCCCATCCCAGACCCTCCAGCTGAGCAGATGTGTGGGGCACAGCTGTTTGCACCCTCAGCAAGGCAGTAAACACCAAAGCACAGCCCTGCAGCCCTTGCCTGCCTCCTGCAAGGAAATGCCAGGAGCAGAGCCATTGCCAGCCAGCAGGATGCCAGGATTTGTGTGCACCGAGTCTCCTACGTGGGCAAGACAGAAAGGAAGATGATTTTGAGCAGCAGAGAGAGGTACAGAGAGCTCTGAAATCCCTCTGGCTTCACTTCACCAAGGTCTGTGTTTAACCAAGCCAGCTCCCTCCCTGCCAAATACAAACATGATCCTCAGGGGAATAACAGAGCAAAGAATTTGGATGAAGAAGCTTAGGAAAAAAAAAAAAAAAGGAAGACATCCAATAAATACTTAAGGGAACAACTGAAGAAGAGATTTCCAAAAATTCAGAAGCATAACGGGTTGCTCTTAGGAGAAAGCCAGTTTGAGCTTTTCCAGGAGCCCCTGGCTGTTCCAGCACTGTGCTGGGACACCCCAGCAGCCTCCCATGCCCAGCAAGGTTGGCTTTATTCCTGAGCATGCCCACAGGTTACCCACCGACAGCAAACACAGAAACCACCTCAGGGCATGTGCAGCAGCTAAAAAAGCAGACCAAATTCATCTTGAAGAGCCCTGGAGGTCCTTCCCTGTGTGCTCCTGCCCTCCAGGCTGAGCAAACCTGCAGGAATTGCCTCATGCTGCCTGCGGGGCAGAGCACAGCGCAGCCTCGGCGAGTGCAAGGCCCTGGGGACAGCGGATAAGCCAGACTTAATTACCTCTCTATCTTCTTTTCTTAATTTTCTCTACTTCTGGTCCTCTTTTCTAGACCACAGCCACTGCTCGTCCCTGTGGCAGCAGGATGTGGCAGTGGCCTCCTGTCCAGCCTCACGTGGAGGGTGCTCTGTCTGCTGAGCACACGAGGGGCTCTGGAACATCGGCACCGACCCCAAGGCTGATCCTCCATCCCCAGATCCCACCGCTGATAGAGACAGATGGAAATCAGCCTGTGGGGTCTGAGCAAACAGGAGAAGGTGAGGAAAAGGGACTCTGCCCTCGCTTTTATTTCCTGGCAGCAGGGTCACGCTGCGGGTTTGGGGCATTAACGCTGCACCAGTCCTGATTCTGCTGCCCTGGTGCCATCTCGGGTCCCCCCACACCCCAGCATCCTCTGCCTCACGTGCACCCACTGAACAGGCCCTGAGAACTGCTGAACACCTGCATTAAATAAATTATGCTGCTGCAAGATTGATTCAGCTCATGGTCCTGCGAGTGGTACATTCACATCCTATTAGAGGAAGGAGAAAAGCCTCTCCTTCCCCTGGCCAGGATGGAGGAGCTGGGAGAGGCCCAGCAGCACCGTGCCTGTTCCCTTTGGCAGGGCCAGTGACTGCACTCAGGAGGATGGGAAGGGAAGTTTGTTTTCAAGACAGCTCCGTCCAGGTTCCTGGGTTTTCCAGATGGTTTGGCTGTCTGGGGATGCCTCTTGATGCCTTTCACAGAGCGAGCCCTCCCAGAAATATGGGAAATGGGAACTAAAGCTAAAGTAAAAGAACAGATTGCAAGAGTCTAAAAATACAGATGTGTCAAGAAATCGAAGGGTGGCTTTTCCCCTTCGCCACTATGGTTGTGGGACTCTTTTTGTAGCCAGAATACGAATGTGAAACGAGCCTTTCCCAAAATGTCTGAAGTTCAGAGCCTCTTTCTGCACTGGAAATTGCTAATTCAATGCGGCGTAGAACTATGTCCACAGGAAATGGGAGGCTGGAGGATAACCAGGGAATTCCTGGGGAGGGCATCCCTGGATGAGCCATGGCCTCCAAAGGGATGAGCAATTCTGCAGATGGACTAGATGGCTGTTGTAGGTCCCTTCCAACTGAACTATCCTATCCTGTTCTGCCCTGTTTTATCTGGCACCCCTGGAGCCATGAGTCCTCACAGAGACCTCATTTTGCACCCCCAGCCCTTGGAAAACCTCCATTTCCACGGGGTGTTTCCAGGGACACTGCCACTTCAGCACCAGCCCAGCACAGAGGAGAAGAAATGCTCACTGCCTGCTTAAAACAAGAAAATCCATACATGGTAGGAAAGTTTGTAAAAGGCAGAACCATTTCGATCTCAGATAGAGTCAGCACGTGATGGAAAGAATTTCCCCACTGGCAGGGCAGGAGAATCAATTTAAGGTGTTTATACAATGCAAAGCTCCCAGTGTATAATTATCATTTTATAGTCAATCAATTGTAATTCTGATCCAGAGCACAGCACAGGAAAATTAGCATTCAGGAGCACCTTTGATAAATTAGTGAGGATTACAGAGCCTGTGTTTGCAGAGATTTTGGTCTGGCACTAGGGGAGGATTTAAAAATGGCAAAGTTTTTGCCTCTGCAGCTGAATACACATGGGACCGAGGAATTTAAAGCTGTTTAGTTCTGGAAGAAAAGTAGGATTAAAGCTATGGAGAGGGCAGGGATCTATTCTGTATTTGATTAGGAGTTTTATGATGCAAAGAAGCTTTAGGGAACGCTTCAACTCTCTGTGCACGGGATTATACACATCACTGTATTAATTATTAGTATTAGAATAACACCTAAAAACCCCAGCAGCACGCAGAGCCCTCCTGTTCCATATATTTTGTGTTTCAGCCAAACCCAGCTGAACTGACCCAGGAGCTGAGCTGATCCCTGGGGTCTGGATACGGCCCCTGGAAGGGATGGCTGCACCCAGGGAAGGTTCTCAGGAGCTCCCAGGGATCCCTCAGCGCTGCTGTGAATCAGGGCAGCCCAAAGCAGGCGCAAGAGGAAGCTGTTTTCTGAGGAACAGTCAAATAAGGATGAAATTACCTTGGATCACCCCAGTGCAGCCACAAACCTTTCCCAAAGGAAATCTCAGGCAGAGGTTGATAAGTGTTTCCAAAAAAAGACTTTGCCTACAGACCTGACATCATCCTTTGCCCAGATTCCTGCAACAGGTCCGTGAGAATGGATGCAGCATTTCTCCCTGCGCAAATGCCACTTGGCAAAAAGTCAAAGTATCCTCAGCAGGGGGAAAAGCCAAACCCTCAAAAGGTTCGGTGGGCCTGGAATCAGTCAGTCCTTGATGCCAGGGAAGGTGAGACAGTAGGTGCAGACGGAGAGATGCTCACAGGACCCCAGCACTGCCCCCCTGCCTGATCAGATCTCAGGGATGAAATCACACCCAGAAAGCAGGGGGAAAAAAAAAAAAAAGAAAAAAAAAAATCAATCCAGAGAAAAGAGGTGTTTTTCCTGCCAGGGGAATGACTTGCCCATCTCACAGACCCTGCACGTGGAAAAACAGTTTCCAAAAGCTGCTGAAAAGAGAAGCTGAGGGTCAGGCTGGCACCTGGTAGGAGCGGGGCTGGAAGATGATGCCCCGGGAATGGGCAATACCCTGCACACCGCTCCTCATCCACCTGCCCCTCCAAGTCTTTTCTTTGGGAAAAGGAAGAATTTGGAACCCCCTGATCCCAGAGGAGCCAGGCGGTTTCCAGGCTTTTCTCCCCTGACCTGCCCCATCACACGCCTTCTCTAAAGTGTCTTTTAGCAGCACAATTAACAGACAAAAATGGATAGGGAGGGGAGGAAAAAAAAAAAAGCAGCAGCACAAGGGGCCCAAGCAGCAGCTGGGTGCAGGGACTGTGCCACCAACACCAGTTCCATCCTTGGGGAAGCCACTGGGCTCGGGATGCAGGGAAAGGAAGCTGCTCTGTATGCACAACCCACCCTTCATCTGCGCCTTCTTTATCATGGTAATACCGGGAGCCCAGTCTGGTGGCAATAATCTCCTCATTCTCTGCCGTTTCCTCACGGGGGTAAAGATCATGGAGCATTAACACAACGGATGTGCACTTTGAACCAGAAGCTGTTCCCTGGGCTATAAATCAGTGCCTGCCAGTGCAGCACAATGGCCCTGAAATTAATTACCCTGTCGCTTTGCCAAAGGGAAAGCGCCTTGTGCCGCTGCGGATGCAGGCACCAGCAGGAGCACAGCCCTGGGGATGTGCCCTGGGGTGCCTGGAGCCACAACTGGGGCCCTTCCTGCCGGCCAGGGGCAAATTTTGGATACACATCTCCCTTGAAACCTCTCCAACCATTTGACTGTATCACGGATGGTCTGTCCTGCTCCCTCCTCATCCCCATGATGCTGCTGCAGCTTCAGGAGAGCAATAAAAATACCAGATTGGGCCATGGAGTTCAGTCGTTCTTCTTGGGGTAAATCCCCATGGTTTTCATCCCTGTGCTGATGGAATCAGCTCTCCCAGAGAAATCTGCTTTCCACAGGCTTGAAGACAGCCTGCAGTATCCAGGCCAGATTTACAGGGAGTGCAGACATAAAGAACGAGCTGAGAGCCAAAAAGGGCAGGGAAGGAATGTGTTCTTTTCATTAAAACCTACAAAACACAGGACATTTCTAACCATTCTCAGATTAAAGAGTCATCCACTCTTTTTACACCTTTCCCATAATTTCTCAGAGGCAGAGAGAAAGGGAGCAGGGAAGACACATCAGGTCTGAAATCTGGATGATCTCTGGGGGTCTCTCAGATCCCAATAACAGTTGGAGATTGTTGCCCACTGGGGTTTGTTGCCTTAATTTGCCCCTCTGCAGTCACCAGAAAGTTTCCCACAACCATGGGACGCTACTGCATCCCCACATTTTCCCCTCTGACCTTTCTGGCTGTAGCTCTCTGCCAGCACACACCCCTCCAACAACACACAGACCCCCCTGGTTCGGCCCTCACTTGCCAAATTCCATGCCCAGGAACACAAGGTGGTGCAGTGGATGTGCCAGCAGTGCCAGGCAGGAGCAGTGCCCAGCAGGAACTCGGCTGTGCGGAGCAGGGTTACCCCTGGGCTGCTCTGGGGGATGCTCTCCCTCCACAGCTCCTGCTGTCCTACGAGATGCTATTTATGAGAAGCACAAACCTGCTTTCCCTTCCCCGCAGCCAGAAAGGTCACATCAAGCGAGTGGTGAAGATTTCCAACTAGAACAGACTGTTCGGGGGTTGTTTGCAGTAAATTTTCTGTTTTCTTTTTTTTTTCCGTACATCTTGAAAATTGGCACAGCAGAGCCCATACACACGCAAGGCTCAGTCCTTGACTCACATGAGGCACAGGAAAGAAAAATGCATTTGGTGCCCAGTCCATTGAGAGCATCTCCTGCCTGACTTGCAGATCCTCCTCTCTCAGCCACTACAAACCCTCACCTCGGCTCTTCCCGTCTCGCCCTCAGTGCCAGGGCTGGCAGTGCCACCCGTCCATCTGCATATCCCAGCAGGACGGCGGCTCCTCCGAGACAGCAGCTGTGACCAGGAGCCGAAAGCATCGCTGCTTTCGGGAGCCACAACAGCAAAACTGATGTGAAAATGAGACCTAAAAACATTGGTGCTAATGGAAGGGAGAGGTTGTACAGCGCAAATAAAAATACGATCCAAGCCATGCGGAGTAAAATGGCAGCATCCATCAGCTCTGAGGTGTTTGCTGGCAAAGCAGAGGCTCTGGCTTTTCGTTTCGCCACCATTACAAAAGGGAAAGGGGAAATTACAGCACTTTTTCAGCCTGGCTTCCTTCCCGCCTGTGCAACTCATCCCTCTCTACTAAAAGGTGTAAAAGGACAAAGAAAGATGAAGTGACCGACCAAAACACAGGCCACAATAAAGCAAGTCCATTTATTTAGGAGATATTTACATTTTAGGAAAGAAAACTAAAAGTATTCCAAAGAAACAGCAGTTTTTAGCTGCTGCTCCTCTCTCCATCCCTGCTGCAGCCCATCACTGACAGCTTGATAAATAATACCCTGCATCCCTTTACACCTGGATGAAAGCTAGTGAGGCAATGCCTCTTGGGAACCTCCAGCTCAGCTCTGCTGCTCTATGGCATAATGCTAGCCATAAAAAATTAAAAAAGAAAAAAAAATATATATGTATATATATATAAAGTCTTCCTTGGGAAATTAGGATAATAAAGACGGAAAAGCCTGAGAATTCACCATAGCAGAACCCGCCAGGACGTGCCAGCACCAGCTCCTCCACCAAAACACATTTTCAGGGCAATTCCCCCAGAAAAACCTCTCTCCCTGTCACTTGCTATCACAGCATTAATTATTTCTATTCTGACACTCCATAATTGGGACAGAACCCAAAACATTTTGGACTCTTGCAGGAGAATCTCTAATAGCTGTTTATAGCTGATATGTTGGAGTGAAAATAAAACCCCTGCGCTCAGCAAGGCGAGGAACATCTCGCCTCGACGTTGCCATTTTTAGCTCCCCGAAGGTACACGAGTGCTCGGAGGCAGAGCCTGGGGAAGGGCCCACTTGTCATCCATGGAGTAACTGATATTGATGGAGGAGAGAAAGCCAAAGTCCTGCCTGTCTGTGGGGATGCTGTGACTGCGAGTGGAGCATCTTCCCAAAAGAGACCTTGCGTTTAAAACAAACCCTGTTTTCTTTTCACTCCTGGTTGCACATCCTTTGGTGACCTGAGCTGCTGCGACCACTTTATGAATTACTTTTTTTACTCTGAGGGTAAATTAGACCCAAAAGGAAAAATCCTCGCTCACCACCGAGTTGGACCCGATGATCCTTACAGATCCCTTCCAACTTGAGACAGTCTACGATTCTAGGAAAGTTCTTGCTGCTGGAGGCATTTTTGGGGTGCAGAGGAGCTTCTCAAAGCCCTGTCTCCCTCCCAGGGGGTTCCATCCCTGTTCTGCACCTCGGGACTGATGCACCTCGGAGCAGCTCCCCGACAAGCAGAGCAGGTAAAGCACATTTTTAATTACGTGATTTTGGCTGAAGTTTTCATAACCGAAAGGCCCCAGAACAAGAACAAAAGCTTCCTTTCAGGCAAAATAAATGTTTGATGAGGTATTTAATCAAAACCAGCACAACTTTGAGGGAAGGGCAAAGGAATTGTGCCAAGAGGGTGCATTGCTGCGTTTTGGAGGACAATAGGGTCCCCCCTGCTCAGCACAAGGCTCCCTCGTCCATCAGGACAACATCCCCCCAGTGTCCCGCAACTCCCACCCCACCATTCTGGTTTTACGAGGCACAAATGATCAAAATCTGGGCTCTTCTCAGCCACCCACAGGACAGCAGGGCTGCTCCCAGGGAGGCCCCCACTCTGCAGAGCTGCTGAGCCCCACCAGCCCCTCACCTTCCCAAACCACGGCTGCTTCTTCCAAGCCCCAGCTCAGCAGATGAAAGCAGGGAGCTGACTGTGCTTAGAGGTGCCTTACACCTCTTCATTCACAGGAGAGGATGCTCCAGGCCCCTCGTCCTCTTCAGCAAGTGACCTATGCAAGCATCACCTCTATCCTCCCAAAACCCTGTCTCAAAGACCTGCCTTGAATATATATACCACAATTTTTTTTTCTTCTAATAATAAAACATTTAGTTCTAGGTCACTAAGCAGAGGAGATGGAAGAGGAGAGGGAGAGCTGCTCTGATCTCTTTTGCAGCTTTTTATAGAGAAATGTTCTGCTTAACTGCCTTTCTGGAAAAAAATTGTCCACAGTATAAATGGGGACTGGCCCTCAGCCAAGGCTGCCTGGCTTCAACCTGCTGGTGTTATCAGCTCTGGGGCTCGCTGGTAGCCAAAGGTAAGTGATAATTTAAAGGACTGGTGTAAAGACCCATTTTCCTGTCTGGAAGAGCTGGATATTCACAGGGGAGCTATGGTGACAAGCAGCCCCCAAAAACATCCATCTGGGGCAGACCCTGAGCGAGGAGACGGGGAAGGAGTGGCACAATCCAGCTCCAGCTGGGGGGAGCAAGGCATTGCCTGGAGCAGGATCCTCCCCAGCCAAAAGCACCACAGAGACACGAGACCCAGCTCAGCCCTTTTCCATATCCCCAGTGCCCTGGATCCACCTGGAAAACCAGCGCAGCTTTCCAGTGACACAAGGTCTCCCTTCTCATGTGAGTTATTAAGATTGGAAATATGAAGATTGGAAAAGACCTCCAAGATCATCAAGTCCATCACTAAACCATAGCCCCAAGCACACATCTGTATGTTTTTTGAACACTTCCAGGGATGGCCACCGTGCTTTGCCCCAAGTCTCAGCATTATTGTGGGAACAACGCTGGAGAAATAAGGGGAAAGGGAATACGTGGCAAGGGTTGGTATTTGGCTGGATTAAAAAGAATATGAATTTAAACCACTGGAAGTTCCTACGCTCCTATAGCAATATGCTGTAAAGCTTTGCGCACATTGATTTAGAAAAAAAGCACTTTGCTTATTTTTTATTTGGCATTATGAACCAATAAGAGAGCAAAACCCAAGTCATTACTGAAAAGCTGGCGCTCACGTAAGCCTTACAGAAAATGTCTGTCTCGTGGCTTGATAGCCATAACAAAAATGATTAATAATCTGCTGCAGACACTTATAATTGCGATAGCTTCCTCTTGTGAATTTAAATAGCTTTCTTGAATTACTGCCTTTGACATAATCAATAAAGCTGAGTTATTGCTTTATCAGCCAGGTCTGTATGGCAGGGGAAGAACAGAAACCTGGGGAGACAAAACCCCTCCAAAAATTCAAAGCCAGGGGGCTTGTCCCCAGCAGGGCTGGGCCACCATGGCCCTAGAACCCCTCCAGGCTTATTTATATCCCTTTAAACAGAGCTGACAGCGAGCTAGAGACAGAACGGGAACCCATCGCAGCCCAGCGGCAAATATTTCACGACTACGTGTAAACCCAACAACGTGTTTAACTTTTCCCATTCCCTATAAAAGGGCTCTTATTTAGCCTGAGAGGACTTTGAAGTTAAATACAGGGTCTTATGACATGCCAGGGTTTCAGAGGGACACAGGGAGGGTTTCCAGGCAGGATTTCTGTGCTCTCAATGTGGAAAACGGTGTGAGTCTGTCCCAGGGTAACCCATGCCAGCAGCACCGGGATGTGATGTTTCCCTGTCCCCTGAAAAACTTTTCACCGCAACCAGCAGTAAGGAGAAATATTGCGTTTTCAAGTTTCAGATAAAACCCAGAAATTGAGAGATTTTTTCCCTCTCCTCTGAAGAAAACAATATTTCTTTCCAACAGGAAGAAAAAAAAGCAAGAACTCATTTCAAGCTTTCAGGAAACTGCACTGATTTGGCAAAACCCTGCTTTAATTCAACACCCTTCTCCACAAGCTTCAAAGACTAAAGAAAAGCATTCCAAAGCCATCAACTAAATAACTTCAGAGCCAGAGCAGGAAGTCCTAAGGAGATGCTGTCCCCTGCCCCATCCCTCTCCACTGGCCAGCGTGACCAGCTCAGCATCTGTGTCTCCTCTGCCTGTGACAATGGCTCAGGATGGGTTTGAGCGGCACCAAAGCTCCTCAGCAGCCCAGCAACGCTCTGGGGACAGATTCTGCTTTCTGGCCCCATCCCACTGGGGTGGGAAGAAGCCTTAAAATGAGAGCAGCTAAAAATAATCCCCCTGAGGTCAGCAGTGTCTTGGGGAGCAAGTGGTCTCGCAGAGGAGATAGGTTTCCATTTCTGAGGCCAAACTAAATGTTGACTTTTTATTAGATTGAGTGGTTTTTTAGAGCTGCTTATCTCTTTCCGTGACAGGGGATGGAAACAACCATCCTGGTGAGACCCCAGTTTCAAATTTGGCTACCCATCACAGACAGATAATGAATTGACAAGATTTTCTGGTCAGATAAAGAGATTTTTCTTGTTTTCAAATTCATGCCTTTGATAAATTCTTTGAAGTGCAAAATATTTCCTTTTAATAAATGCTGCGCTATTTTAGCATTAATTTTTTTTTCTATGATAGTGCTCTGCTAGATCTGCCCAGAAAGCAAAAACACCCCCAAAATTAGGAAAAAAAAAAATTCCCCTGAGGTTAACAAGGACTTCCCATAACTCACTCTGAGTCTCTGCCCTAATGGAGATGGATGAGTCACAGGTGGGGCCGCTCTGAGAAAATCACATTTTTCATTTTGATAGCACCTTTTAACAGGAGCTCTCAAAGTGCTTGAAAACCCTTTAGTGCTGCTTCCCAGGCATGGGGCATGGTGGAAATTCCCCTTGAGAGGGCAGATCAGGGCAAGCCTCTGGGTTTTGTTTTCCCTCTGCTCGATGCAGCAAAACCCAGCCTGATGCCACCAACAGCCTCAAGGGTGCACGCAGGAGCTCACACCGCGCTCTAACATCAGCATCCTGGGCCAGTGTTGCCCTGCCCATGGAGAAAGAAATCCCCAAGCTTTCCTGGGATCCAGAAAAATACACAACAAAAAAAAAAAAATCTCACTACTGTTTTGCTTCATCTGCACTCTCAGCACTGTGGAGGAGCCAGCACAAGAAATATTTCCCACAGGATCATTTCTTTTTGAAGAGATAAATGAGCAAAATCTTGTTAAATTGAAGACTAGAGACAAGTATAAAGTAGGATTTTCCTGTCTAGGAAAAAAAAATGTTCCTTTCTCTTGACTAACCAAACTGTGCAGCATCTTTTCTTGTCACCTTAATTCCCCAGTCGATTCCACCACATGTTGGGAAAAGCCTTGCACAGCAGGAGAGCACCCACCACGCTCCCCCTCACATCTCTGGGGGTGGGGGGGAAAGGGGATTAACACACAGAATCAAATCCCAGTTTTAGTGGAAACCTTTCTTTAATTTAATCAGCATCACGGATATTACACTAGCGGCATGGTAAGCTAATACACAGGAATGCCTTTGCTGAAGAATTAAGATGATTGAGAAGCAGAGGTGACACAGCGGAATTGCTCGCAGAGGAGCTCAAGAGATGTCTGTGGGTTTGTGCAGCCCCAAGCCCAGGCAGTGAGTCCCACAGTGCCCGTGGAGCAGCACCTGGATGGGACATGAGGCTGAATTTGGGATCAGCATTTCGGGGAGAAGCAGATTCATTCTCTTACATGGGGGTTAAGCAGTAACACAAAGATGGGGCATGAAAGAGCCACCAAATGCCAACCCCTGGGAGGTCTGGCTTCCACCAGAGGTGGATGTCATAGAAACATAGAATGGCTCGGGTTGGAAGGACCTTAGAGCTCCCCTTGTCTCACCCCTGCTGTGGGAGGGACACCTTGCTCTGTATCTCGCATTGTTCCAAGCCCTGTCCAACCTGGCCTTGGACACTTCCAGGGATCGGGGGGCATCCACAGCTGCTCTGGGCAACCTGTGCCAGGGCCTCAGCAACCTCTAAGTATGAAATTTTTTCCTAACATCTGAGTCTTCCCTCTCAGTCTAAAACCACTGCCCATTACCCACCCACGTAAAAAGTCACTCTCTGCTGTTTTTTATGCTCTCCTTTTAAGTACTGAGAGGACATGACCAGACCTTGAAGCTGTAAAGCAACTACACCCCGAACACACGCTTGGTTTGGTGAACACGTCTGCCTGTGCCCCAAAGCAGCTCCTGCATTCCCAACACAGCCTCAGAAAAACTCCGGAAATTAAGAAAAATAAAGAGCCTCTTGCAGCGGCGGCTGCTGCCGCGGCAGCTCTGCGGGAACGGCAAGTGCTGGCAGCAGAAGGCAATGTTCCTGCACTAACACTGCAGCTACGACACCTTCTTCAAGGGCAAAAAGGAAGATAAAGCTCCCATCCCCAGCCCAAATGATTGACGATGGCAAGGGAAGGCACAGGTTCTGGGGAAAGGGAGAAAAGCGATCTGAAAACGCCTGGAAAGGGGAGGGGCTCTCTCAGAACCGCTGTGCAGGGTAGTGCCAGGCTGGATCCTGCCCCACACGGGGCCACCCCAGCTGGAGCCTGTGCTGCTCCCTAACGCCCTGCATCCTGGCTTGCGTTCTCACAAGGGAGGGCTGCCCCTCATCATGGCCTCCTGGCACCAGCAGCCTCTGTCTCTTCCTCCCCCCTCACTGTACCTTGTGGGATTGTGAATTTTCATTTCCACAATAAAATGATTTGAAAAGCAGAGGAGCCAGCTCCTGCTCTCAACTGCACAAAGGAAATTCCTGTCTATCTCTCAGGGGCTTTGCCTTATCCGTGCAGCCGTACTGGAGCTGCTCCCACCATCACCTTTTAATCGTTTTTAACTCTCACTTCCTCCAGCTCCTTGTTCAGCTGCTTCAATCACCAAATTTCATGATTTCCTGAGCACAGCAACAACAAACAATCAAAAATCTATTAATGCTGAAAATAAACCTATTTAAGGGCTGCAGCTATGGGACTCAGTGGTATGGAACAGCAGAGGAACAGCTGGCAGAGCTCCTGGCCCAGGGAAAGCCCTCTGAGAATCTTTGGGCACGCTGGCCAAAAATGGTAACCACATTTCAGAGAGTGCCACGATTTCTCTGACACGGCTGTGGAAGGCAGCAGGCAGGACTGGAGCAGGGATGGTGTGTGCATCAGCCCTCAGAGCCTGGATCCAGCTGGTGCAGCTCCAGGATGGGGCCATGCTAAAGCCCACAAGGTTGTTAAAATGATTGGTGCTGGTTTAGGTGATCCCAGCCTGGCTTTGAGCAGTGTGGTATAAACAGGGGTAAATTGGCTCTTGGGGGGACTTTTTGCACTGAATTCCTAAGAAAAACAGTTGCCTTGGCACCCTGCACCAGGCAGGGGTGTAAATAATCTTCAGGGGGCTTGAGAGCATCTCAGGGACCACGAGGCACAGCTCCAGGGTTAAAAGCTTGCCCTGAATAAAAGAAAAGCTTATGAAGGGAAAAGAACTTGTGGGCTTTTGGGCACAGAACCAACAAAGGTGTGGTAAGGTGCAGACTGAAGCAGAGCCCTCCAGCCTCCCACCCTGCCTTTTCCAAACGGAGGGAAAAACCAGTGGTGAGAAGAGCCAGTGAGCTGGATTTAGGAGAATACCTCTGAGCTCACGCATTCCCCTAATAAAGATATCAGCTGAGGATGGAGGAAGTCAGGGCTGAATCCAGGCCTTGGGGATGGTTAAAGAAACACGAGTGAGGGCTGGAAAAGCCCCAAGCATGGCTCCGGACAGAAAATCTGGAAGTTGACACTTTAGGTTTCGTGTCGCTGCTTCATGTGCCTTCTGCTGCACTGCCATCAGCTCTGGAACATTCCCATCTCTCAGGCTGAAACACACACGTGTGCCAAGCGGGAATATTTTAAACAACCCTGGCACCCAGGTGCAATCATATGTGGAATTACAGATGGAGGAAACGTGCAGAAATGACGATACACAGAGCCCTTGGCAGATCCCAGTGCCAAAACATTTCAAGGAATTACAAGCTGTAGGAACAGGCTTTTTGTAGTGTAAGAGCTCTCCTCTAAAGGGTCACCAGGGATCTGGCAGGTCAGCACGCACAGACAGCCAGGCAGAGCTCCGTGGTCAGCCTGTTCCCGGGACACGAGCCGTGCTTGGAAGAGCTGTCACGTAACAAGCACGTCTCCGTTTATTAACGCATATAAACATTTTTGCTTGAAGTTTTTATGATCACTTTAGTAACAAAAATGTTAACGGGACCTGAAGATTTGCAAGGCTTAACTGTCTGCCTCAGGAGGTCTCTGCAGGGTCCTGCTGGGTCTGTGACCTTTGGTTCGTGTCCCCCATGCTCCCAGTGAGGCACCGTGCCCTCCATACCCACACCGGAACCATCGAGGCCTGTCACAGTTCCTTCCCACAGTCACCCAGTGGGCTCTGTGCTCTCACAAGTGTATCTGAAAATCCTGGAAGTACCCAAAGTCCAAGGACTTTCAGCTTCTTGGGACTCAACAGGTCAGTGCCCCTCTGGCTCAACCCAGGAGAGTTAAGGGGATACCTAAGGAAGCAGGGTTTGGAAGGGGGAGGTTTATTTTTTTAAACCTTCAACGACCAAAACACCTTTTCCAAAGCTTGGCACTGTGACTATATCCTGGGCATGAGGGAACAGCCAGATGCCACTTGCAGCCCATAGAGGAGTCCTTGAAGAGCATATGGGGTGTCCCAGAGCTCCTGTCACCTGGCCAGGTGTGGGACAAAGAAGCAGCATCTGCCTGGTGACTGCCATCTCCCATGGACACATCTGCAATGGGAGCGATTCCTCCAGCAAACACCCACAGAACTCAAACCACAGGTTTAGAAGAATCCCTTTAAAGGCAGAATCAAGTAAAATTAAGAGATTCTTGACAAGAACCAGTTTCTGTTCCTTGGCTCTAGCACTACATTTGTGGGGAGACTGAAGATATCACCTGCTATATTAAGCATGATATGCAGCTTAATGGCCAAAACCCACATATCCAGCCTTCAGCTGCCTCACCCACCCATGCTCCCAGCCCTTAAATAATTTGCTCCCTTTAATGCTTTTATGTGAACTGGTTTTCAGGCATGGCAGAAATCCACCAAGAGCAAAGAAAAGGAGGAGGCAGGGTGAACAGGCATGTTTTCTAAACCCAGGAAAGCCTTGTTGGCAATTCAAGATAAACAGGCACCATACAAATAGAGAGCCAAGCAATGAATCCCTGGCTTCCCGCAGCTTTGGGACCTCCCTGCTGGAAGGTCACACTTGGGGCCAAGTCCCTGATGCCCCAAATCCGTGCCAACGTTGGGGAGCACGTTAACCCTCAGACCTCTGCAGAAACACAGCTCTCGCGATACACCAAAAATCAGGCACCCACAAATAAAGGCATGAAAAGCTTTTTGATTCCCACGGAAAAGGAAGATGCAGCATGAGGATGAGCCTCCATGGCAGCCTCCCGCAGGCCACCCCGTCCCAGGAGGATGTGAAGCAGCCCCTGCCAGGGCTTACACCAATTAATGGGGAGTAGAAATACAAATTGTTTAACCAGCAGCCGAGGGACTGCTGGGAATGCCGTCCATCTCCCCCCAACACCCAGCAGCTTCAGGCTGACAAGAGCTTAATTGCAGCTGGGGGGGAGAGAGGAGCCCTTCCCGCTCACAGCCGAGCTCTGCATCCCTGGAGGCATCTTCCCCGGCGAACGAGCTGCTTATTTAATAATCTGCCAGAGTCAGGCACGTTCCCAAGCCTAGCAAACACCTCTTCATTAAGGGGAGGGAAAGCAGGAGCTTTCCCAGCTCCCAAGCAGCAGCAGGGCTCCCACCAAAGCCCTTAACCCACACCATGCAGGACATTTTTCTCAGCCAGGGCACCACAGGATCTCCACTTTTCAGTATTTCACCATGGTGTTTTTGGTAGGCAATGGGCCAAGAGCATCAGCGCTGTGTGTCCCACCAGGCATTTGGCTACATTGGGTCATCCACCAAGATCCCCGGAAATGTTCAAATCTGGTTTGGACAGGGCTTTGAGCATCCTGGTCTAGTGGGTGCCACCCCTGCCCATGGCAGGTGGTTGCAATTCTATTATCCATAGCAATCCAAACCATTTGATGATTCCATGATCCCAGCACAGCCCAGTCCTGCTCCCAATTAGCCATGGGCATCCCTCCCTCACAGCCGCCACTGCCTGCACAGACAAGGAGGGGAAGCTGAGGGAATTAAGCCCTGCAAGCTGCATTAGCGATTTAACAGGGGGAAGGAAAGGACTGCAGGTAAACCTTAATGATATAAATGTAACCTATAATTAACAGTTAACATGCAGGGAAGCTAGCCCTCCGATGGAGTCATTGCTACCGAGGAGAAACGCGGTCATTTATATTCCATGTGGGTCCAGCAGCAGGCGAGGAAGCTCCCACACACTCTGCCAGCACTTGCATGTGTAAATAACGGCTCCTTCAAACGAGGGAAGGAATTTACAGCAAACAACATTCTGTGTGCTTGCTCAAGTATCTTATGTTTAAATAATAGGAGCTAAGTGATGCATTTCTGCTCAGGCACTAATCACTGCCAGGGGCCCACAGCTCCGTTAGGGAAATTGCCTTCTTCAATCATTTAGGACCATCTACGGCTTCTCTGGACCCAGAGCTGTTCATTATTTGCCTCAGTGCTCTTCTTATTCACACACGGGTTTTTGGGGGGGGGAAAAAAAAAAAAAAAAAAAATCAGAATTGGGGATTTAAAAGCCCATGTGTGGGTTGCAGCCAGCCTGACAGCTCTGGGCAGCTCTCAGCATTCCCTGCCACAGTGCTGGGAGGGAGAAGAACTGGAGGAAACACCATTCAAACCTCCGGTCACCCATCCCCGAGCCTGGGGAGCTCTGCAGTGACCTGCCAGCGTGGGTTGCCCAGAGCAGAAATAAAGAGCAGCTTCTAGCAAGTGCAGCAGCGTCTCTCCTCTGCAAGCACACTCAGGGCTTCCTTTGCCAACCTAAACATTATTCTAACCGCGAAACCGAGACCATAATCTGTGTCACGGTTGGAGACTAGCAGGTTTTTATAACCAAAGGTGGAAAACAAAAGCCCAACACTTGGTTTTAATATATCACAGCTTTTTCCTAAGCAGGTAAGAGGAGGAAATTCTTCCCCCAGGGCCCTGTGAATCACCTGGAGATAGCAGATCCTGGAGCAACCAGCCAGGGGTGGAGAGGACACGTAACCCACGCATGCTGTTGTACTTTTTCAACTGCTAAAATTTCAAGTGGGCATTAAATATCTTATTGAGACTATCAGCACTTACAATTTGTGGTCATTAAATGCATTTCCTTTATGTTTCCCTGAGGCTAGAACAAACCTTATTTTCAGCTCATTTGCAAGAAAACTCTCCAAAGACTATAATTTACCTGTTACCAACACCATAAATCTTTAAAATTAGTTACTTAACTGTTTGCTAATGATCATGGATGTGTTCCCTAATACAGCTACTTTTTAATTAGCTCACAAGAAGAAATTTGAGCAGAGAGGAATGCTTGGATTTTTTAACGGAAGTCAATGCTATCCCAAGATAACCAAGACTGCACTAAAGGGCCAATCCTCTTTGCCACTCCAAACCCAGCAGTTTGGGGGCAATAACCCCATCCAGGCTTGGATAGCTGGATTCAGGCTCATTTCAGCATCCAGGGCTGGCAGCACACACAGGTACACCGGAGCAGCAAATAACGCAATGAATTATGGAAAAGGCAGGATATCCCCATGACGGGGAGGCAGATGGGAATGCAAACAGCAGCCTGGGCCAGCGCAGGGACTTGGCACCAGAAGGACGTGGGGAAAGGCAATGGGACCAACAGAGTTCCCCTGCATCCCTGCAGCATCCCCTCCCCTTCCCCCATTCCCTCCAGAGCTGGCTACATATTGTTACGCTCACCTCCTGCACAGGGCAGCAGTTCTGCCTGAATTCCCACATTTATTCTTAATTACCTCGTGAAGAAGTCAGATATATTGACTGCCACCTGTTCGATACATAATTCATGTGCCAGGAGAAGCAATTTCCAAAAGTTCACCTTGCTGGATCCTTCCAGAGGAAGGGAAAGCAGGTTTTTTTCTGGGTGTCAGCAATCACATGCTGTTAGCAGAGATGGATCCCTGCACGTGTTACGGGGGCAGTGGATTTCCAATCACTGCTGCAAAACATGGGGGCTACAAATATTAGCACTCGGAGGCATTTTGCAAGGCAGACGTTTTAATTTAAATCGATGAGTTATTGATTCATTTTTCATGCGGGAAGGAGAGCTCAGTGTGTATTTCTGCCACTCGATCTGTACTTCTGATGACCTCAGGCATACAGTATAAACCTGATGTAAAATATTTCCTTTCCTAATAGGGAAGCTTTTATGGCCTTGGACCTGAGCGAGCAGAAAGTCATCTGGGAAAGGATGCCTGACTAGGAAACCATGGCAAGGAAGGTAATTAATGTTTAGCACATAGTCTCAAATTAGCCTATCCCTGAATAGGAAGGAAATGAATCACAAGCTGAACTTTTATACAGCCTCAGGGTCTTCTCAGACACTTACAAAATTTCCTGGTGTACAGGAGCTGATAAAGGGCTCAGATCCCCATGCCTGAAGGCTTGAGAAGGAGCAGGAGAACAAAGCCAGGAGGGAGAGACCTGTCACCTTTAGGGAAGCCACCCTATACCAGAATTTGCTTTTAGAAATAGGGAAGCTGGGCGGGGATTTTTTTAGGCGAGTATCTTCATTAGGAAGCTAAGGGACCACAAGGAAAGCTGGCTTTTGAGCTCTGACTCTTGAGAGCACAATCCCTCTGCAACTAAAAAAATTGCAGATGTCATTGATCCTGGACACTTCCTGATGGGAACCAAGCCCACGCCCAAGCTCCACCTGTGTTTCAGGCAGGGAACCCTGCCACATTCAGCTGCACAGGGCAGGATGGGGAGCTGGCACCTTTCCCTGGCAATGCAGAGCGGGAAAGACTGCTGTGGATACAACAGTATCTCTGCAGCAGGAACACTGCCTGGCTTTTGCAGGTAAAACATCCTTTTTCCAGCCATTTGCCCTTTCTTGAGATGATTCTCCAGCAGTGGCTGTTTCACCTCCCATAAGTTCATGCTCTCTAACCCTAAAGCCATCACCCAACATCGGCATCCAGCTGTAGTGCCGCAAGGGATGAGGATGTCCAGCCAAGGAACAGCTGACCACAGTCACCAAAGACCTTGTCTGACTGCCATCTCTCTCAGAAATCTGCACATGCAATGAAAATAACAGAAGTGCAGCCTTGCTGTGGAATGAGCTCTGAAGGGAAGTGGTTTTCCACAGATTTCCATGAGATACCAGCAGGTCTTCGCCCAGTCTGCGTAATTGCATTCTTTGAAGTCTGGCTCATAAACCAGCAACAACAAAAATCACTTTCATGTCTCTAATAAAGCAGAACTATAAAACCATGAGCCAGCTTCCAAGGAAAGCCGACCTGCGCGAATCAGGACACCAGCCACGGTTCGGACTGAGTGCCTGGCTGCAGCTGAGGACAGCAGCAGGAGATGGAGAAAGCAGCAGCCAAAACCAGCCTGAGTGGAAGGGCTGTGCTGGGGCCACATGAACCCCTGCCCCAAGGCATGGGGCATTACTTCAGTGCAGAGAAATTTTTGCAGTGCCCCTTCTGAGAAATACTGTGTTTTAGCCCCAAAAGCAGCTCCCACATCCCACCTTTGGCTGTGAGGTAGGAAAAGCTTTGTGCAGGTCAGCTGCCTCCTCCTGACCCGTACCACAGCCCACACGGTGCTCCCACAGCATCTGTGTCCTGCTGAACACCAGCAGGAGCTGGGGACCGTCAGCATCAGCCCTTTCTGCTGCACCATAGGGGTCTGAACCAGGACAGCAGCCCCAGTGCCTTCTGCCCCCTCTCTGTGCCAGCCTTTAGGGGCAGATTTTCTTTCCCCAAGTGCAATACAACACCTGGGCACCCTCTGCAAGAGCAAACTGCCTCCGCTGTGATAAGCAATGCAGAAGATTCTCTATTCCTTGGGGCACAGCACCCCAGAACCAGCCCCCTTGCAGCATGGTGGCCTTTATTCACCCCCAAACCCTTTTTCCATAGAGAGGAATAAGGTCTGAGGAAACATTTCCCCCAGCTGCCTGACAGGAGATGCCAGTGGTGCAGTCCTGGAAAAGTCCCTAACACAAAATCTTCTGCAAGAGCCCAGGCACAGGGAGCTGCTGCATTCAGGCAGCCTCAGCCGGGTGTTAATCAAGGCTTCTTGGTGAAGGAAACCGCATGAGGGGCAGTTTTTCTCCCCAGCACTATGGCAGAGCAGCAAACAGATGCCAGGAGATTTTTGCAGGTGAGAGGAAGAGCTACCAAACATCCTCTGGATCATCATTTTGGGGATGTTTGCAGAAGAAATCCTTCTGGTAATATTAAATGATAAATTATATGCCAATAACTTCCTCGGCACCGATCAGAAGGCATTTCAGAGACGAGCAGGAGATGGGGCCAGTCCTGACAGTGACAAATTGGAAGTGCCGGCAGACACACCGCCCTTCCCAACGAGACGGTGAGGAAATGCCATGTGTCAGCATTTACAAATTAAACCTGCGAGGCTGCCGCAGCCCCGCCAGACACCGCCGGGGTGCAGAACAAATTCCTCTGAGTCACTCGGGTTCAGAGGCGGCTCTCTCTGAAATTAGGCTGACTATGGGCTCATTTGCAGAGGGAAATGCAAAAGCCACATTTGTCATGCACTAGTGTCCCCAGCTGGCAGCAGGGCTCTGCTTTTAACCCCCTGCTTTCCTCTCCACAGAGCTTCCCAAGGGATAAGCTTTGGGCAGCACGCTTGGACTGAGACCCTGACTTTGAGGATTTGATGCTAAAGGACATTAAAAGATTTAACGCTAGAAAAGATATTTCAAGCCCGAAGCTCAGAACATTACTCCCACAGAAAGACAGGGATCAGCCCCAGGTCCCATCCTTGACAAAGAACAGGGGCACTTTTCACTGTAGGCTCACTGTGGGAAACTTCAGGATTGTGATTAGACAAGGAAAAGCAAGAAAAGAAAATCCAAGCTGTGCTGCTGTCAGGGACAAAGGCTGCTCCAAAGGCACCTGCACTTGCCAGCAGAGCAGAAGGACCCTTGGCAAAGCCCGCAGAGCACTCCAAAGCAGAGCTACCTCGCCAGAACACGGATTCCGGAGCAAACAATAGCTCTTTGTACAGCTAAAACACACCAGATGGCTGGTGTTGTGAGGGTCCAAGTTTAAGGATGCACTAAGCTGCTGTAGAGGAGGAGCAGGGATGAGGAACAGAGCAGAGCAACTCCGGGCTCAGCCAGAACTCCAGGTATGGAGCCATAAGGAAAAGGGCTGCAGAGATAACGGGGTGTAACATCCCTGCCTGCCTCATCGAGCAGCCTCGCAGGGAAGCTCCTGCTCTGCCAAGACCTACAAACACATTCAGTGCCCTGAACCTCCAAAGAGACCCAGGGGAGAAGCAGAGCCTCGAGCAGAGACGATTTACCAGGCTCCACAGGGAAACGCACCTCTCGTGTCGCACAAAAGCGGGATGGACATGTAGGAGAAGCAAAGAGGAGAAAAACTAGCAAAGGCTGATTCCTGGTGCGCTGCAAAGAAAATCTTCTCCCACAGAAGTGTCCTGTGTGTGCTACCCCCTGCAATGTGTACAGCAAGAGGGAATTATGCCAAAGTCAGCAGCCTGAAGGGAGGAAAGCACTAAGCAATGAGTCAGAGGAAGAGATTTTGCCTATAGATGGTAGAAGTACAGCAGAGAGACGTGGAGGGGGCAGATGGGGAGTGGAAAAGGCCACCACCACCAGATGAGGCAATGCAAGGAGCCACAAAAACTGAGCTCTAATGCAGGACAAGCCTGGGAGCTGGGCTGGAGACCTCTGCATTATACAAGGCAAGGCAGTAAAATTACAAGAGCCCAGCCAAACCCTGCATTCTGCAGCGCTGCTGTCATCGTCCCAGCGGGCACCATAAACCATGGAACAACAAAGGGAAGGCACAGGCGGATAATTTGAGTAGTGGAAAACCAACAATAAGTTATAACCAACTGAATTCATGAATCAAATGAGCCCAAAGCTGAAGCGAGCAATTCCTACAATAGAAAAACTAAAATTTGTGCCCACAGCTGTTAAAACCCAGGGACATCTGCCCTCAGGTTACCAGGGCATCACTGTAGGGGATGGAGCATTTTTTTCTGAGCACAAGTTTATGCTGGAAAGTGTGAAACTGCAGCATCAGCTCTAAAGATGTGAGGGTTGAACTCTCCAGGGACACCTGGCATTGAAAGGGAGAGAGGACACACAGGAGGAGAGAATCAGCTTCTGCAAGCACAGCCTCACCAGTGCAAACACAGCAACAGAACAGAAACACACTGTTTTCAACCTAAAAACACAGGCAGAGCTGCACACAGGCAGATGTCCAGCTCAGGGGGGTGGGTACAGGAGCTCTGCACAGCCCAGGAGAGTACCCAGCAGTGGGGCTGGAGCACGGCCAGCCTGAGGCTGGGTTTCCACTCTCTCATACCTGGCACCCAGCTGAGCTCACCCAAAGCAGCCTCTAAGGAGTTTAACACTTCCAAAACCACGCACGAGTTTGCTCCCTCACAACCCCAACTGTTCCAGGCCTCCAAAGACAGTAGCACCCCCATTCCTTAATAATAAAATCCTAAGTTGTTCTAAGCAACAAAACGTTGGTTTCCTGTGAATTTGTGCAATTTGTCCTGGCAGCCCATCCGTGCTCCCTGCCCACAACACAGAGCAGGAGCAGCAAGGATCCCACACTGCCAGATGCTGCTGGAGTTGTCAAGGGGCAGCACAATAAATCTCCTGCAAACCCCTGATTTCCGCCTGTGCCTCACCTTCCACCCCCCAAATCATGCATGCTATAGCTTTTGCCAAGCTGAATTCTTAGGACAGAGGGGGGGAAAAACTTCTGGTGATTTATTTCTCGACCTAAAGCTATCCCTTTCAGAGGAGGCCTTCCATGCCAAGTCCTAACAAAAAAAAAAAAAAAGAAAATAATAAAATCACATTCATTAGTCAGCTCACTTGGCTGAATCTGTAATAAGAATGTAATAAACTTTCCATATGTCTCTGATAAACTAGACAGCTTAAGTTATGAGCAGAAAAAGGCATCAATTTTTTAAAATGTCAAAATTTGCCATGAAACTTGGGCCAAGCACTTGTTCCTAATGAGATGGTGGAAAGAGTGAGATCCAAGTTTAGAGACAAAGGAGCTGGAGGAGGACGCACCAGCTCACCGCTTGCGGCTCCTTTTAAAGCCCTTGTTTTCCTCAGCAGTGTCCCTGGTGAGCTCATTCCCCTGGTGCTCTCAGCTGGCTCTCCCTGCTCCCAAACCAGGATGTGTCCCCATCTCAGCACAGACAGGAGATGCTGGTGACCCTGCCAGGACATCCCTCAGCAGCCCTGGCATGGAGGGTGCTCCAGGCACAGACACCCCCTCGCTGTGAGCAGGAAGGGTCGATAAAGAAACTTTGCATGCCCAGTGTAGGACTCTACCCTTTGCCCTCCAGCCCCAGGGATTTGCTGCATTTACATTCACACCACCCCGCTGCAGGAAGCTGTGAGACAATGACCTTTCAGGCTGACACATGTCCAGGGTCATTACCACGGGCTCAGCTTTGATGAAAACCAGCAGCGTGACCCAAACCAGCTACGCTCCTCTGGAAAAGTGTCTCGAGAAGTTCTGATATTCTCGGACGTGGCCCAAGGTGTGGCTCTGCAGGTCAGAGGCGCACACAGCCATGGTGGGAGACTCCCCTGGCACATTCCTGATGCTGAACCCTGTGGATAAGCTGTTTGAGGGATGGGGGCAAACTCTCAGTTTGGCCCCAGCACGACTGGTGCCCATGAATGGCAGCACAAGGGATGCAGATTTGGACTGTGGGGTCTATCAGACAGTCCAGGGCACAGAGACAGGACCCCAGTCCCCATTCACTCCTCTGGGATGGTGGGAGCAGGATGGGAGCAGGCTGGGATTGCATCTATAGTTATTTTGCAGCCTGTCCTCCTTGCAGGTAGGCACAGAGCTGGCCCTCACCCGGGCGTGAATCTGAGCACCATCAGCCTCGGAGAGTGATGGTCTTTCAGCACGTTAATTACAAAGCAGTAGGCGAGAACAGCCCGCCTGATGTTCAGCAGGAAATTGAACTGCACAAGCACAGCAGACGTATTCCTGCACAGCTCCCCTAGCAACTCTGGGAAAATTTCCAAATTCCTGCACCATTAACATTTAAGGAATCGTCTCTGAACTCTGGTAGTTAAACAGTGAGGAGAAACAAGACAGTGTAAATGGATTTGTTCGGTGTAGGTCAGTTACTGGAGGGGCTGTTTAAATCAGGGCTTGCTGCTTCACACTGACAGCAAAGGTCTGCCTCGAAGCACTTCATCATTTTGTTTTCCACCTATTCTTTTTCTCTTTGACCACTATCAGGCCATGGCAATACCTTATGGTCATGCCCTCCTGCTGCAGTGCGAAGGTGAGGGGACAGAGCCTCGGGTGAGAGCTGCTGTTCATGCCCACCCTGAGGCCACAGTGATGGGCAATCCACCAGGGTGAGCTGGTGGTCACATCCCAAATTCCTGAGTGGATCAGGCCAGGGGCCATGTGCAACCACACAGTTGGTGCCAGTGGGAAGGGGCTGCGAGCAGCAGTGCCTGGTGTGGGTGGCACACAGGAGCCCTCATTCCTATCACAGATCTGAAATCACCGCCTGCCCCTCCCCTGGCTCCCCCTTACACTGCACCAGAAGACACCTTGATGCTGTGGGCAGGAAAATAATGCTGTGATTTATTTCCCCACACATAGCAGCTTGACATCTTTATTGGTGTTTGCAGCAGGTACAGCCCTCGGCGCAGGAGCAGGACTGCACACATGGACCCTGACAGGCAATCGTGTTCCTTCAATGCCCAGCACAAGGTGCTCTGGGGTCTCAGGCTGCCCTGAGCATCCCTCACTTGGCATGAATCATTTCCTGGCTAAATCACCATCTGGCCATGCTGCAGGAGCTCGTTATGCCTCAGGCTGGGTGGGCAGCTACAGGGCAAGGCTTTGCTCTGGTTTTGTTCTCCAGTGCCCAGCTCACATGTGAGCTTGGCCTGGGTGCCCACTCTCTGAGGGTGAGTAGACGGTGATGGAAACTGCTCCTTTTCAAACAAGCTGGAGCTCCCTGGCCTCAGAATTTAACACCAGCCCAGAATATGCAGAATTTCTTCCCTCCCCTGTTTTAGTTAACCCACCCAATGCTATGCAAGTGTAATTATAAGCTCCTGATTCAGTGTCCTCAGTCCTAGATGGAGGATCACTTCTGCCTCCACTATCCTCTTGCAACACCATAGATTTGGGGCTCTCAACTGAAGAATCTAATTTTTAAATTTTTTTTTTTCCTAAGCCTGGGTCTGTAATTGTGCAAGCTGCTGGGCAGCACAATCCAGTATGCTCCAAACCATTCTTAAAAGAGAAATTCCCATGGTCCCAGCCCCTTCCTACAGGCAGCAAACAAGAGAAAAGTGTAAAACACCGACCAAAATGTACCCCTGTCCCGGCTGAGCTGCCCCCCCCCATGGGATGCACTGGCCCTGCCCAGCTCAGCTGAGGTGGTCAGATACAGCTGGGAGTCATTGGGAAGGGAGCAGCTCCCCCACTCTGCAGGGAGATCAGAACCACCCAGAGCTTCAAAAGGCAGAGTCTGCACCCAAAAGTCCACGTGCATCCCAGTCCTTATCCTGAGCCCAAGCTGCTGATGGCCTCTCGGTGCAAAATGCTGCACTGGAGGATTCACTGCACCAGTTCATGGAGCAAATTGCTCCTCCGGACACTGCCTGCTGCCACAGGGCTTGGATCCCTGCAGGCCCCTCAGAGCAGAGCAAGGAGCCCACAATTTAAGAGTATGTAGTGAGTCAAGAGTGTATAATTTTTAAGTTTACAGTAAGAGTATATAATGAGTCAAAATCACCTCCAATTAGTTCTTCAGGGATCACCCTGTGTATGAAAGTTTTGCTGCAGGCCAATGACTCTGCCTCTCCTGCAAAAGGCACGGAATTGTGGAGAGCACATGGGCAGAGGTGACTTTCCCCTCTCAGGGCTGGGGGCTCACAGAACCAACCATGCTCCTGCCAAGGAGCAGCTCCTGTGCAGGAGGCACCAGCACTGTCTCAGAAAAACAGATTTGGAATTTGGAGATGGTACAAAGCACTTGTATTCCTCTGCAGCCCTAATTTTTGCTGGATGTGTAATTCTCTCCACTAACAAATCCAGGAGGAAAAAAAAAATCCTGAAAGAGCTTATGTACACCCTCCTGGGAGTTTGTTTCAAGTCTAATTGCCACTTACACATATTCAATTTCAAGTGCTGGCCTCACAATTTCTCCCAATGCAAGGCAATGATGGGCAGCAGAGGCTGCTCCTCTCCTCAGCCCAGGGCAGCAGCAATTGCAGCAGCAGTAGCTTTCCAGCCGTTTGTGGGTGCCGGGATGGGGCTGAGGCTGCCCCAGCCTCTGCTGGAGGACCTGGATCCACAGACACAACCCAGGCACGGTGAATATTTATACTCAGTAGTGTTTCAATCAATGCACAGAGCCAGTGAGCTGCTCCGTCCTGCACAAGCCCAGCCCCACTGTTCAGCAGGGAACCACAAACCCTCTAAAGCAGTGTGAAACTGGGCTGGGAGCAGGCCCTGAGGTTAGCCCTGCATGGTGAATGAACAAGCAACGCTCCCACAGCTGCAGCAAGGCAAACACAGACCCAAAACGCACCCTGGCCGGGCAGGGCCAGCCCACAGGCAGCGCTGCTCGCCTCTGGAAGGAAAAATCCCACTTTCTGATGCACGCTCACACGATCCAGCCTTCCTGGATTTACTGTTATCTACTTCAAGTCAAAATTCCCCTGGTCAATACAGCTGGAAGAAAAGCCCATCGCTCAGCCACCCCAGCTCTCAGGCACGATGATGCATTGGCATCAATCACCAGGCACAGGAGAAATAAAAGCACTGGAATATTGTTGTTCCAGGATTAATGCCTCTTGCTGTGAAAACAAACGTCCCAGACTTGCCTCAACATTCATTTCGGATAAATGATTTGACTTCACCTTGACACTCCTGTAGCAGCGGGAGACCATTATCCTGAGACAATGTTTTATTCCATTGACGTTATCTCTTAATTATAATGTGAAGGATATCAGAGAGAGCAAGAGCCCACCAATTCCTCAGGCAGAGTTTCTGTAGTTTCTCCTGTCTGGATATCTGCGAGAGGTTTATTACAGCCGTTCAATGACCTGTTCCAGCCCAGCCTGCAAGGGGGACCCTGACCCAACTCTGTTGCAGCAGCCCTGGAAGCTGTGCCCTTTCACACAACCTCAGGACCATATATTTTTATCCAGCAGCAAGAGGCTTGCATGTCTGGTGGTTTGTGGGTTTTTTTCTTAAATTTCCAGAAGCAGGGAGCTTTTCAGAAAGACAGAAAGGTCGCTTGCATATTTTAAACTGAGATTTTTAGCAAGATTCAAAAGGGATTTGGCATTTATGATACGTCAGTTAACATTCAGATGCAATTTTTGGAAGGGATCACAAACCTTATGCTTCAGGCATTTTGCCAGTTGCTAACTACTGGCAGGAGACTAAGGAGGTGAGTTACATGCTCACCTGTGCTATTTTGGGGTTATTTCCCCCCACCCCAGAAACCCCCAGGAGCAAGCAAAGCCCTGACACTGCCTGTGGAGCTCAGCCCATGCTCTAGGGGCTGGGCTGTCAGCAACTCTGAGTGGCATTAATTATTTCAAAGACTTTGTTTTCCAAAACCATTTTGCAACGCAGTGAATAAACAAGAAGACAGGGAACCAAAGCACTCCCTCATCCTTGAATCCCTGAACCAGAACAAGCATCCCTGCTCCTGTCTAAGAGCCCTGCAGAGCACATTGCTGCTCTGGAAGAGAAAAAAAAAATATCAGCAGTGTTTTTAATATTCAAACTGAGCCAAATTAATTAGCTTGCAAGAAAAAATGGCACGGCATTTTCCATGGGCTGAGCTTTCTCTCCATCAGGGAGCACAAGGGCAGGCGCGGGTGCCAGCTCAGGCTGCCAGCAGCACCCCCAGCCCTGCGGGGCTGGCACACGGGCGGAGGTGCCCGCGCAGCGTGGCAGGAGGGCTGGGCCGGCAAGATCAGCTGTGACATGTTCAGCCGAGCAGGATCAGAGCGGGAGGATGGGGCTCATCATAACATCTTCATTCCTGCCCCGCAGCCATGAGCCAAGGCGTCTGTGCCGGTGACAGACAGTACTGCAAGTCCCCTGTGCGCCGGGGGCACAGCAATTAGCAGTGCCCTAAACACGCACGCAGGCTCTGGTGTGCCGCAGCCACACACGCTGGTGGGTAAGGACAGCCCCAAATAACCAGGAGCTCTCCTAGTGACAGAGCGACGGGGACGGGGTCCTGTCTCAGCCCCACAGCAGCACTCACTGCTCTCACAATCCAGTCATGCCCAGCTCTCCATCAGCAGCTTGAAACCAGAGTGTGAAGCTCTCCATAGGGAGCATGTGTTGATTTGTTTCACGATTTCCATTAATTACCAGGTAAATGAGATCCCTGCACACTCCTTGGGCACCTTGCCTCATCTGTTTGGGCTGTGACAGCTGCTGGAGCAGTAAGTATGTTTTCATCACATGATGCCTGGCAGTGCATCCGCTCCTCGCTCTGACCTCCGGAATCATCCCATCTGCTTTATTTCAGCATCCTCCCCTGGAATTTGTTCTCAGCAGCTAAAAATCCATCCCAGTGCAGGCAGCAGGGCTCTGAGCCCCTGAGGCTTCAATTAGCAGGGGGAAAGTATCTTGGAGCCTTGAGGCTGACTGCAGTTTTTGGGCAAATGACACCCGGAGTGCTGAATTTGGGACCTGGCACAGGGCTCGCATCAGGCTGAGCTACTGTACACAAGGAACCATGCAGATCAATCGCTGGTGCCTTCAGCTTTCCGCATGAAACCTTTCCTGGAAGGCCAATTAATGGCACCTAGTGCCCACTCAGCTGCTCTTAATTTGTAATTAAAGTCAGGCCACAGCTGAGCAATAGTAACCTTTTAGGGGAAGAAATGGGGAAGAGGGAAATAATCTTTGATTTATTACAGTGGAGAGAGCCACAGTCTGGCTGCAAGAAGGACTTGTGGAATCACAGGTTCCATGACTTAAAATCCTGTTAATCAGCTGGGACCAGGGAGGAGGCAGAGTTCCTTCTCCATCCCAGGGAATTCCAGGGCTGGAAAGCAAACTGAGTAGGGGAGGAGGTACAGAAGGTGCCACAGAGCAGCCCCAGTTGATGGGTGACTCAGGGAGGTCCTGGGCGATGCAGGCAGGGGCAAGTCAGGAGCACCCAGACCAAAGCACACACACAGGCACCTGGAGGGCACCAAACCCATCCCCAAACTGCATCCGTGGGGAGCTGCCCCTCCAGGTGAGCACCCTGCCCCAGTCCCACATGGAAACACACCTGAGGTGTCAGGCACTCTCCCGCCCTCCTGCCTGTAGTGATCCCAAGCCAGCAAGCCACCGCTCTGATTTAACAAGGATGATTTTTTCTGGGGCAGGGGGGTGTTTAGGATCAGTTAAAGGGGTGGGACATGCTCTCACCCCAGTCATTTACAGCCTGTGACATGCCCCAGTGATTTACAGGCACGAAGAGGGCCTGCAGCCCACTGGGCTTTCAAGGATTACTTAACACAGGATGAAGTAGATCAAATGCAAATGGTTGGATGGTATGTGAACCACTCCAGCCAGCCAGGGCTGCTAAACCCTCTGGTTTCTTTCACAAGGCTTTGAAATGGGGAAATGTAGCTTCAGATAATTTATTTGCTAGGGGCACTGAGGAGGGCAGGGGAATATTTATGAGCTGAAGAAAATCCACAAGGTATGTCTCCAGGGTTGCACCCGCCAGGACACCGAGCACTGTTTAGGTGGGGAGGGGGAATGTGATCCCTGCCTTCAGGCCTGGCTGCTGGGGAGAGGGGTCACCTCCTCCAGAGCCCCCAAACTATTCCCATCAGGTCATGAAAATTAACATTAATGTTGTAAAGAGAGCAACTTCTGGAGAGGGGGAAGCACAATCATGGGCTGTCTGGCAGCTCTCTGCTGGCAGGGACTGCTCCTCGGTCTCTGCCTCCCCATGGGGTCAGACAAGTTATTTGGTTACACATGGGGGATCTCTCCTGCACCCTTCCAGGATGCTCAGCACAGCTGGACCTGGAACAGCCCTGCCATGATGGAGGGGACTGAGTTACCAACATCAACAATTGCTGTCTGCTAAAGCAGTGCTCAAAAAACCCCTAATCATTTTTTATTTTTGTTGTCACTAACGGTGGTTTCACTGTTCCTCATGGCATCCAGAGCTCTCGAAACACAGTGCTCACAAGGGAGCTAGCTCAGAGAGAGAGGGGCTCAGTGTCAGAATTGGGGACACTTAATGGGGATAAGAACCATGGGCTGTGAACCTGGAAAACACCAACTTCCAGCCCCGGATGTTCCCATGCATCTGCTCTGCTCTGGTTACTACAAAAATGGCCCCAAGCCAGAGACTTACTTGGAAAAGCAGAGGAAGTCTGCAGCAAGGGGAAGAGGGTAATTCCTTGAAATGCTGTCTTTGGGGATGAATCTGCAGTTGCTGGAAATTCCTTCCCTGGAAGCTCAGTTGCAAAGCTCAGCTCTCTCCCCTCAGTGGCTTCCAGGCCTGTGCACTGTCTCGTGCTCAGCACTGTGAGTGCTGGGACATTGTGACCCACAAACCCCACAGTTTGTGGGCACGAGGTGAAGCCTCCTGTCTGTGGCACCGGTTGCTCAGGAGGCAATTTTCTACAGGAACTGGTCCAAAAGCCAGTCTAGATGGTAAACACAAAAAGCAGCTGGGTCACGTAGGGAGGTGGGGTTTTTAACAGTGCTACAAACAATGTGATTAAGCCCAAAAATGCAGCTTGATACAACCAGGAGCAGCACTCAGCAGCAACAGTCACAGGGGCAGACAGTGGGGATAGGAAGGATCACCGGGCTGGGAACCAGGCAGGCAGCCCCAGGGGTGTTGCCTGATGAGGATTGTCTCTACCTGAGAACAACAACCCTGTGGGGCTGGCAAAGCCCCTGACCCACTATCAGCTGCTGGGATGGTCCCTGGCCCTGCAGGACCCATGAAGCAGCTGGAGAAGGGCTGGGCACAGCTCCCAGACCCTCATCCTGCACACACCACACACATCCAAAGCACCATCTTGTGCCGCCAGCATCAAATCTGAAGCCAGTTCATGTCATGGAAAACCATGAACTTACAAAAAGGGGAAAATAATAAACTTTTTTAAAAAAGAAATCCCTCTAAAATAGCATTGTATGCCTATGCCCTAACCCCCAGGAACTATAAATTGAGGGATCAAACCTTGTTCCTCAAGGGACTGATAGCACCATTTGGTATCAATTTTCCATCTGACTGCTCCTTTTTAGGAATTGTTTCTTTTCCTCCAGAAAAGTCATGCTCCCAGGGAGCCACCAAACACAGGAAGCATGGATCTGAGCTGGCTTCATGTCACCAACTCTGAGCCCCACAGGCATGGATTGCAGTGGGAGCTCCCTGCTGGGCATCATCCCACATGGATACACACAGCAATGGGAAAGGGAAACAGGGATTCAATATGGGGCTGTGGTCTGGTTTAGCCCAACAGAGCTAAGGTTTGGCACATGAACAGCCATGAGCAGGTGGCAGTAGTAGGATGATTTGGGAAGCCCTGTGCCCACAGCAGCAAAGATGGAGCATCCCAAGGAGATGCTCTTTGGCAATGGGCTGAGGCTGTGGCTCTCACTGCCAGGACACGGGGGCACCTCAGCAACAGCTCAAAGCAAGAAGTACAGGGGTTTTGTTGCCCTTTTTGAAGGGCAGGAGAATTTCTGGCAGCCCTGGGTGGAGGAGCTTGCGCATGGACAGGCTTATTCCCAGAAATGGTCCAGCCCTGCCTCTGGTAACTGGCGAGGCAATAAAATTAAGCTCCTGTGTCCTCACGAGCAGGAGGTAAAAGGACACTTAGTCACACTCTTTCAATGAGGCATTAAGCACCATCAAGTTTAACGCCAGCATCCAACACACCCTTGAGATCTGAGGCTTCACTGCCAAAGCCCAGCAGCCTGGATTTGCTCTCTGCCGCCAAAACACACCCGAGATGGGTCTCAACACATTTCCACGAGGGGAGGGTGTACCCACAGCAAGGCTCACGCCGGAGGTGCCCAGCACTGTCCCTGGGCTGTGCTGCCAGGGAAGGGACACAGGAAGAGATCCCTCAGGCACCTCTAGGGCGGGCTGAGTGACAGCCAAGGCAGCAGACGGCTGCGCAGAGCAGGGCTGGCCAAGCACAGAGGGCAGCTCAGGGCCAGGGCTGCCGGGCACTGCTCGTGCCAGCACTGCGGCGCCGAGCACAAAACCCCTTCCAGCTCCGTGTCACACTGAGAAAGGACTTAAAACAGCACAGATCCCCACGCGCAGCCTGGAGAGCAGGGTCCAGGCTGAACCCCCAGTTCCACACAGGGGGGTGGCAGGTTTAAGCTGCCTGCACCCATCCAGGACCTGAGCTCTGCACCACAGCACAGCACGACACAGCAGAGATGCCCGCCCAGAAGAGGATTAAACCCAGCCAAGCACAGGAGCACAGGCAAACCCCGCAGTGCCCAGGCACAGTCCAGGCTCTCCTCCAAAACCACACGAGCTGTTTGTCCTCCCTCCAGCTATTTCCTCTCAGACAGAGAGGTTCATTGTGGCCAAATGGAAGAGAAACCAGGTACCACAAGTCACTTCATCTCCTCCAAGCACTTCTTGCCTGAATTTTGGGTCCTGCAGTCCCACACTGCAGGCACATAAAACTGGGTGCCCTATAGGTGCCAGGGAGAAAAGCACTTCTCCATCAAACATCACCATGCCACTCTTTATAACTGCAACCATTGCACATTGCTTTGTTTGTTTCTTGTGGGGTTTTTTGGGTTTTTTTAAGCAGTAAGAGCCACAGCTCTGCCCCAGGAGACGCATCTATCCACAACCGCCGCAGCACTAACCTCACTCGCTGCCGTGCTTTACTGGAGCATTTGGTCACTGCTGGAGGAGTCTTGCACACAGGAGACGAGAGCCACAGCTCAGGAACAGACCTAGATGCCATGAGGAGGAGCAGAGCAGTCACACACCAGAACAAAGACTCACTGGGACTCAAACCAGAGCCTCTTCTTCCCAACAGGTTTTTTACCCAGCACAGCTAATGATGGGCACCTGGGAGCAATGAGGCACAGGTGAAGCGAATAACATAGCGATTGCTCCTGGCGTAGGAGTGTTTGAACTGTCTCCTCAGCCCTGCAGCCCCAGAAGATGGCCAGGCTGGGGGTGTTTCAGAGAATGTGGGATGGAGATGCATACAAGGAATGGGAGAAGCTCCGGTGCTGCATTTATAAAAACATCCTACCCCCAGTGCAGATGGGGAGGGTTGTGTTATCCCTTGTCTGTCTTCCAGAGGAGACAGTGGAGCCTCTGTCACACAGTGGGGGAAGCAGATACCAAGCCCTGACAGTTCCCCCTTGGTGATGAAGTGCGTCGTGGATGGAGATGACCCGTTCATTTCCCATGGTTGTGCCAGGCCGGGTGAAAGGCAGCTCCCACGGCTCCGCACAGTAAATCGAGATTGTTGTGATGATAACTGAGCCTGTGGGGGCCAATGAAAATCCTCGGGAGAAGGAGAATGACTTCAACCTGGCCTGGCACAGGCGGAGGGAGAGTGTTGCACCAGGGCGTTCGGGTTGTGACAGCCCTGAACACCGTGTACGAAGGGAATTGGCAAGGGAGAGTGAGTCAGGGCCAGGGACGGACTCGGGGTTGTGAGAAGCATTTTAAAACGAATTGGAAAATTCACAAGCAGCCAACAAGGTGACTGAAGCACAGGAGGAAAGCAACAGGAGCGCTGCGTGCCGATGGACAGACACCCCGAGGGCACTCGGGGCCGATCAGTGCCGAGGGCCTCTGAGGGGGCCCGCTGCCCCTCGACTCCCCTGGGGCCGGACCCCCGTGCCCCGCTCCCCTCAGGGCTGGAGCCCCCGTTCTCCACCCGGGCTAGGACTCCCGTGCCCCGTTCTCCTCAAGGCTGGACCCCCCGTTTTTCCCCCTCCATGTCCAGACCCCCCGTACCCCAGCCCCG
>VZRN01000988.1:1786245-1806705 GCA_013397935.1 Dasyornis broadbenti | reverse complement strand
CCCGCCGGGACCTCCCCGGGCCCGCAGCGTCGCGGCCCCACAGCGCCCTCGGGCGGCCCCAGGGCAGCGCTGCAGCGCCGCGGTCCCGCCGAGTTCCCCCGGCCCCATCGACTGCAGCGCTGGTGAAAGTAAAGAGCTCTTGCAATGTGTTCTGCAAAAACACAACAAAACACCGGCCAAGGCTTGTGCTAAGAGCGGTATTCCCGTGTTTTATTTGTGTTCACTTGTCCAACTGCAATTAGCACCGTAATGTCATTAAAGCCTCTCACAGGGAGCCCACGGGTGGTTATTGCTGCTCTACCCTCTGGTGTCCCACAGCCCCTGCCCCACTCTCGGTTCCATCACCCCTGGCCGAGGCCGTGGGTGTGAGCTGCTGTTTGCCAATGGATGCATTCGGATTCAAGGCCAGAGAGAGTTCACAGCTGCAGTTTAAGAATCACTCCCAGTGGGCACTTGTGCCACGGAGATAACCCAGCATCACTGGCCCACAAGGGCCTTGGCCAGTGCTGTCATACCTGCAAGACACTCTTCAGGCTTGTAGAGGAGTTCAGCCCACGGACCAACATGCCACCTTTCCCCTTGTGACCTGGGCTGCATCATGGCTGTTTTCATGGTAAGGCAGCCAAGGCCCACTGCAGGACTGGGACAGGACCAGCAAGGAATGCACCGGCCCAGGAGGAGTTGGGTTTAGGCCCTGTGCACTTCCTGCCCAGTAAGAGAAATGGAAGGGTAAGAGGAAAGTATTGCCTACCCCACTAGAAGGTAACAAGGGTGTCCATGTCACTCACAGTGCAAGAAGTCCTCTGCTCCAAGACAGACCAGAGATTCTCTGCCTCTGTCTCATCCTTGCCAGGTGCTCCAGCACTGGCCCCTTTGGTTTTCCCAAGCTCCTGGCTGGAAGTGGGCAAGGCAGGTGTGGTAGACAACTACTGACTAGTAATTTTCCAAAAATATTCCTGGGCTTTGGGCTTCCTTCCCACTGAAGTGTGACCCAAGACCACCCATGCCCAGGTAACATCCAGCCCCACGTCACCCAACACACCATTTCAGAAATCTGCAATACTTTAATCAAACCCTGCTTAAGGTGATTGTTACTTTCATGATTGCACATATTCCTCCCTCTAAAAAGCACAAATATTTTCATTAACGCTCAAGGACAGGGTCAAGCTTCCCCCTTTCCTGTGGCCAGGAGCCACTGACGGCCTCACTGCCCAAAGCCACGGCCAGAAGAGCTGATCCTGGATGGCTGAGCAGGCAGCAGGGACAACTGCCAGGAGCTGAGTGACAGCTCAGATGTACCACCAAGCTTTTGCCAAGGCTCATCTCACGCAGTCACCTACACCCAGGAGAAGTTTAAGTAACAGGGCTGTGAGCTGGAATCATAGTGGACCACAAGGTCATGGCACAGAACTGGGGCTTTAAAAGTCACCACTGCTCTCCGACACATGCAAAGGCTGGAGCAACCCCAGGCAGGCTCCAGGTAGCATGGGAAGAGATATCACTGAAGTGACAGCACCCAGAAATGATTTGCAGTGTAGTCCAGTTACATCAAGTGGCAATAAAACTGTAAGTGGCTGCAGGACAGCGTGCCCCATTTGGTGAGATGAACAGTGGCTTTTAAAAAGATCACTAAATCCCATCAGTGCTACCTATACAAACCTCATTTATTTTAAAGGCTCCCATTAAAGTGCCTTTTATCCCTAGCAATAGGCAGTTTTAAATTGCAAATAACTTCTCAGATCAGTCATCTTCATTCCACCGGAGAGAGGGGCTGTGGCTCAGGCTGCCCCTTGGGGATTAAGGTTCTTGAATACAGTGTTGTCTGGACGAGGTCTCTGGATGAGCGGCAATGCTGTGCAGCAGGACTATCCCATGGCTTTGCCGTGCTGTGCAGGGTCTCCACTGAATTGTCCAGGACTTCACCTTCCAGAGAGCTCTGGGGATCCGAAGCAGGTGTGAACATGTCCCAGTGGGAAGCGTGTTCCCATGGGAACCGTGCTGGGGCGGGCAGCTCAGGATTCGGCATCGTCCTGGCTCAGGGTGTCGGCGTCGTGCAGGAGCGGCGTGGTCTCGGAGGAAGGGGGAGCTTTGCTCTGCGTGGCAGGGGGACAGGGGCTCTTCTCGGTGGCGCTTCTCTGCAGGGGAGGGACAGAGGTCACTGCGTGCTCACACCCGGTGGTGCCACCACATCCCCACCCCAAGCTTCTTGGACTTTCAGTGACCAAGGACCCTTTCCTTAAATTGATGATTTTTGTACCTCTTTTTTGTACCTCCTGTCCTACCCAAATGAGGTTATTTCCGTTCCTGCCCACCAACACCTGCAATACCACCCAAACCCCGAGCCTGAGGAGCTGTGTGGAGGAGCTATGGGACAAAGCCAGTGTGCTGCACAGCATCTGAGATGGGAGATGGTCAATCTTCTGAGGGACAGAAGGGCCTGAAGACCCCCAGGCAGCAGCTGCAGCAGACACAGGCAGCACTCATTCCTAGGACAACGGTAGGTGCAGCCTCTGGGGAAGGGTGGAAGCTGGTGCCTTCTGGCACCAAGATGGCTCCTCCTCACCTACAATACAGGTTCACCACCCTCGAAGCTGAGCAGGAGCCACACACGCCTTCAAACAGACCACGTGGGCCCTGACCCTAAATCACGCAAGAAGCCCAGGAGGAAGCAGCAAGTGTCAGGAGTGGGTCACTCCCTGCGGCTGGGGACAGAGACACCCACCTGGCCCTCACCTAGAGACTTTTGCTTGCTGGGAACATGGATTGGGGTGTTGTGGAGGGACTGTGAGGCTTGTCTAGCCCTTTGACTATTGCCCATTGCTGCTCCGGTGTGGGCACCAGTGACACCACCAGGAACACCTGGAAACTCTTTGGGCATGGTGGTGTTTGGTTGAAGTTTGGACTTGAGGATCTTGGAGGGATTTTCAGCCTTAATGTGTCTATGATTCTAAAAGCATCTACAGACCTCAGGTGAGGGGATACAGTCAGGGCAAGAAGGATGGTTAATATTCAAGGATCACCTCCTCCAATTTCAAGAATAGTCCACCCTAAAAAGCATCCCAATCCAGGAAAAACTGCTAGCAGGGCAACATGGATGAACCACGAGCTCCTGGACAAACACAAACACAGAAAGGAAGCATATGGAAGGTGGGAGCAGGGACCTGGCAGGAATATAGAGGCATTCTCCCGGCATGCAGGGATGAAGATAGGAAAGCCAAAACCCAACTGGAATCGAATCCAGCCAAGGATGTCAAAGGCAAGAAAGGCTCCTCCAAGTATCCAGGTGACAAAAGAAAGAGGAGAGAACACGCAGGCTTGGGGCTGAACGAGGCAGGGGACCCCAGAAACCAAGGGAAAGTCCAGAGCAAGGAAGATGCATCCTTGGTAGAAGAGGATGAGGTCAGAGAATACTTAAGTAACCTAGACATGCACAAATCCATGGACCCTGATGGGATGAGCGGGCTAATGTCACAGCAAGGCCATTCCCTGCTGTCTTTGAACAGTCCTGGCAATGAGGAGAGGGGCCCAAAGACTGAAGGAAAGCAAATGTCACTTCAGTCTTGAAAAAGATCAAGAAGGAAGAGCTCAGGAGCTACAGGCCAGTCAGCCTCTCTTCATCTTGGAGAAAGTGATGGAGCAGCTGATTCTAGGAACCATTTCCAGGCACATGAAGGACAATTGAATCATCAAGTGTAGTCACTTGGCTTCAGCAAGGGGAAAACGTGCTTGACCGTCTATGATGAAATGACTGGCTTGGTAGAGGAGGGGAGAACAGTGGATATTGTCTACCTGGACTCCAGGCTTTCGACACCACCTGCCATAAAAACCTTATAGGGAAGCTGATGAAGTAGGGACTGGATGAGCAGGCAGGGAGGGGGACTGAAAACTGGCTGAACAGCAGGCCCAGAGAGTTGAGCTGGAAGCCAGTAACCATCAGTGTACACCAGGGGTCAATACTGGGTCCATTCCTGTTTAACATCTTTATTAACGATCTGCAAAACTGGGAGAGTGGCTGGTACACCAGAGGGACCTCAGCAGGCTGAGAAACGGACTGGAAGGACCCTCATGAGGTTCAACAAGAGGATGTGCAAGGTCTGTCACTTGGGATGAACAACCCCACACACCAGCACACACTAAAGGTCACCCAGCTCTGCAGGAGTTTGGCAGAAAAGGACCTGAGGATCTTGGGGACACAGAGCTGAAGGTGAGCCAACTGTTTCCTGGGCTGCATTGGAGTGTTGGCTGCAGGTCCTGGAGTGATCCTTCCCCTCTGCTCAGCACTGGTGAGGCCACACATGGAGTATTGTGTTCAGTTCTGGGACTCCCAGGACAAGAGAGATGGAGCTACTGGGAAGAGTCCAGCAAAGGACCCTAAAGTGCTTATGGGACTGGACTGCCTCTCATGTGAGCAAAGGCTGAGAGAACTGGGACTGTTCAGCCTCAAGAAGAGAAGGCTCAGGGGGATCTCCCCACTGTAAACAAGTTTCTGAAGAGAGGGTGGAAATACAGAGCCAGGCTCTTCTTGGTGGTGTCCAGGGACAGGACAAGAGCCAAGGGGCACTTAAACACAGGGGATTCCATCTGGACATTAGGAAATACTTTTTTTTTTCTTTTTCTTTTTTGTCTTTTTCTGTGAAAACTGTAAAAATGGAAACAGGTTGCCCTGGGGAATCTCCATCCCTGAAGATATTAAGAGACATCTGGACATGGTCCTGGGCTAGGTGACTCTGCTTGAGCAGAGGGATTGGGATAGATGACCTCCAGAGGTCCCTTCAACCTCAACGACTCAGTGATACTGTGTTCCTGTAATACAAACCCAGATATTTTATACATCAGAAATTCCCTCTTGAAAGCCTCTCTGCTGAGGCTCCCTGCATGCAGGGGAGGGGTGACACCCACCAGTGGATTACCTCTGCTACCCCACAAGTTTTAACCCACTCAAAAACTAAAAAACTTACCTGTGGATCTCAAACACTCCGAGATGGGGGGGAAAGAGGCAAGAAAAGCATTTCCTCCCACCAGTCCTACTTTTCCCCCTGATCCCTGCTGATATTATTAGGGCTGCAGGTCAGGTACACCAGGAGAAACAACAAGAGCATGCGCTTGCAGCTTGGTTAAGTGCCAGTATTAAGACACCTAAATTGCCCCAAATAAAGCCATGAGACAACACCGTTCCATCAAAGCTTGCCAGGAGGGCATGTCTGGGAGATGTGGACAGCAAACGCTTCATTTGATTGGTTTTAAGTAAAGTTTAATCAAATCAGGATGAGAGAAACGCGTTTTACCTTGACTGGGTACCCACCTACAGTCTGGCTTCCCGCAACACCGTCCCCTTAACCGGAGGCAGCTTTTTGGCAGAGGTGGCCTGGTTTGCCTTATTACTGTCTGAGCTCTTTTTATTGCTACTCCAAAATAAAGAGCATTTTTCCTAGAAGACAATCAGTCTAGTTTATGGTGCACTTGGACACAAATTTCATGAGGGTTCCAATTTTCGGAGGAGATTTGGAAAAAAAAAATCACTGTTTAACTAGAATCTAGTTATTAATGAAGATTTCAAAATTTAGATTAAACTAAGTCCTATTTAAGATTTTGTTCAGTGTCAAGCCAGTTTTAAAATGGTCTGTTTGCCTTTTGAAAGTGTCACCACACAGGCTTTAGGCCACAATGGCAGAGAGCTACAACGTCTGGGGGTGTTTTACCTCCGTACTGATTACACCTTTTTAGAGCAGCGAGCCCCAACAGATGCATTTCAAACTGGCTCCACTATAAACTAGACTAAGATTTAAGTGTTTCACAGTACCTCATCTGCACTGGCTCCAGAGCACACTGCTCCCTCCAGAAGCCAGAGGCACACAGGACACCTGAGGGAGGAGCTGGGTTCAGGGAGACCTTCACGCTGGCAGACACGTGAAGGTGTGGACAATGTCCCTGTTCAGTGTCCCCTCTGACATGGCCTGTGGCTTCGAGAGGCAGAACTGTGCTCGATTAAGCAATCAGGGCTAGATCAGCAACACTTCAATCAAATGAGGAACACACCTTGGCTGCAAATCGCTGTCTTCCAGCTTACAAGCTCTTATCTACTCATTAGGCAGAGTCGTTCATGTGTCCTACAGCTTTCTTGGAGATTTGTAAGGTCATTGAAGCTTTTTAATCACTTCCCAGGTAGTGAGGCACTTCCTGCCCTTGAGTTTTAGTTCTAGCACTTCATGACTCTTTTGGCTGAGCACAGAAATACAGCTGGCTTATGCCTGGGCTTGGGATATTTCACAAGCAGATATTCAGTCGGCTTGAATGAGTTTAAAATCCAGCTTTTCTCCCTCACCCTTTCTGGCATGGTTAAATCTCTTTGATACCAGGAATTAAGACTTGCACAAAGCAGGGTGAGGAAATGGCAGCTCAGGGCTGCATAAGGTGTTAGAAATAGCTGCCCAGCCCTTTTTCTGAGCTGCTGGGGTCCTGCAGCAGAGTGCAGCCTGTCTGCCAGCAACCACCCACATGTGCTGAAGTGGAGCAGTTCATCCCAGGACCATCCTGGGAGCACAGTAAGGGTTTGCTGGTGAGCTCTGGGCTCCGTGCTGGGCCCTAGCATCACACCCACCCTGCAGGGAAGAGTGTGGAGGAACAAGGGGATTTGGGATCATGTGTTTAAGTCACTTAAGTAATTGTAGACTTGTTTAAAATCCAATTACATGATACTATGAGAACGCTGGCACTATTTAAGGTGGGTTTGCACCGGTGTTTCAGTAAGGGCAGTAACCAGCTGAGCAAAGGCAGCCCCTCACACAGGCTTCCCCTCAGTCTGCTCTCATCCCAAGCATTGCCTTTCATCCCCACAAGCAGCTTCTTCACCTCTGCAGCTTTAGAGCCACCTGACTGTAGTGCAAGGCTAAATCAGCTTCCTTTGATATAGGGTTAGGGTAGGGGGTGAGATCTCTACTTGGAGAACTAAAACTTCTCGAGAGCTTAGTGTTATCAGATCACTGTGGAGCCAGAGCCACAGATCTGCACTGAGTGTCTGGGCTGTTTTATATTCTGTCCTGACAGCTCAGCTCAGTCTCACCCCACTGCCCGCCCCATGGCCCAGCTGCCAGCTCCCAGCAGGCTTCAAAGGTCTGCACTTCTCTGTAAGCCCAGATCCACAAAGGCTCTGAGTGTTTCACTTCCAGACTTCTTTGGAGCAGTTCGCACAGAAACCAAGCACGTTTCAAGGAAATACAGAATCTGTGCTGGGCTGAGAAGCAGCCACAGTGGCTGTGTCTTCTCTGCAAGAACACAGCAACTGCATTTCACTTAACAGACTGTGTTCAAACAGCTCCATCCTCTGGAGAAGGCTCTGTTCTGACTGCAAAACTGTTGGGACCCTGCAGAGATGCAGAACTGTGCAATGGCACAGACCTGCTGCTGCCTTCTACAGAGGCTGGGCTGATAAACTAGGCTTGTTTCTTCTTTAGCCGGGTGAGCTGAGAAATACCTCGTCCTCCAGGAAGCCACTTTCATCACTGCTGTGCACCAAGAAAGCCAGAAATGCTTCATGCTATCTATTTGCAGCCCAATTTCTAGATGGCTAAGGAAGTCCTGCTGCTGTCTGCTGGCACCATCAGGAGATTGTTGGTGGCATTAGCCAATGTTTCCTCAGACGTGTTAGATTGTCAGCCCAAACTACATCATCTGATTAAGTCTGATTTGACTAAGAGCATTTCCCATCAGGCATCAGCAGATTCTTACCTTACTCCTTGCCATGAGCACAGCTGCTGAGATAATGAGTGGGACACTCAGCCCAAGGAAGATGTACTGCACGTAGTCCAGCAGTGATGGAATCAGCACCAGGTTGTTGTAAAACTGCTTTAGGACTGAGCCTTCGATGGATCCACTCTGCTCAAAAAAGCAGAGCTGTCAGTGGCATTTCCCTCCAGTCCAGGGCTGAGACAGACCAGCTGAATGATTCCTCTCCCACCACCTCCCAGCATAAATTAGGGAATTTATTCAAGATTCAGTCAGGCTAAAAGCTTTTACTAAATAGCTGGAGTCAGCTGGACATGCACCCACAGCTGGAGGCTGCACTCCCTGGCCCACATGAGGACAGGGATGCTGGCAGCTCTGGCCAGGGCCCTATTTAACCCCACATCTAGGGCAGAGCCAGAGATTTACCAAGTATAGTGCAGGGTTTGTTCAGTTCAGAGGGATTAATGGCATAGCCAAGTATTGAAAAGCCTTCTGTTGGCGCTTAATTAGTCTGGCTGGCTTAAAGCTTTATCCAAAGTGGAGTTTCCCCAGCACTTGGTGATGGGGAAGCAGGAGAAGCTCTGCAGAATCAGGCTGAGGAAGGCAGCTCACCTCTGCAAACCACAGCAGCGGCAGGACCACTGGCTTAATTTTCCCTGTTTGACTGTGGGGGAAGAAAATGAAAAAAGAAACACACACTTAGGTTTATGGTTGATCAGGTCACAATTAGTACCATAATTCTTCCTAAGGGGATGTGTCTGACAGACTGACAGTGGCCAGGAAACCAGCACAAGGAGGTAGCAACCCCTGCTGCTCCAGTGAGCTGCTCCAGGTCCTCCAACCTGTGCTTTTCATGCAAGAGCAGAGCTTCTTTTGCCATGGGGGCTTACCTGCCCGAAGACAGCAGTAAGTGCCATCCCCAAACCTGGGTTCCAGCTCAGTGAACCAGAAAGCGAAAGTTCGTGTCTCAGTCACCACCATGGGGGCTGTCTGCAGGTGTTTGTCCCTCAGCCAAAGCAGCAAGAGCACACTCCCACCCTTGCTGGTGTTTAACTTCTGGCACCACACAGTTTGGTTATAGAGACCTCCTGTTTGTTTTCATAGAGCTGGAGGTGTCTTTCTGGACACAGCCTTCACTCCTAACCCTGCTGGCAGAGTGGGTCTTGCCCCTCCATGTTGCAGGTAACACCTGAGAGGTAGCACAGGGCAGGTGAACAGCTCCTGCCTCTCCAGGAGGAACAGTCCATGCCCAGGGACAGGGATACTGCCCAAGCCAAGCAAACAGGCAGCCACACTCAGCACTGCTCAAGGGTGGAACTTGTGGTCACTGGAATGGCTGATGCTTCAGCAGGAGCCAGCCAGCTCCAGCAATCAGGACAACTGGCCATGGTAAAGCTGCTTCATCTTTGGGGAGAGTAAACTCTGCAGTACCTCAGCATCAGCAGCACGCCCTGCTCAGGGAAGGGAGATGGTGACCACTTACATTATACCAGACACCTGCTTTATGTACAGGTTCAGCTGGAGCTTGATGGAGCAATTCATGGGGATGCCCGTCATCTGCACAGGAAGAGACCAATTCATCAGTAATCTCTAAGTGACTTCACAGGCACCAACAGACCCTCTCCAGCAACACCCCAAGACCATGAAATCATCACACTTCAGAGCTGATCTTGTTGACATCCATTAAGGCATGAGTTTCTCATGACTCTGCAGTTTTGCAAAGCATTTTTACAAGCAGTGAATTTTTTTAACTGTACCTGTTTGTACTCAGGAGCCTGCAGCTAGATAAGAATATAGTTAACTCTACTGTTATCAGTAGATGTTTGATACTGTAATAAACTTAATTAGATTTTCATAACTGCGATAAGAAAAGCAGTCACAACCCAATGTCTAGATAAGACACACAGTTTACCTTACCTCAAGAGGGAAATCGGGTTTTTGCTCGAGCAAACATCACTGAACATTTGGAAAAACTAACCATGCACAACACAGGCCGTGAGTGGATAATCCCAAAGTCCCTTTCCCGTCAGCAGCTGGGACAATGCCGCCTCAGGACACCCCAAGTCATCCCCTCTGGAGTGGTGACTTCACCCTCACACTGTAGGTGCGTGAGGGATGTAACACAGCAGCAGCCCAGTGCAAATGCAGTCAGCTCCAGATGGGCAGTTTGAGAAAGAGGAAGAAGCCAGCCCAAAAATGGAGGTGCCAGCCTGAGCCACAGCGTGATGTTCAGCCTTTGCCAGCCAGTTCTCATGGCAATGTGCGTTTGCAGATTTGGGGCATAGCTGGGCTGCTGCCAGATACACCTCCTGGTGTTATAGGCCTGAGTCAGTGGAAAGAACTTCACTGTGCTTATCGAAACAATTATGCTTATAATTAGTTCTGCAATTCTCTAGAAGCCAGGCTAATTATTCAATTAGTTTATGGCTTTGACATTTTTATCTGCACATGCCCTCGCCAGTCTTTGCACTATGGAACCTGTGCAAATCAGTGCCACGAGAGCAGAGTGGTGCCACCACTCAGCTGATGGCAGGGTCCCCCCCCATGCTGGGCTGGTCCCTGGGGTGAGGGGATGACCGTGGTGGGCTCACTCACAGGGTGCACATCGAGGAAAAGCCCGTGCTGGTCCTTGCTGGGGTGCAGGCCTTCGACGGCGTTCACCAGTGATGGGTCGGCGTTGTAGAAGTGAGGGTGGGAAATGAACATGGGTGCATCTGCATGAGATTAAAGACATCTTAAGCTCCTCCACACCCACCTAAGAGCTTTTGTTGAGGTTTTTAAGCCATTGCAGTACTTGTTCTGAGCAGGCTTTTATATTTTCTCCCCCCACCCAGCAAGTTCCTTCCCTTCCCTCCCCGCAGGTTATTCCATCGCTCTGGGAGGGTTAAGGAGCAGCCACCCTCTCCAGCCATGCCCCACACAATGCCACGGTAACTCACTGTTCCCAGACATGAGCCAGGACACCCAATCTGGACGGTCACTCCCGTGTGACGCACACTCAGTGTCCAAAGTTAACATTTAATTTGGCAGTTGCATGGGCTGCCTCTTCCCTGCTCCCCAGCCCAGGGGACATAACGCTCCCACTGTATCCTTGGGCATTCCCACAAATGCCAGGCTGTCATGGGCCTGGAGACTGAGGGAACTTTGGGCACAAGGGTTTTCCCTTTTTCCCTCATTGCCAAAATGCCAGTGGGAGTGCACACAGAGCCCAGCAGTATATTTCAGCACCTCAGCCGCCACTAGAGCTGATTTTCCAGACAGCCAAGCTTGTGTTACATCTCAAATTTAATACTGGGACAGGGAGGGCCAGGGAGCAAAGGACTTACTGAGTCTACAGGAGCTGACATTCTGGATGCCAGACTGCAGGCAGGGGCAGAAGCCCTCGTTGGGTGGATAGTCTGTGCCGTTGGCAAAGAGGGTTTTCGGTGCCACGAAGCGATAGGTGGGCACACCCTTGAACTTCCCAGACTGCTCGTACACCAGTGTCATGGATCTGGAAGGGTTTCAGTGGAGAAGGATCAGGATTAGCCAACAGGTTCCCAGCACAGAACCGGGCTCTTATCTCGGCTGGATAAGATGCAGTTGCAGTGTAACTTAGACTTTGAGATCAAGATAAACCCTCAGAGCAGCGCTTTGGATGGGGAATGAATATTTAAGCCTTCTGCTTTCCATGTTTTAAGCACATACAAAGAGTTGGTCAGGACTAGTTATGGAGAGAAACCACAAGCTTGTAAGTCTGTTTGCTATATCCAGGTGAGATTTGTTTAAAGGCATGTGGTAATCCCCAGGGCTGCTCTCCAAGAGATAATCCCCACTTTATGCAAGCCTTGGCTCTGAGGTGCTCCGTTACAGGGCATGGACACTGGATAAATCTCTTTTACAGGCCAGCTCCAGCAACAGGCTGCCAGGGGAGTGGAAAATTTCCCTACGTGACACGGCAAGACTTTTTTCTTGCTACAACAGGCTCTTGATGTTGTGCTGCAATGTTGCTACCAGCTGGTCAGGATTAATGCAAGTTTCCAGGACAAAAGTTTGCTCCCTTCACACTTGAGTGAGGCTTGCAGGGATCAGAGAACCACAGAATGGGAAAGTGGGTCACAGAGGGGACCCAGGACACAAGGAGATGCTCATTCCTACAGCTGCCTTCTGATGCCAGGACCAAGCATGGGGAATTGAGGGCAAGTTCAGCAGTTGCACGTGTGCCTCTTGGCTCTGCTCACCTTCCAGCAAGGAGGCAGAGGTTGTTGTAGCACAACAGCAGGATAAAACCTTGGTTTTTGATAAAACCTCAGCATCAGCTGCACGGAACGTGCACAGAGCACAGGAGGTGAGCCCTGCCTGTCCTGCAGGAAGGCAGGTATGCTCTTAGCCTACCAGCTGATGTTTGTGACTCTGGGTGAATAGCAGCTGAGGCAGAGGTTTGGGGAGAAGACACAGCACTGCCTGCTGAAGAAGCTGAGCCGCTTCCCCCACAGTTCCATGTGGCAGGAACCTCCTGTGACAACAAGAAACCAAGCTTGGTTTCCTCCACTTCACTGGAAGCCTTGCCTGGAAGCATGCTCTGTTCCAGAGATTTCTGTAGTTTTACAGGAACAAGTATGTGTTCAAACTTCAGTTACAGGTAAACTTCCCTGTAAATTCCTGGCTCCAGGTCCTTTTGGTTTTTGCTGATGTCTCCTGTGCAGAGGAATCCCTGTGCTATTGCTGAGCTCAGCTGCCTGTTTGTTCACTGAGGTCATTGTTCTCCATTCAACATGAGCACTTGCTTGTTTTGCAGCACTATCTACAAAGCCTGAATTAACATTATCTTCCCCAAGCTAGGGACAGGGCATTCGTGCCTGTTTCCCCTCCTTCCAGCCTCAGGCATAGGCACACACAGGCCGGCTCTGCAGGGCGCTTTAACCCCTGTGTGATCAGCTAAGGTCAGGGTGTCTTACATAAGCAGGAAAGGACCAAAAAGAAAAAAAAGCCAGAAGAAACAAGCAAACAAAAAAAAGAAACAAAAAGCCAGAAGAAAGACCCTGGAAATGGTGGCACGAGTTTTCCCCCTGACATAACTTCTACAAGGCTTTAGTCAGCTGCAAGAGTTCCGCAAACAGTTACAGTTGCATTTCCCTCTGACAACCCTTACTTCTCCTTCTCACTGCCCATATCTTATCTACACAAGATAACCACATCTGGTTATTTTCTACTGATTCAACGTGGGCAAGTTGGACTCCTCCAGTGACCTGGAAGGTATTTATGGACACCACAAGATGCTGATAATCAGACAACTACGCTGTTTGCAAAGCTCAGGTACTGCAACCCCGAACTGTAGCTGAACTTTAACTACAGAAACAAATCCTGAGCCCTCTGCGTCACTGCACGGGGCCTCTGTGTGTGCAGGATGAGTCCAGCGTGGGGACAGGCTGGCAGCTGTGGCCTCACCTGCAGGCATCAGGGCTGTAGAACTCCAGGGAGGTTGGGGGCATGAATGGTGGCCACATCTCCCCTGCTGTCCCATTAATCATGTTGCACTGGCTGCTTCGCCAGTAGTTCACCTGTGGGACAAATGTAGAGAGAAAAACTCAGAAGGACAAGTTTGCTGGAGTCAGCTTTGACCCCTGCATGGAATATCCACCACCCCACACTGCTCCCAATAGCAGCCTGGGAGAGCAGCATCAAAGATCTTTCCCATCTTCAGCATATTTTCCAACCTCCATGATTTGGCGATTCAAACATCCACCCCATTAATGGACAAGATCCACCTGTCCCAAGTGCTCCCCCAGAGGTTGTGTAGGTTCGGTTGATTTTAGCTAAGGCACGAAATCCACAAGGGAAGAGTAAAGCATCCCTTTCGTAAGGGTATTGAATGCCTTAAACACAGGCCACAGGAGCCTGAGACTTCAGCCATTGGAGGCATCCAGCTCCAACAGCACTGCAAGGGAATCCCAGTGACACTCATGAGGAGATGAATTTAATGCTTCCTGACAAGCCCCTTGCCACATGGCTGCCTTCTGGCAGCTTGCCAGAACAGAAGTTGCAGCACTTGAAGTCCTGTAGAAACTTGTCTTCAAACCTGACCCAGACAACAGCACCCAGAGCTTTACCCTGCTTTAAATCAGGCATTGCCCCTTTCTTAGAGGTTTGCTGCCAGACACCCACCTTCTTTAGCCCATTCCATGAGTCCACCATGTGAACTTTACTGATGTCCCTCATGCCTGTGTTCACTGTGAACAGTCCTGAGTTGGAGTTGTTAAACTGCAGAGAGAAGGAATGACTGTTTAATCTACTGTACACAGCAAGACTGCAGCACGTTACTGACTCTGGGTGCTCCATCAGCTCTGGGGGAGCCTCACACACTGTCAGCTACTCAACTTCTGCTTATTTCAGTTGAGTGTCTCAGCTATTCCCAAGACCAATACTGCTGTGATTTTAGCATTCCCAACCAACACTTTACTTACATCTATAAACAATCCAAACTTCCCCTTGAAAGGGATCAGGCCAGGAACAAGCATATTTATCGTGTCTATAAGAGGGTCTTCATAACCCCACAGGATCTCCCCCACTGTCCGGTTCATGAACGCCTCCTGTTTCAGGCCAGCCAGGGCTCCACTCAGTAACATCTTCAAAAAGTTTGGCAGTTTTTCCATCATCACAGCTGCTCCCTGGGAAAGAAAACAAACCTCTGGGATGAGAGCCCCATCTTTACCAAAGAGGAAGCATTTTTGGTGCTAAGCCAAATCATTCTGCTGCTCGCATCCATAGCCCCAGAGGAGTCCTCTGGGCAGACTGAGGCTCTTCATTTATTCCCAGTTTGAGAAGAAAGCAGTTGAGGGCTCACAAGCTCGATTTCCCCACAGGATGCTCAAGTGAGGTTGCAGACTCAAGCCCAGCTGCTCTTCCAGCCCCTCTGCACAGACTGATTTTGGATCAGTAGCAGCCCAACAGAACAACTAACACCCAGAATGCAGAAAATTGCAGTTTACAAGCTTAACCACCTCATTGCTTGGTCAGCCTTAAGCCCCACAAGAAAGTGATTCAGTAATTCAGTGCTGGGCATCACCACCCTCCCTGCAAGCTCAGAATGTGGAACCCATCCAGGCAACAAGAACTTACCATCATCAAAATGTTTGGCACCACAATGTACTCGTCTTCAGTGCCATTGGACAAATCTGGCTGGAAGAAAAGGTTCCGGTACTCCAGGTAGGAAACTGTGTCATTGTCATGGAATGTGATATTTGTTTTATACCTGTACTCCCTGCAAAAAGATGGGAGATCATGGGAACCTTCCCCCTGGCAGAGTCCCCACAGTCTATGGAGCAAGAATGGGCTGCACAGGCCTGGGCTTGCTGCTGAAGGAGACCAAACCCCAGCAAGGAGCCACGGGGCAGCTGGGGCGGCAGCGTGGGAACGGATATAAACCTCACACCCTGACCAGGGGCAGGGTCTGGCAGGGGGAGAGTGCAGCCCAGGAGCAAGGCATCCCTGACAGTTTGGACTCCTGCAGACACAAAGTATTTCTTCCCAACTCAACACCCAGCTGACAAGAAATTTAGGACGAAAGTGTAAGTCTCCTTTGTTGCTTCATCTACAGCCACTGGAAGAAAGGTGCCCAGATATGCAGAGCCAGAGCAACCCACACACCAAAACAACCTGCAAACAGGAGAGGACCAGTCAAGATGCCACAAGTTCCACCAGTGAGCCCACACTGATCTGCTCCCAAGCTCCCTAACAGCTCCTGGGTTCAGGGCAGCCTGATCCTCCGCATGGCATCGTGGTCCTTCTGCTCCTCAGGGCTTCAGGCCATCCATGTCCTGCACACTGCCAGTGCTGCTGGACTTCAGCCCACACCACAGGGGCAACCCCAGACTCCTGGAGGCTGCGGTGCTCTGCAGCACTGTGAGGTTGTCCCCAACATCACTAGCCTGTTACTGCTCCTGGAGGAACTGAAGCTCAACTCACCAGCAAAAACAAAGTCCTTCACTGTGAAGCCTCTGTTTTACAGCCTTAGGGAAGGGCACTAATCTTGCTCAGCAGGAACACAAGGACACTAATAAGCTTTGCCCCTTTCTTTATTCTTACTTATAGTAAGCGACACTTTTCCCCAAGCCAAGCGACCGATGCGATGGCAACATACAGAACCCACATGGTGTGACCTGGCAAGCCCAGAGGAAACAAGGGCATATACATACTGCCAGGCTTCCCCTCCACACTGCTCAAACAGCTTTGGATTAACCAGTAATCTTCCCACATGAGCTTGCTTAGGCTGCTGATTTAACCTTGCCACGTTAGTGTAGGCACTGGTGTGTTGAAGATCACTGCTTATGGGGAAGTTCATCAACCTTCACTTTCTGTTTCAGGTGCTGAGAAGCACCTGGGGCTTCAGTCACCATTCTCAGCCATGGCAAATAGACACAGCCCTGCTGTGTGTGGGTCTGACCCGGTGTTAGAGCTCCATACTCGTTGTCCATACTGGTTCCCTTGACCACAGCACTCATGCTAGGCACATTCTGGGTCTCACATTGGATAAGGACGTAGGCTGACCCATGAAGTTTGATATTGAGGCAACTCCAGCTCAAGAGCTGGGCTCTTAAATGCACAGTGAAGATAAAACAAGAGCACTCTGAAGACAGGGTCACCCACCACCACACCAACACCCCTCATGCCTATGTTTGAACCATATCCACCCATGTCTGGTCACCCAACAGGCTCCAGAATGGGACTGAGCTCCACAACTCAGTGGAGCACCCACCAGTCTCACTACCTCAGTGGCCAGAGGTCTTACATGTGCCTTTAGCATGATCAGAGCAATCAGAGCACATTTGGGTCACTTTTAAATCCAATGCCACTGGACTCTGACCAAGCCTGCAGATGCCATGTCCTCCTGCCAGAGGAATCAGCCAGCAGCCTGGCAGGCAGCACAGTGGTCTGGCTGATGCCAAGCTGGACCACAAGTGGTACCTGACCTGTACACGTAGGGTCCACGCTGGCTCAGCACCGGCTTCGCTCCCTGCAGGACCTGCTTGGAGTTCAGCACTTCGAAGAAATGCACTGACAAGTAGAAAGGAACAGGGATGTCCTTCCACATTTGAAAGGAGATGCTGCTGGGGTCGATCCTGACGTTCTGTAAGGAAAAAAGGAGAAAGGAGACATGACTTTTGGGCTCTGTGGCTGCAGATAAGCACATCCACCCTCAGCTCAATGGAAGGCAGAGCTAAAGGTGACAGTTCCAACAGAGGCTCTCTGGAGGAGCCAGGAGTGTTTGGCAGACTGAAACCAAGCTAGATCTACAGTGAGAACTCCTGTGTGTGTGCAGAAGCATCAAGTCTATGCCACAGGATGTCTGCTGGCTTATTTATTCAGGCTTAACTTTTCAAATCCTATCCACAAGGGCTTCTGAGCTGTTTTGATGTGCTGGAGACTTGGCTCTGCACTAGACAAACCAGTACTGAATTATTCACTACTCTGCATGTTTTACTTGTCTGCCAGAAACAACCCTGTCCCAAAGGCCTTCGCTCGTGGGTTTGGCAGCTCCACACAGCCAGAAGCAGGCAACAGCTGGGAGAAGTGACACAGCCATCCTCACAACTGTTTGGGTACCAGCAGGGAGAGCCCACTAGATTCCCAAAAAGAAGACAGAGAACTGGGATGACCACCCAGCAGTGTCCCAACAGCATGGCACAGGACACCTCTGTTTTCTCTCAGCTGCCAACCTGCATTGACTCACAGCTGATCATGAGGCAGGTCAAAGGCAAGGCACCATGATGTTCCCGTATCACTGTGTGCTGGAAAATGCCTGCAGGAGCTCAAACACAACTTAAGCCCTCTCCAGCTCAGGACCAGCTGGGCACCTCTGCTTCCACTTCCTCCCTGCCTCCAGGGGGCTGCAGTAGGGGAGGGAGCTTGTTCCTTCTTGAACATTTACTTTGGATGTGTTCCACCATAATCTTTTCTTCTACAAGCACAAATCCTTGCCCTGCTTAGGTAACCGAGCCCGCTTATAAAAGTGGGGTTGATCCACCAACTGGAGGAGGCACGTGGACTCTACCCTGGTGCAGCTCAGCAGCTCCTGCTCTGGAGCAGCTCGATCTGACCAGACACATATTTGCTGACACAGGGGGTTGAGGTGGAACACTGCCAGAGGCTTCCCCACAACGCCCCATCTTTCTTTAGGCAAGGCTGAGCTACCTGTGAGCAGCAGGGCTCTGCAACCCCTCATCCAAGCCCTAGCCCTGAGCAGACATCTCCACAATGCTGTGTAACCCGTGTAACCTAGCAAACCCTTCCCACTGCCGCTTCCATGCCCACATGCTGCTCTAACTTGGCCAGCCTCAAGGATCTCGTGGCAAAGAAGCGGTAACAGGACGAATTTTTGTTTAGACTGCTTTATAATCCTGATTCCCACGTGTCCAAACTGAGTATCATCAGGAACATCTCGTTTTCTTTACTTGCTTGTTCTGTTTTGCACTCCCTCGATCACCTGTTGCATATGCATTTAGTTTTATATGTACCCAGCCAGATGGAGCCACATCCCAGCTCCCTGCTGCCCTTCCCAGCTCTCTCCCACCTGGGCCCAGCGGCTCATAACAGGGCAGCCTTAAAATCAAGCTACTTGTAGGTCAAAACAAACACGGTCATATGCCTGAAATAAAAATAGAATATTTGTCAACTAGATGGGTTGCAAAGGGTCACTGAGATGTTTGACCCCTCCTGACCAGGCTGATCTTTGTTCCTGAGGAACTGAAAGGAACTGGCTACTGCCCATCGGCTCCAGACAGGAGCAGCAGCTCCACCAGTATCCAAATCCTGCTTCTCCAGGAGGGAGGCACCTTGCTCAGTAAAACTGAGAGACGAGGTTTCCCCTGCAGACTGGGAGGAGCAGTCAAGCTGGGTGTCAGTCAGACCTCACCCTCCACATCCTCTCCCCAGCCTCCTCCTCACCCTGCTGCATCAGCAAGGATGGTGCTGGCACCTGCTCCCGGCCCCGCCAGCCAGGACAGCATCAGAGGTTCCAAATGGAGCAGCCAGGGGTTGCAGAGGGATGAGTTGATGCAGCCTCACTGTGTTCAAGCTCACACCCTAGGCAGGTCTGTGGCATTCCAGCTGCTTGCAGAAAAGCCAACTCCCCAGGTTTTACAGGGCCAGCACTGCAGGCAGCCCAGCGCAGATGGGGCGGGAGACAGACTCCAAGTTCTCTGCTTCCTGTGTCTTTCCCTGCAGACTTTACCCAGAAATATCCCTGAAACAACCACCTCTCTGTGAGTGCTTTTCCATCAGGATACACCATCCTGACAGAGCTCAGGAAGCAAGGATGGGCAAATCAACCTTTACCTGCTCAACCGCAGCTCTTCAAGCTCCTCTTACCTGCGCTACTCTGAAGATCAGCCGAGGAGGGGTTGATCAGTAAAGCCCTGAGTATTTTTCATCACCCATCATCACTCAGTTATTAGGCATAATGTGAAATGGAAAAAACATAGCTCAGGGCCATTTTGTGTCATATTGAAGATGTAGAGATCAAGAGCTTGAGGTGAAGGGAGGAGAAACAAGGGTTGGTCTTTCCCCCATCTTCTGTTCTCATTGCAAATTACTAGGATTTAGCTAATTAGGTTGAAAGAATCAGGATTAGCTAAAAAGAGGGCAGAAAGGTTTTTGCACGAAAAATGTAATTTCTGTTCTGCAGGAGCCATTCAGCCTTTTATTTGCAGGTACCAGCTCCTGATGTCGATGAAGCTGAACAAATATTTTCTACTGTTTGATCTACAGGACTGTCTGGTTCCGCCCAGCCAGTGGCACTTCCAGGGGCTATGTTTAAGTAGGTCATTTTCGGCAGAGACTTTGCGCCACATGCGACGCCAGCCATTGGCTATGGGGTGTTTGTTCAACTCTTTCATCAGAAGCAAATTTTCAGGGGCTGACCTGGGTAGGTGGAAGCTTGGAGAAAGGCCAAGGCAGGGAGCACATCTGCTTTGGACAGGGAGAAAAAGGTTTGGATAAATTTGGGGATGAGCTCTACATTACAGAAGGATAACTGGTGTCCCAGCAGCAGGGACAGGAGTGCTGGTTCATAAAACTGTGCAGTAGTTACTGAACAGACCAACAACTCCATCCACAGCCCCACATTGTGGGGACAAACCCTCTTCAGCCTCAGGACCTCTCCTGTGCATAAAACAGGTCTTCAGAGAAGCAACTCTTCAGGTTTTCAGTCTAGGAGAGAGGATGACTCGGAGGCTGCATCATGCACAAAGCCCCTTGGAGCGCTCCTGCACATCACCTGTCCGGTTTCCACTTGGGAAAGCATCTCACCAGAGCACGTGTGAGCCCGGTAGTCTGCTCATCTATTTGTGAAAGGAATGACTGGTGCTGCAGGTAGAGGCAGGCAGGAAGGGAGGAAAGATTGGTGCTCAGGGTGATGCTCTGCCAAGCACTGCATCCCCAGCCAATTCCAGTGATGCAAGGAGCCCTCGTTAACCAGGAGTGGGAACCTGCTCGCTCCAGGCAAATTTGCTGTCGCCAAAGGTGGAACACCCCTAAGCCCGCATTTGCCCAGAGTAAGAGCCAGAGGCTGCTCGGGGCTGCAGCAGCGACACTGCCACCTCCAGCGCTCGGCTCTCCGGACCGCACTGCAAAAGGCAAACCTGCCCTCACAGCAGCCCGCGCCCGCAGCGCACCGGCCCCAGCCACCGACAGCACCGCACCGAGACCCCGCAGCGCACACGGGCTCCAGCGCACCCGCTCCGCACCGCCACCGAGCCCGCA
>VZRN01000988.1:1762299-1786156 GCA_013397935.1 Dasyornis broadbenti | reverse complement strand
CACCCCGCCCCGGGCCGAGCCCCCGCCACGCCTCCCGTGCCGCCCGCACAACCCCCGGGCCCCGCTGACCTTGATGACCTGCTGCTTGATGATGAAGGGCCCCAGGAGCAGCAGGCTGCCCCCCACGAGGGCGCAGGCCACNGGGCGCGGCCGCGCTCTGATGGGCGGGGCTGGGGGCGTGGTCTGCCGTTTCCAGCCCCGCCCTCCCGCGGCGGGAAGGGGAAAGGATCCCGAGCGTGGTGTCCGGGTAAACGCGTGTGCTCACGCAGAAACAGAGGCGAATAGGTAAAATAGAGAAATAACACATATAAATAGAGCAAATATCGTTCCGTAATAGAATTGTAGAATAGAATGGTTTCGGGCTGGAAGGGACCTTAAAGCTCATCTCGTTCCACCCCCTTGCCATGGGCAGGGACACTTTTCCTCTGTCCCAGGTTGCTCCAAGCCCCGTCCAACCCGGACTTGGACACTGCCAGGGATCCAGGGGCAGCCACAGCTCCTCTGGGCAACCTGTGCCAGGGCCTCACCATCCTCACAGTGATGATTTTCCTCCTAAAAGCTAATCTAAACCTAATCTTTTTTTAGTTTGAAACCATTCCTCCTTGTCCTGTCACTACACACTAGATAAAAAATATACAAACGTGTGTTTCTATTCATGTGTATATGTATATATTTGTCTCTCCTGAGGAGTAAAGATTCATCGCCTATTAACCTGCCTCTGTTTTCCCTTTTAACCCGATTCCGCTTTTCCAGCGAATTGGGTTTTTTGTCTATCTTATGCATCTGAAAGTGGTCCTGAATAAAAACCTCATTGAGACTCATCCCTAGAAGCATCTGGAAGGCAGTAGGAAATCAACAGCCCAGTTTGTGACAGCCTGTTTTAAATCAATCATATGCAACATCCCACTGTCCCAGCTGACCTGAGCTAAAACATCTGGAAACTGGAGTGCTTCCACCTGAGACACACTGTCCTCGATGATGAGGGGAGAGAAAATCTCCCCTGACTCTTGCCATGGCCTTCACCTTGGTGGAATATTTGCATTTGTATCTTTACATTTAATTTTGTCCTTTTTTCCCTTCTAAACTTTCTGCCTTGATAGTTGCCTCTGTTTAATTACCAAATCAATTAACCAACGTCTCTGCTCAATCCTGGCAGGTCTCTGCTGTGGGACGTGCCCCCTCTAACAGCAGCAATGCCTTCAGGACAGCACAAAGTAGGCGTTGTGTTTTCTTTTACTTTTTAAAACATTTTGTTATAAAGAAATGCTGTGAAATGAATTTTTCTTCAAATCCCGATAAACCCCAGGAAAATCCAGGAGATTCCCTGAGGCGCTGTGGAACAATGCGATCGTGAGAAGATCTCTGAGAACAGCATGTTCTGCCATGGTTAGAAAAAAGACAACCTTAAAGTTTACGAAATATTTTGCTGTTCTCATCAAATTTTGCTGTTCTGCCGTTGATCCCACCCCAGCTATGGTCTCTGCTCATGTGTGCTGCCTCTGTAGCGTTGGCACCACCACTGTGAACCTTGAGGTTCCTCAAACCCAGCAAAGCGACCCATGGAGGTCACAGAACCATAGAATGTCCTGAGTCGGAAGCCACCCACTAGGATCAAATCAAAACCCTGCACAAGACAGCTCCAAAATCCCACCCCATGCCTGAGTGCGTTGTCCGAACTCTTCTTCAACTGTGGCCATATTTATTGTGCTGTGACTACTGCCCCAGGAAGCCTGTTCAGTGCCCAGCCACCCTCTGGGGCAAGAATTTTTTCCTAATACCCAACCTAACCCTCCTGACACAACTTCATGCCATTCTCTTCGTGGTCAGCAGAGGCTGACCGAGCTCTCAAGAGTACAGCACAGGTTTCTCCTCCAGACTCCCTGCTCTGCCAGCCTGCAGCCCACTCCAGGCCATTACAGATTTGTCCAGCATCGTGGTTTTTGAACATGGCATTGCAGAGATTTCTCACTGAGACATTGAAAATAAAAGAATTTCTTAAAACACAGCTCTGCAGTTTGTGCAGGCTTTTGATATTCATCGAGTGCCCCGTGTCCTCCTGCAGCTCCCCCCTCATGGCAGTCAGGCTGCTTTCAAATCAGAATCACCTGCAGTTATGTCCCCTGAATTCAGTGGCACCCTCCCCTTGATGGACCAGACGCCTGCGTTTAAAGAGCTCTGCTGAAGAACTGCTCAGTTTGTGAATTCCAACGTCCCCAGAGGACAGAAGACCCCCAGAGTGGCAAACTGTTCACTGTGGTTGTTGGGGTTCAGCTCAGGAACACAGAACAGGCGTGGGCAGAGCCCAGGGCACTCCCGCGGGGGAGGACCGGATCTCAGGGTTGGCACAGCACCAGCTCCCCACCTACAGAGGATTTAGCTCCTTAGCATTCAACTGCTTCCTCCAGTCCAGCAGAGCTCTTGCTCTAGCAGAGATCTTCAGATCTTGCTGATCTAAACTTTCTCCTTACAGGCCACGCTACACTAAAGGCATCTTCTTCTGCTCCCTTAAGAGTACTTAACAATTGGTGCTACTTAAGACAAACCCTGCTCTCCCACCCAGGCAGTGTAAGATCACTTCAGGTCCCCCTGCCGTCACCAATTCCCACTGTATCCCTTTCCACAGGTGAGTCCATGTCACCGCTACTGTAAAGTGCATTTCTTTCACTTTCCCTTTTCTCACTACCCCTGTCCAGCAAAGCCCTGGTTAATTCATCAGCCCCTCATGCAACCTCCACCACAAATACTTCAGTGGAAACGTGCCTTTTCCAGGGCTTCTACAGCACACAGGGAACTGCTCTGTGACATGTCAGCTCAACAGTGCAGCATTTCCACTTGGGGCACAGCTGGAATGAAGCACATTCCAGATTTCCAGTAAGTACATCTGAAATTACCGCTTGCTTAATGTGATTAAGCTCGCCAAAAAACAAGTCCACCCTGTAACTGATGAGATTCACACCTACCACCACACTTTTCAAGCCCAAGGGCGGCAGGACCAGCAGTGACATCCTGTTGCCCCACACTGCGACAGAGCTGCAGGATCACCCTTCTGCTGTTTCTCCATTAATCCCAAAACAAGGGCAGGACCTGGTAGTTGCTGGGCAACCAAGAGCTGTTTCAAAGCCTTCCGACTCAGCAGCATTTACAGTTTCCCATTTCATATCCACATTTACACAACGCCCACAGCTGCACAACATCTGCAGGCGGACACTGAGCTGCAGCCAGGTATCAGAACACTTACACAACCCCAGGAAAACCATGGCTGAGGGATTAGCTACAATTGCCAGGCATGTGGAAGCCTTGCATAAGGCAGCTTTGCAACTCCTTTGTCTGTGGAAACTACATAATTATTGTTTATTAGAGAGCTGGAGTCAGGCAGTGTCATGAACAACTGTTCACGTAACTTGGGACAAAAACTTTTGTGGATGCAACAGCTTTATTGGAATGAACAAGTGCAGGGACCCTTTTATTTGGAAGCAACAACCTGCTGGTTCAGTTACCACCCCGCAGGCGCAGGACAAGGTGCAGAGTTGACTCCTTCTGGATGTTGTAGTCGGACAGGGTACGACCATCTTCCAGCTGCTTGCCAGCAAAGATCAGCCTCTGTTGATCAGGGGGAATGCCTTCCTTGTCCTGGATCTTGGCCTTGACATTCTCAATGGTGTCACTAGGCTCGACTTCCAGAGTGATGGTCTTGCCAGTCAGGGTCTTGACAAAGATCTGCATCCCACCTCGCAGGCGCAGCACAAGATGGAGGGTAGATTCTTTCTGGATGTTGTAGTCGGACAAGGTACGACCATCTTCCAGCTGCTTGCCAGCAAGAATCAGCCTCTGCTGATCAGGAGGGATGCCTTCCTTGTCTTGGATCTTGGCCTTGACATTCTCAATGGTGTCACTAGGCTCGACTTCCAGAGTGATGGTCTTGCCAGTCAGGGTCTTGACAAAGATCTGCATCCCACCTCGCAGGCGCAGCACCAAGTGCAGAGTGGATTCTTTCTGGATGTTGTAGTCGGACAGGGTACGACCATCTTCCAGCTGCTTGCCAGCAAAAATCAGCCTCTGCTGATCAGGAGGGATGCCTTCCTTGTCTTGGATCTTGGCCTTGACATTCTCAATGGTGTCNNGATAGTCTTGCCCGTCAGGGTCTTCACGAAGATCTGCATTTTTCCCTGGAAGAGGGAAAATCCGCCGTACTTTAGTGACTGTCCCCCTTCTCTCTACCCAGGACTACGCTCCCCGTCCGTGACGTCACAGCGGAGATCCCGCCTACACCCATGGATGGGCAGGGCCTCCACCCACTTCCCCTTCCCGCCCGAGGCGCGCGCCTGCCACCATTTTCAGGCGCCACTGCGCCTGCGTCGCCGCCATTTTGCCAGGGGCCCCTCGCCTCCGCCCTTTCCACCCTTCCCCATCGCCGCCTCGCGGTGCTGCCGTTGAAGGGGAGGTCAACGTCCCAGCCCTCAGCCCGCCACCACTGTCGGCCATCGCCCCCAGCCGCAGCCCCTTCTTCCTCAGCGCACACACCCCTCCCCGCCCGGGCACCCAGCACTTGTCTAGGCCCTCTCCCTGCCTCTCTAAGCGGCTCCCCGCGCTGAGCTCTCACCGCGGCGATGCTCGGCGAAGCCTCAACTACAAGCCTCACCCAGCACCGACTACGCCACACATCCCTCCGCTCGGTGCTTATATGGCCTCTGGCGCCCCGCCCCCGCGGCCGAATCACTCCGCCGCGCACTATTTTCCTCGCGCCGCGCGCCGCCGCTCTCCTGCGTGAGTGAGGGGGGAGCCCTGCGAGGCGGCGCGGAGGGATTAGCACCGCGCGCCGGTTCGAGGTGGCGCGCGCGCGCGCGGGACGGCGAGCGGCGCGTCCGGAGCAGTGGGAAAACCCGGCCTGGAGGATTCGGAGCGGGGCCGCGGCTGGGGCGCCTCAGCGGGCCGAGCTTGGACTGGAGCCACATCTAAAGCTTTTGTCAGAGCCTTTCGTTATGTACAGGGGTTTAAACCCTGCAGTTGCTCCCCTGTTTGAAAAACAGCTCCTTGGCTTCTACCCCTGGGGCAGGGCGAGGGTCGGCTCTGCCCGCGGCCACACCGTGAGGGGGTTCCTGAGGTAGGCAGTTCGTTGATTTATCCTGAGCCTCGAATGTTATTTCTGTGTGAGAAGCCTCCGATGTGGTGGGGCAGGGTGGTGTCTGTCACCCACCCGGGCACAACCCCGCTGGGACGGGCACAGGTGGAGCAGGTTTATGCCAGACCCTCAGTGCCATCACGGCCGTGGGACAAGAGACAGTGCAGGGAAGGTGTCCGGCTGCTGTAGTGATGCTGGGGCACCTGCCCAGCTTGGAGCAGCCTGAAGGGCAGGGACCACCCCAACAAAGGGGGGCTGAAGGAGGCTCCTGCGTGGGTATGGAGATCAGGGGGCCTGGAGAGGGCATGTGAGGGACAAAGTCCTGATGGATAAAGAGATCAAGTTCTGCAGATGGTCTGCTCGAGATATAATCAGAGAGTGTGTGTATATATATGCACAAATAAAATGGAGTATGCATCTGAGCTATAATGAAATTTACAACTCGGGTAAAATCAGTGAGAAATATTAGTAACAATAATGCCTATTTCTTATTCTGTTGTCACAGAGCACCTTCTGATAGACCTCTGCTGCACTCAGTCAGCTCCTGCACCATCCTACTCAGACTGCACAGCAATTCCAGGGCACAGCTGGAACAGAATGGAGCTTTGTCTGGAAGATTCAGGCAATGCCATTTGGTTCAAGCTTGTTCTTTTAGTTACAAGGTGAGCACTTAGGACTGGTTGGAAAATTATCAAAAAGGCACATGGGAAGGTATTTTGTGACAAAAAATCTGTTACTTCATGCCTGTTACTACAAACTGTCTCATATTCATATGCAAAGCACATTGCAGATGTACTGCTGGAGTAATTTACAACAGGGATCTTCACACTTACCAGTGCTGTAGCCAAACACTGGCTCAAAATAACAACTGGAAGTACGATGAGTAAATAAATAGCACAAGGAACTTTTCAGCCACTGTGGCAGGAAATGTCACTTTGCATTTGTCAGTAGTCAGCTCCTACTGCTCTTGGTAACTGAGCAGTGAGATAGAACAGCTGCCACTGAGCCGTGTAGATCAAAGCTGTTTCAGGCTCTGCGTGGGCTTTGGTCTCTCTGGGCCAAACCTCTCAACTGTGCCATAACTCTCAGCGCCCCCAGTTCCACAGAGTTCTCCAATGGGCCCTGCCAGCCTGAGGAGATCAAAACAGGGCAGTTATTTCCCTGAGAGCTCTTCCCAAGCTGCTCACACTGCCAAGGGGCTGACCAGGACTGCAGAGAGGAGTGGGTACTGCAGAGCCAGGGAGTGCTGTCAGCTGTGATGCCCTGGCTTTTGTTCTTCCCTTTTGGCTCTGAGAATGTGGAGCAGAGCCCCTGAGGTCTGTGTGGCTGCAGGGCTGCCTGCTGCCAGCTCTGCCAGGCTGTGGGGTGTGGCAGTGTCAGGCTGGGATGACTGGCCAATGTCCTCTTGCATTTTGGGGTTTGGTGCTTCGTCCTTTTGGGCCTCCTTAGAGCGCAGATGGGACACCCAGTGGCATACAAAGGCCGTGTGCGTTTGCACAGGCCTGAGGAGAACCAAATGACAAAAAACTCCCATTTTGTGTCGCTGGGAAGTACCACCGTGGGCCCATTTTGGACGCACGGCCAGTTTGCTGCTGTTTAACAGGACGAGGTGACTTAACTGATAAAACATCACCAAAAGGGGTGTAAAAAGAGCAGCGCCCGCGTGGAGATGCCGGGGATTGAACCCGGGACCTCATACATGCAAAGCATGCGCTCTACCGCTGAGCTACATCCCCCTGCCCGTGCCTTTTTTTTCCTGCCCACCACTCAGGTTGCTGCTTCCCCGGGCCCGGTGCGAGGAAGGGCGGGCGGAAGGGACCTCATCGAGGCTCCGCCAGCCTGAGGGGACTGTGGGCGCTGCAGGGTACAGAGCCTGCTATGATCTTCAGGCAGCCCTTAGAAAGACAGGAACGCGCTGGTTTGCACACGCAAAACCGAATGCTTTTGTCCCGTTGGAAGTTAGAGAAATCCGTGCGGGAAAGGAAAAATGGCTTTGCAAAAAATAAAACACATCAACCTCCCCGTCGGGGAATCGAACCCCGGTCTCCCGCGTGACAGGCGGGGATACTCACCACTATACTAACGAGGACGGCTTGGAAAGTTGTCCTCCGAGGGCCAGGTCATGCCCGAGCGGCCGCCGCCGGACCCGCTCCATCGGCACCGTTCTTCGGGAAGCGCTTCCTGACGCAAAACTCCCACACGGGCGAGCGTCTGTGTTGGCACCGGCTCAGCCGCCCGACGCAGGGCAGCGGCCCCCGCCCGCTCCACTCGGTGGCAAAAAGAACCTTCCTGACGGTAAAAGAAAAAAAAAAAATTGAAAGCCTTCTGCCGAAACCCGGGATCGAACCAGGGACCTTTAGATCTTCAGTCTAACGCTCTCCCAACTGAGCTATTTCGGCGGGCGAGAGCGCCCTCGCTGGCCGTGGATACGACCCCGCCCCGCGCCCCACTGGGCGCCGCTGCTCGGCCGGTGCCCGCTCTGCCTCGCGGGTTCCGCCGCCCGTTTACTGGGGCGTCCAGGGCTTCACACCTTCCCCCAGTGATTTCCGCTCCCGGGACCCCAGGAACCCCCAGGTACCCGCAGCAACGGGGTGCTCATCACGCACCCGGGACATAGCTGGGGGCTCGATGCCCTTCCAGGGCACAAAACGCGGCTCTGCCGGCCTTATCCCGCCCCTGTGCTGGGGGCGTTCCACTGCTGCGCTACAGATAAAACCGTGTGCCCGGCCGCCCAAAAAAATGACTTTCGGGGACAAAAGTAGCTTTTCCTCCCCGTCGGGGAATCGAACCCCGGTCTCCCGCGTGACAGGCGGGGATACTCACCACTATACTAACGAGGAAGGACACAGTGTGGGGTTTTCCAGCGGACCCTATGAGGGTGCGGTCCCCCCGTTTCCCCCCCTACCCCCGGCGGATCTGCCGCTATCCCGTTCCGTTCCTGCGGGCGCTGCGGGGGCCCAGCGCGGGGATACGGGGATGCGGGATGACCGCGGTGTCACTGCAGTAGCATTCCTGAGCCCAGCATGCGGCTCCTGGTATTGCTGTATCAGCTGTGCGGCGCCACTTCCCCACCAAGGGGATGTAGCTCAGTGGTAGAGCGCGCGCTTCGCATGTGTGAGGTCCCGGGTTCAATCCCCGGCATCTCCACTTTTTGCCCCCTCCCTGAGAAGCCGGTGGTTTTTGCTTTCTTTAGCCCCATTTTATAGACAAGCCGAAATTCGCCAATGCTTTCTGTAACCGCCTGTCGTTTTTATTCCTTCCCCTAAGCACAGAGCCCTTTGCAGGGCTGCAATTCCTGCTAGAGAAAGGTGCCCTGCCATGAGCCCCCAGTGCCCTCCTGCCTGGCCTCATCCCAAACTGCCGTGCTGTGGCGTTTCACTGACACACACACAATGCAGGGGGCTGCTTTCCTTCTTGACGAAATCTAAAGTTGCTGTTTCATCAACTTTAGGTATTTTTAATGCTTTCTGGTGTCCTGGCCTCGCTCCTGAAGCTCATGGGAGAGGTGGGAGAGGTGGGAGCAGTGGGAATTATGGACACACATCCAGCTGGTTCAGTGGGTGGGCTGGACTGGTTTCCTTCACGACATGGGGACAGAAAGGTCCCTGTCCACCCCTTCTCCTGCAGCGGTGTCACGAGCAACAGTGTCAGCCCTGGGTTTACCAAGACTCAAACAGATCAGGAAGTAAACTCAAGCTTCTTCCTTTCACTAATTAAACCATTCCCATCTCAAACCACAAGTTTCCTCACTTTTGTGCTTCCTGTCCTGAGCTGCTGCCCAGGGCCAGCCCACCAGCAAAGGTTCTGTCTGCATCTGGACCTGCTGACAAATGTGAGGAAGTGCCTGCACAGGTCTGAAATTCTGCTCATTGCACCATCCCACACAGCAAACATCTCTCCCATCCAGACTAAGAACTTTACATATTTATTACAGTTCATACGACTAATATAGTCCAAAAAGAAACTTCAGGTAAAAAAAAACATATGTAAAATACAATGGATAAAATTATCCAGACATTAATATTATGAAGTACCAGCCAACCAGCCAGTAGGACTTCTGGGAAAACAGAACAACACCTGTTTTTTTTATAAAAAGGTATTGCTACAGCTGGTGAGTCCATCTGTTTCAGGTTTCCAAGGAAACCCTTGGAAAGCTCTCAAAACACCTCAGATAAAAGGAGTCCCTCAACACCAAGAGTCACAGGGCTACTGGTGGCCACTTCAGGGCGAGGTCCTGGTGCATGGCCTCTGGGACCCACTGGCGATAGGCTGCGAGCAGATCTGCAAGGGAAGTGGAAGAGTTAACACTGTTTGGCTGGGAAAATGAGCTCCTGGGGGATCACCCCATTCGGAGTCAGGACCAGCCTTCCACCGCTGGGGTGATGCTGGAGCTTGGATGCTTCCATGCACAGGTTACAGCATCCACAGGAATTTCTGTGAGCCATCACTGCAGCACTCTGCTGCTGCTTCTATAAAGGAATTCTTATGATCTGGTACCCAATATTGAAAAAAGTACATTTTATCTGGAAAAAAAATTTCCAATATCCATGGACAGTACCACTGTAGTCTAATACATTTTAATTGTGGTGACAACTACAGAAAAAAATCTTAAAGTACAAATAAATGTTGCTTTCTGAAGTGCTTTCTCCCGTTTTTCACAGAGCATTACTGCTTCTGGTAAGAAAATAGGAAATATTTGGAGCTTAACAAGCGAAAAAGTCCATTTTTAAAAATTATAATTCAACAGTGCTCAAGGTACTCCACTGATATGACTGATATTAAGCAAGCACAACACTCACATTTTGGATTTTTCTTCCATGCAGCCAATAAAGCATCACGATTATCACAATTTTCTTTAACTAGAGCCTGCAGGAGGGCTTCTGTCCTGGGCTGAAGTCTGAATCAATGAAATGGTGCAATAAAACAATGTTCATTAGCACAGTTTAACGAAGTGTTAAAGCATCCAGCTTACCTTTATGAACTCTACATCTTTTTAAAAGGCTAAATATAGACAAATAAACACTCTGCATACAGAGATGTGCCACTGGCTGAAGACAATTCACTACACATAGTTTCTTCCTCCCAGCACAACTTCTTGTGGTTAAAAGTAGCAGCGTCTGCTCTTGTGTCTCCTGTGCAGAGCTCAAGGTAAAGCAAAAAGGAATCCCCAGGTGCCACACTGAGCTCTGAACTGACAGGAAAACACTTGGTCATCGTAGGACCCTCAGATAACTTCAATCACTTTTAACAAAGTCCTCCAAAAGCCTTGCACCTAATCCAGGAAAAGTCAGAGAAGACTGAGAAAGTTTATTTTGGTAAATGAGAGAACGAGGGGAGAGAAAGGGAGTGACAGCTGACAGCCTTTTGGAAGGTCACAGGTCTATCAATGTCATAAAAATCCCCACTGTCCATTGGAAATACGTTTTTGAAAAGAAATAAAGGCAGAGTAAGTGACCAAATCCCAAAGCAGGGAGAGCAGCAGTGCTCACCTGCCACTGCTCTCAGGGTTGAGCAGCACCTGGGCACAGCTCAGTGCCCAGCAGTGCCCAGCAGTGCCCAGCAGTGCCCAGCAGTGCCCAGCAGCCCTGCCCGTCCTGCACTGCCCTCACCAATTTCCTTGGTGAGAAAACTCCTTTTCCTAGCCCTGCAGCTACAGCCGAGATCAAGATCTACAACACCCTTCCCAGCATTGAATTTTTTTAATTTAGAAAGGAAAAAGTGTTTGGTGGAGACAACGACCTGAAGTTTGTTTTTAACAACTTACTTGGACCACGTCTTCAGCATTATGAGGGGACTGGACAGCAGGCACTGGCTGTAAGAACTCAGCTTTTTAATGACCTGGAAGATTTGTTACAACAAGAATATAATGAATAAGGTGAATTAATTGTTCTGTGGTAACAACCATCAATGAACTTGCACTACTGTAAATTTCCACGTCATGTTCGCTATTACCATCTTCCTCCTATCCGTGTGCCCATAACAGTCTTGTCCTGACTGTCCTTTTAGACAATTCTCCTGTCTCAGGATGGACAAAGCCATGAGCTATAGCTTTTTTTCCTTTGCAAAAGCATACATTTGGAAGTCTCTTTCACTGAAATACTGATCTTTTTTGTGTTTTAAAGCTTTAAAGCCTTTTTTTGTGTGTTTTAAAGATACCTTCCCCACCTCATCAACCGCAACACACTCTTCCATCCACCAGCAAGTTACAAGGAACAGGCAAACACACAAAGAAAGAAGCCCCAAGGCTCAACTCCTCCAAAAATTGGCCTAAATCCTTTTTGCTAACATCGAGGAAGTGTTGCAGCTGGAACACACTCACCTTTCCTTCCAGCAGGAACCTGGCAAAGTGTTTGTAGCGATCAATACCTTCGGGGTAATTAACTTCCACAGCAGGGAGCTGCCAGCCCACACGGTCTGGAAACAAACATCACACCAGGTCTCCTCCATGCCCCAAGAGGAGGGCACATTTCCAACACAAGTGCCGAGAGGGGTGGGGAGGACACCGCCACCACCGTGCAGCTCTCACAGGGTGAGCAATGGGCTCCATAAAGTGCCCATTTCAATGGGAAGATGCCAATATTTAAATGCTGCAAACCCCGTGGAGATGCTCAAACCACTGCTGAGCTCTCTGGACGGCCCAAGCAGAGCTTGACCTCTCTGGTGCTGTGACAGCCTCGTTAAAGCAGCACCACAGGAACTACGGAGCAGCTCTGGGACAGAACTCCTGACACCTTCAAATGCTTACAGAAGACACTGGGTCTGTGGCAGCGAACTCGGCCTGTTGCAGGGCAGTAGGAGGGAGGAGGATTTTCCAGAGGCTTCCCAAAGTGGCAGTACGGTGGCAGCAGGGCAGGGATCCACTCAGGCTCGATTGCAGACACACCTGAGGAGGGAAAACACAACTGAATACAGGTTTGCTGCCAAGGGCCACAACTCACTCTCAGCCTCACACACACAGGGCACGGTCAGGATCTCATCTCCACAGATTTACTTGTCCCTCATTTTTCAAGTCAACCTTTTTGTGTTGTAAAAAACCCGAGACCAGCAGTAGTTGGCAGGGCTGGGGCAAAGCTGCCATTTCAGAAGCTGAGCTGTGCTCCAGCCAATTCTGCCAGACAAATAAAAAAACAGGCCAATTTATCTCCTGATCCAGATCTAGAAAGCCTTAAAGATCCAAATCCCGGGAGTCACAAGCACTCTCTAAGGAGAGCACTCAGCCACCACGCAGGGGGAACACTCTGCCAAGGCATTTCTGAGTTCCTCACCAGAGCTGCAGAATGAGCTGGCCCACAGCACTCACCTTTCATGTACAGCTTTGTAGTCTCAACGATTTCTTGATACACCACAAACTCTGGGAGCTCTTTGAAGAGCACTGAGCTCGGGTGGATGAACACCGGGTCTTCCAGGAGTGCGGTCTGTAAGGAGGCACAAAGATTGAAGCAGAGTAAGACAAGTTACTGACAATTCAATTTCTTCATTGCATCTCATTTCAGTCTCCCTCAGATGTACATTTATACGGTTTCCTTAAGTGATGGAGGTTTTTAATAACCCCATCATATTCTGCTTCACCTTGTCTGGAGACATCGAGCACTTTGCAATATGGCACTTCTTGGCTCTTTTATAGCATCTCCTACGTGAACACCAGGAAATTGCCACAATGCAAACTTAAATTCCACAGAGAGAAGTTACAGGAAGGCAGCACAGGCACCTCAGCGCTGTACCCAGCCAGAAACCTGGGCTTTGCAAAGGAGCATCTTTCTGCCACGCAGGGGAGGAGGAGTTGAGCCCAATCAAGCTGTTTACCTTGTAGGCATTTTTCCACTTGTCATCCAGGAGCTCCTCTGCCTGAACCCTTCGGGCAACGTGATCCCCCAGCCCTGCCAGCACAATCTGCCTCAAGTAGGTTACTTGAGCTTCTGTTGGGGGCTTCATCTTTGGGTCAACATAGAGCCCAGCATCCGTGCAGACCGAGTTCACTGTGGGGAAAAGGAGGTGAGAGAAGATTCAACAGGAAACAAAGTCAGCTCTGTTGGTGCATCATCCCTCAAAAGAGAATCAACACAGCAATTCCTCCCCAGCCCCACTGACCTGCTGTGGTCAGCTGCCCTCTCAAGCGCCTGATTTCCAGCATGGCTTTGTACCGGAGCCCATTTTCTTCACAGAATTTACGGGTGCACCCAGCATATTCACAGGCCCCCACAGCTCCTGGGAGTGGGCAGACAGGAGCTGATCAGTTCTCCTCACAAACCAACAGTGGGGCAGAAGTGTCACAGTCAAGGCGTGCATTTCACAGCTCCCACTCGGCACAAGCCTGGGGAATTGGAGGCTGCTCGGAGAACAGCCTGGAAAGCGCTGCTGAACTCAGTCCTACAGCACAGGGGTGCCTCTGGCTGCATAGGGCTGAGGGCTCAGGGTGACAGGAGCAGAACAGAAGGAAGTGAAGGGAATCGGGGTCTGTACCTAACATCACCATGAGGTCCCCCAGCTTCTGCATCGGCCCCTGCCCAGCCCAGACCTTCTGCATCTGTAAAAACCTCGCTCTCTTCCCCTTCAGCTGGGCTGCCTCTTCCTCACTCCCTGCTGGCCTGAAGGAAACACGGAACAGCATCAGTGAGTGCTGTGCTGACACGAAGCGGGGCACAGCGCGAGAGGCACCAGCTGGGACAGGCACACACCCTGTGAGCAGCACGCCAGGCTCAGTCTCTCACCTGTCAAACTCCTCGAAAAGCTCCCTCACGGTCATGGCAGACACGATGGTGATGCTGTAGGGCAGGCAGTCATGCTGCCTGCTCAATGCCAACATCTTTGCGTAGCGGGGGGCTACAGGAAAAGTGGCCATGACTCTGCCCAGGGGACTAATGGGGCAGCTCAGCTTTGCTGCCAGCTGCTGCTTCAGTCTGGAGGAGACGAAAGAAATAACATGTAATGAAGTAACCTGGAATTAGAACAAGTTTGTGTTCCTGGTTTCGGCGGCCCAATTAATTTGACGTGTTTTCTCAGGTTTTGTTACATGCTGGTCGCAAGGGCCAGGGGAAAGACTCCTCTTCCTAATGCAGGGCACACTCCCAGCACAGCCTTTCCCTGCCTAAACACACCCAGGGCCAGTGACACAAACAGAGGTGAACCAGAGGCTGAAATGACAGCAGTTTCTGCACCAAAGCACATCCCTGGATGTGAGGGCTGAGGAGGAAGAGGAGCTGGGAGGGCAGCAGAGCCCACAGGCTCGACAGTGCAGGAAATTAGTGGGGGACCCCAGACATTACCTTCCGGTCATAGGGGGCTCCTTTAGGGCACCCAGGGCTATCAGCAACTCCTCAGCTGCTGCAAGTGCTTCCGTGGGAGGTGGCGTTGGGAATGGGAAGTTGATTACCTACGGAAACATGAGGTAAAGCCCCTCAGTACATCCCTGACACAGCTCCCACTGGAAAAGAGCCCAAACGCAGTGAGAAGCTCTGGAAGGGAGTGAAATCCTCCCCTCTGGTTACGTGTACCAAAGAAAAACATTTAGGATGTTTGCCAGGAGCGAAAGGAAAGGACACATAATGGCAGGAAATGCTTGGAACAAAAACATGAGGAAACAGGAATACCAGAATCACCCTCTGCCGCCACTGACTGCAGGCACCGCCTAGGGCAGGCTGCTTTAAGCTCTAAATTTAAGTGCTGTGCTTTCTGAAACCACTCCAGTATCTCCAAAACACAGGCCCTGTTTAGACAGGGGTTTTTTTTTTAACCTCTAAAAATTTAAGAAAGCAGTTACTACCTAAACAAACATGTCTGTTAAGGCCTAGTGGAATTCAGAGCAGCTTCTGCAAATTTGCAGAAACAAAATGGAGTCTCAGGATCCTAATTTCTACCACAAGGCACAGCTTCAAGCAATGACAATAAAGGAAATTTCTGTTTGTTTCTGGCTCCTAAGGGCAACCACTTTAATGAGTGCTGTAGCACAAAGCCCTTTCCAACTCACCTTTTCTATATTTAATGCCTTCATTTGCAGAATCAAGTCTTCTACCGGTCGCTTTGTTATTTCTGGAGCAGAAAATTTCTCAAAGTCCATGAAAACTGCTGAAGAATATAACCTGGCAGACCAGAAGTGCTGTTTAAATTCTTAAAAGAAATCTTAACTCAAAAGATATGCGTGAAAAATAAGCAAGGGATTTTTAAAAAAGGCAGCTGTGAGGGGTATTTACATAACCATATCATTATTTACATGGTTGGAGCATTTGCCTTTTTCACAACAAGCTAACTTGGCTTTGCAGTTAAATCCATCTGGCCCTGGTGAAATCTAATCCAGCCGTGAAAATAAGGGTTTTCAGCACGAGAAATGCCCCTGAGAAGCCAAACTCAAACCCACATCGCCAGTGACAGCGCACATTTGGCTTCACTTCTCCCACTGGCACGCAGGGCTGACAACCCCAAAACATTCCAAGCAGCACCGGGTCCCTGTGGAAGGGGCAGTGGGATGGGGGATGATGCCAAATTCCCACTGAGACACCCTGGGCTCTGTGTTTCTCCTGGGCTGTGTCCACACGGAGCTGACCTGTAGCAGTGGCCTGGCTCAGTGCGGCCGGCCCGGCCCGCCCGCTGGTTTGCCGAGGCCTGGGAGATCCAGGTGACCCTGAAGGACGAAACCCCCGTGATTTTGTCATAGAAACGTTTCTTGACCTTCCCGCAGTCCACCACGTATTTGATGCCTGGGATGGTGAGGGATGTCTCAGCCACGTTGGTGGCCACAACGCAGAGCCTGGTGCCAGGAGGAGGAGCCCTGAACACCTGCAAGAGACAGATGGGAGTGTGAGCGGCAGTGCCAGCAGCGGAAAGGGACAGGAAAAGGACGGGCAGTCTTGGATGGGCTGCAAAGGGATGGCAGCGCATATGGCACTGCAAGGGGAATCCAGGAGTCAGAGCAGACATTTAACTCTGCGTCTCCAGCTCTGGAGCTCTTTGTCCAGCTCAGCTGAGCCTCGGAAATGACCACAGAGGCTCCAGGTGGAGCACACACCAGCCCTGAGCTGTGTTCAGACACCGCCACCGCCTCCAGAGACAGAAGGGAACACAAGAATCTGTTCAGCTGCCTGTTGGCAGCAGGATCCCCACGTGCCCAGGGCCAGGACAGGTTTTAGGATCCTGCAGGACTGTCATTGATCATCTCTCCCAGCCTGCTGAAGTGGCTCAATAGGGAGATCACAGCCCAAGCCAGGCCTGCCCCAATCCCAGCTCACTGGGCCACTCAAGGTGACGGACAGTCCAAGATGGGAATTTCAGCTCACTTGTGATTTCAGGCAATCATCACACATATCTGTAAGATCCTCTGCTCGTTGTCACAATAAATCCTTTACCTTTGCCTGTTTCTCTGGTGCCAGCAAGGAATAGAGTGGGAGCACATACAACGGGAGGGACGAATCGGATTTCTCATCTGTGGGGAAACGAACCAACATTGTTCAGTTCAACTTCCAGGCTTAGTCCCAACAACATCCCCACAAACACTTCATTAAAACCAGTAAAGTAATTGGTACAAAGCTGGAAAACCTCAACAGCCTTCCCAGGACACAGGTCTGCTGTGGTACCCCCCCAGTTCAGCCCAGGACAACCAACTCATGGCACTCATCTCACAGGTGACAGGAGATAGGGATTCTTTCTTTCAGATGTGCCCAACCTTCTTCTGAGTCTCCATCTCCTAAATCCAGGTCAAGATCAGAGCCTGCAGCATCATCATCACTGTCAACATCTCTGTCTTCATCTCCTTCATCCACTGGTACCACAGAGTAATTGTTCAGGTCAATTTTGGGGAGCGTCTGAGAAAGGGAGGAGAGATGAAAACAACACGTTAAGGGGGGATGCAAACAGCACCTTGCACTGCTTTGAAAACAGAGCTGAGCACTGACTCCAAAGATCTGTTGGCCTGAAGGTGACAGAGGGATCTGTCTGTAAAATCAGTGTAAAATCTGCAACATCAACATCTCCTGCTAACAAAGTGCATGGGCACAAGCCAAACACCATCCTTGGCAACAGATGCACCAGCCCAACTTTTGGGTAACACACGGTGAGATGAGGAGCAGCCCTGGTGCCTGCAGCTCCTTCCTTTAAAGTTTCAGTGGTCAGTGCTCAATCTAAATCAGCCTCCTGCCCGCAATATCCGCGGTTTCAGCACTCTGCTGTCCCGGTGCGGCAGGCAGCAGTGTGGGCAGCGCTGCTGGAACTCCTGAGGGCACCCGTGTGGGCTACAGGGCTTCATGCAAGCCTGGAAGAGCTGGTGTGGAGCACAGCTGCACAGGAGCACTGTTTGGAGCGGGGTACCTGCTCCCTCCTGTCTCTTGGAGGAATTCCACCCGCCACACATTACCATAACTTTCCTCCGCTTCCTCGATTTCTTAAATTTCCTGATTTCTTCCACCGAGTCTTCTTTGTCATCCTCTCCCCCTACAAAAGCAGCCAGTGGGACAGCCGTTAGCTGAGCGTGCTTTCCTCTTGGAAAAGTGAGCGGGAGGAGTCTGGGGGTGCAAAGGGTCACAGCATGCAGCAGCAAATGTCAGAGGGGAACTGGGAGGGATCACACACATAAACCTTTTCCCAAACTCAAACCAGCACGAAATTTAGCATCAGTCATGACAATCAGCCACAATGAGCCCTTTCCCCAAACCTTGTTTTTTGTGGTTTTAAAATAAAATTCATATTTTCAGATGCAAAGCAAGCTCAGTTCTCAGTGGGATAAATTCAAAGTTTAACAGTTTCTACAGCATTACCTGCAGTGCTGTTTTTTTGGTATGGGAAGGCTTTCCTTAGTCTTCGACAAAGAGAGTGAACTTCTGCCTGGCCTGTCAAAAACACCAAAATCCCACCTGCAAGAGAAGGAAACGCTGTCAGCCTTAGCACAGGTATTTCTGCTTGGAAAGCTTCAGGTTCTTGAGAAAACACAGATTCTCCTACCACTCCCTCGAGAGGCTGGTCAGTGTAACTATGATGTAACCGAAGTGTGGTTTTCACAAGCAAAACCTGAGTGAAAGCACACGAGACCTCATTGCAGTCCCATGTTCAACTTAAAAGAAACCTCGTTCCGAAATGAAACAAAAAATGAAAAAACTAAACAAAACAAACAAACAAAAAAAACCTACCCAAGAAAAAACCAAAACAACAACACAAAAAACGTCAGTACAAGGAATTTGAGAGGTTCTCAGCAGTGAAGTTCCCTCACCTGCAGGCAGCATCCGATGGATTTTACACACCTTCCTGAAGCACTCCCCACTGTAGTCATCCAGGGGGGTTTTCTTGTTAAAATGAACAGTTACAGGGAATTGCCTTGCATCTACCTGGAGAGGAAATACAAAGGGTTTGTTTGCTGTCATAACTCCAGCACAATCATTACAGCGTTCACGGGACAACTGGAAAAGCTCACGCTGTATTTCTGTTCAGCTCTTGGCTTTGGTAGCCTACAGAACACCAGACCCATGAAGAATTACTGGTGTAGTCCACTCTGAACACCATAAAACCGTGCTGGAAACCAAAGTTTTTCTCCCTTTCAGATCATGAACTCAGACTGAGGCTTTCTAGTTCTCCTGAACCATAACGTAAGAGTTTTTCGAGATAATCAGATTCTGCCAGGGTGGTTTTCAGATAAAAGTGGAAAGAAAAACACCAAGACCCAAAAGAAACAATAGCCTGAACAAAATGACTGTTTTGAAATTGGTATCTGAAAGATTTCAGCACCAGCTGGAAAGATTAGAGTGCCCCTATTTTGTAACTGGTTTTATAAAGGCCGCCCTCGCTGTATTTCAGCCGTTCCACCTGCCCCAGCTCCCAGTGAGAACAGTACCTGAATGACTGGAGGTTTAACAGAGAACAGCCTGGTGTTGTCAGTGAAATCCTCCACTCGAAGAGTTGCCGACATGATGATCAGCTTCAGGGGCAGCCCTTTCTGCAGGGACACAGATCTGTCACCCTGTGCCCCAGACACTTCCTCCCAGGCACTGCTGCTGGCAGCCCGAGCCAGTGCAACAACAAACATCTTGCTTTCTGCTGGAATTCAATTATCTACACGTGTCTTGTGGCACTGTAAATCTCAAAAGAACTGGATTTTGCCCGAAAAGTCATCTGTTGGTACTATTTTGTATGTGCTATTTTCCCTTTTTTGTAGGCTCTGTGCTTCTTCAGTCATACAGGACAAACATGTTAACTGAGTGTTTTTTCACCGTTTCTGTCAGATTTCCATGAAATTCCACATCACAGAGAGTCCCTTCTCCCACAGATCTGCTCATGTCAGCCATCCCCCTCCCTGGCACATCCGTGTGCAGTGCAGGAACGCTGCTGCCCCTCTCACCTTCTGACGGAGGGGCACGATGCGAGACAAGAGGCCTATCAAGATATCCGTGTACATGCTCCTCTCGTGGGCTTCATCGATGATGATCACTTTGTACTTTGACAGCAGAAAATCCTGGGGAGAGAGGTGGATTTCACCACAGGAAGCCAGGACACCCCACAGCTCCACAAGCACTGACCCCATCTCACAGCTGCGTTTCTCACACATTGCAGCGGAGTTTGATGCACTCACGCTGCACAAGGCAGCCTGGTTCCCAAGAGTCTCCTCCTTGCTCTCATTTTACACAGCAAGATAACTTAATGTTTAGAGACTCGGGCAGGAATACCAAGGGTAGAGATGAAATCAATCTCTGTTGCTGAAAGGGATTCTGATTTCAATGATCGGCGACAAATCCTCACTGGCGTCTCTTCCCACGTATACAAGAAAATTTCCCTTTTCATAACACTGAGGACAGCAACTTACCTTCTGAACCTCTTTGAGCAGCACACCATCCGTCATGAACTTGATCTGTGTTTCATCTGTAACATTCCCTTCGTATCGGATTTGATATGAAACCACTCTGCGGGGAAACACGGGGGCAGGCACAGGAAAAACAAAGTCCGTGTCACACACGGAGCAGCTCAGTGCCATCCTCCAGCAAGGTCTCAGCCTTTTTAAAGCTCACCTGTGGGACAGGTTCATCTCCTTAGCGACTCTCTGGGACATGGACACAGCAGCCACACGCCGAGGCTCCGTGATCCCGATGGCACCGCTCGAACTGACGGGGCGAAGGAGAGAAAAGGATGGGTTGTTTGAATTAAACAGAGGAGCACCCAGGAAAACAGAGAAATGACAGCAGGATTTCTGCACAATGGCTCTAGATTAAATAGCATCAGTCACACAGCGTCGCTCGTAGTTATAGGTAGAAGAAAAACACAGAAATGAAGTTTTGGGATTCCCTTCTGTTACACGTGTATTGATCTGAAGGTGCACGGATCGCAGCAATGTTTTTGCCAAAATGCTGTCTCTGCAATTCCATTTGCTGCATATAAAATCCAATTCCTACCTGGCATATCCAGCTTCGTACAGGAACTGAGGCACCTGGGTGGTTTTACCGCTTCCTGTCTCCCCACAAATGATCACAATGGGATTCTCACTGATGGCTTCCATGACGACTTGCTCTTCAGCAAGGATTGGAAGCTTTAGTCTTGCTTCCTAAACAGTGTAAAACACATATTTTAGCCGCATTGTTTCTCACTCCTTTTTTGTTTTCCCCAGGATTGAAAACTGTTACCTTCCTCAGACCATAAAACCCACAGAGAGGAATTCTGCAAGCCTGTGGAATTTAGAGCCTGAAAGCTCTGAACCAGTTAATCCCACACCAGCATGTCTGAGAATCAGAGTCATCAGAGCAGCTTCCCAGAAAGCAGCTGGCAAGCCCTGCACTTTAATTTGTGAAACTTCAGGGTCCCCTGAGTTTCTTAATATAGCACTTCAAGGGAAAACTCATTTCACAAGGGAAAACTCCTTTCACAACTGTCTCGTCTGTTCAGACTCATGGAGAGCTTTTCCCATTTCTCCATGATGTCCTACCTACACAAACAGGACAAAACCATGGAGCATAAGTTACCGCACAATGGAGAGCTAAAAGGGTCTTCATTTCCAGCAAAGGACAATGAGGGACTGCTGAGATTCTGTATGTAAAACCAGAGACAAACACATCCTAAAACAAATCGAGTTTTCCTTCTGCTGGACCAGACAGGCTTAAAGCTCAGACCTGCACAAGCTGGCAGAACAAGCACCCTGAGCACACCCAGCTGACGGAATTCACCATCCTTTCCGACACCTCTGACAAGCTCTGTACTGCACAGAGCCTCACCTGGATCTCAGGAGTCCTGTCCACGGGGACGAACACTGCAGGCTTGCAGGGTGCTTTGCTGGGAGCTGGCTGGGGAACCGGCGCACTGGGCCCGGCTGGAGGCTGCTCAGCCCCTGCCTTCCCCACTGCTCCCTCTGGCTTCTCAGCAGCGTTCACAGCACTGCCTGAGGATTTCTCAGGGTCTTGTTGCTGCTCTTCCTCCTCCTCAGAGCTACTGGGCTCTTCCTCAGGCTCCGATTCTGAACCTGAGCTGTGCCTCCTCTTGTTTGCACCACTGATGCTCCGGATCTTTTCAGGGACATCAGTCCTTGGCTCCTGTGCCAGCCTGGAACAAAACATCTGCATGTGAACTGTGTTTTGGCACCTTGAACCAGACATGACTTCCATAAAAACCAGGATCTCCACTCCTGGAGGTTTTCACAACTCTGCCAGGGAAAGCCTTGGATGATCCAATTGCTGGATTCGTATCCAAGCATGTTCTATCCTGGGATTTATTCATTTCTTCTGAAGGCATCTTTGGACTTTAATTTGTTTCAACTTCTGCCAAAATGGAGCTCTTGATAAATCCATCTCTGGATAAATCTAGCAACTATGGTCAACATCAGTAGATGTCTTCCAATACAAGGGAATAAGTAAATGTTTATCCACTAATTTTGTAGTTTAGCATAATTGCTAAAAGCCTGCAGACGTGTCACCCACCCCATTCCTTATGAAAGACCAAGTTCTTTTAACTAAAATCCTCTCATACAAGAAAATAACTATCACATTATCAGATAAAAACAGCAAATTATTTAACTCCATCCATTCTGAAGAACCTGTTTGCAGCAAGAAGAAGAAAAATCCAGGAAAAGAAGCTCAGAATGTTTCTGTTCAAAAACGGCGATCAATTGCAAGGGTTCTACCCAAAAATCGCTTTACCTTTTAGCCTGATACATGCGCTCCCCGATACCCAGTTTGGAAGTCGTGTACAGGAGTTTCATTTCTGCCTCAGAAGCCTGGACCTCATTTAGCTTGCTCAGCAACTCAGCTCGCTGTTGGGGGAAAACAATCAAAATCAGGGCTTGCTTTGACCAGGAAATAATTTCATTTCAAGATTTGCACTTGAGCATTACAAGGCTCTGTATTTTTTTTTGTTCTCTGTGCTCTGGCAAATCCTGCTGTGCAGCTGTAAAGACCTTCCTCCTGCTCCACGGCCAGTCCTCCCTGATGAAGATTTCAGCCCTGTGCCAGAGCAAAAATAGAAATGGGGACTTGACATCACCACAATGAGCAGCTCAGCTGCACCCTTCCAACAGCAGCGAAGAAAATGGGTTTGAATTAAAACACTGGAATGAGGCCTGGAGCAATGGGAGCCCTCAGCAGCTGCTCATCATCACCCACCTTCTCCACAGGCCAAAATTAAACCAACATTTTAAGAGAAGAAGACAAAGCTGGTGTTGCCAGAATCAGGCAATGTACCTGTTTTTTCTTTTCCTTCTGCTCCAAAACTTTCTGCAGGTTTTTCTTCTGTTTCTTGCTCAGGGGTTTCTTCTGCTGTTGCACAACACACGCGACTTTTTTCTTCTTTGCTTTCTTTGCTGGCAGGACCAGGGCATTACTTTCGTCAATTCCCTTCAGCGTCGCTCCATCTGAAGGCAAGTGTTTGATTATTCACTCGTGCCAGGTGGATTATTTTCAGCACGCTGCTTAGCAGGCTTATCAAGCACCAGGCCAGATTTAGCTGTTTCAGACAAACACAACCCTCACGCCCAGCCAAAAAAAATCCTGCAACATCAGCAAGGGCAAAAGACCACGAAAGTGGGGATTCAATAACCCTGAGCTTACTATAGCCCTGAGGGCGATTTTCCATGATTTACGTAACAACACTGTGCAATGTTTTGCCTTTTTACTCAATTCCCCAGGGTCAGGGGGCAGCGGAGCAGCACAGGACACAGTGTGCCCCGGGATGACTCCCCAGCCTCCTGCCTCACCCGGGCACCAGTGAATTTTAATACTAGAAAACTGCCTTAGTAAATTCTGAATAATAAAAATAGAATAACAAACGCGATACTTTAAAAGTAACATTTGAGAAAGCAAATGTTAAACATAAGAAGTAGGTTCAGTAGTTGTTTTAACAAATAATGAATGTCATGAGTGGGAAGGGACCCTCGAGGATCACTGACTCCAACTCCTGAAGGCAGTAACTGTTCTAACAGAGCTGTTAAAGATCACAGAGCCTGCAAGATCACAGAATCACTGAATCCATTCGGCTGGAAAAGATCTCTGAGATCATCGAGTCCAATCAACGACCCACCACCATCCTGCCAACCAGACCATGGCACTGAGTGCCACATCCAGTCTTTCCTTACACATCCGGGGACGGTGACTCCACCGCCTCCCTGGGCAGCCCATTCCGGGGGGATTTTGAAAAATAACAACGCCTCCAATAAAAACGTAATAAAAATATAATAAAGACATGACAGCAAACTCCAATCTTAGCATCTCTGCGGTCCCTTTAGCCCGAGTTGGCAATACAACGGCCGGGAAGAGCCGCGCCGGGTCCCGCCGCACCTCCCAGCTCCAGCGGCAG